>JAOBAS010000071.1:41202762-41225504 GCA_025311575.1 Elanoides forficatus
TGAGTTTTCCACCCTTTTAAATTTGGTTGAAATCAGCCAAGGTCTGTTTACATAAACAAAAACACATGTACATAAATTTATATACACTCATATGGCATCAAAACCACCCAAAGAAGAAATGAGTGCAGAGGGCTTAAAGGCTTTGTTTTGTCCATCTTGCAGTACAGCATAGCGCATGGAGCTGAAAATCAAGATTAGCTGAAAAACAAGATTAACTGACAAAGTGGTTTCAAATAATAATCTTATACAGCTTGTAATTAATCTTGTCTCATAGCAGTGAAGGCCGTGAAAAAAAACCTAAACTTGTTAAGTGACTCACAGGCAAGAAAAAAGTTATGTTCAAGCTTGCACATCTTCCAACATCCTCTGTCTACTCAGCATGCTCCTCATACTTTGTTCAGCAAAAACCATGCCCATAAGGACTACTGCTGCTTATGATGACTTACTTAAGTGTCACCTTTATCCATGTATATGCTGTTGCCCTTCAGTTTGGCACAGCTGGATGTGTACCCCATAAGCTACACCTACACCATTGCAGAGGCCCAGGAGAAGGACTCAGTAGCCTGCTCACAGTTGTCCACACTGTGTAATTTGCCAGCAAAATCCCTAATGGTTTTTTGGTCTGGGATGAGCAGCACCTTCCCCGAAAGGGCCTGGATATGCTTTGGGTGGGTAACACAGACCACAGATTCACGATGGGTGGTATGGATAAGGCCACCTGGGGAGCAGAAGGGCGATGAAGGTTTTAGCTGGGTGGCTTAAAAGTTTGGCCACATCTTGTCCTGAGAATGGTCTCTAACCTCTCTGTTATTCATGAGTGTGGATGTGGCCAATGAAGGCTTGCAGGATACTTGCAGGATGGGCTGAGTCCATGTTTGCAGAATAGAGAGGGGCATACAGAGGAAGTTTTAAAATAATGTGAATGATTCAAATAAGTTCCTTATTGCATTTTTTAACACATCACTAAGTGATATGATACCCCAAAGCCCTGCATGCCCTACAGCTTGTATAAACAATTGAGTCTTATAAGTGCCTTATTAAAATTCATTAATTTCTCCAGCTTCCTTCTAGTAACTCACCATAGCTCCATGGCTACAGTAATAGCCAGGTCTGGGAAGACCTAAATTCAGTTTCTTGTTCTGCCATATTCTTTCCATCAGACTATTTGACTATTCATCTTTAGTTCTCTTCATTCCTTGTCAGTGCAAATGTTTTGGATGCTTTTCTTTTCCCTAGCTGTCTCAGATTTATCAAGATTGAATCTCACTGTGTTATTGTCCTGTCTGGTTTGGTGTCCCTGTTTAGAGTAAGTCCTTCTTGAATTTACTTTTTTTGTGTTCGTAGCCTTTCCCAGATTAGTCTCCCCCATACCTACAACTACATTTGAAGGCTCCCATTTGGTTTTGCCTCTCTGACTTTCTGAACTGAAGTTTTTGCTCAGCAAACATTGATGGTTCTGGCCAACAAGTGCTCCTGTAGAGGAGAGAAAAACTTGTCTTTATTTGTAGCGTGGTTTTGGTACAGGAAATACCCCACTCCCTTGTTCCCGATCTGATTCATCCAGTGGTTTCAAAGAAAATAACAACAGATGGTTTGAAAGGAATGGTGGCAATTTCTGCCTGGTGTGCTTGAGAAATTTTGCAGTACCTTTCCTTTGCTTTTGATGAAAACTCTGAAGGTTTCTGTGTGGGGAGAGATTGGCAGGTTGTTTTTGTTGTTATGCTGAGATAGCAATGTGTAGGTGGGAGAAGGTTTTATTCGATACAGTGCTGGGAGATGGGGAGACTTAATCTTGACTCCAATATCCTGCTTCTCTGCTCAGTGGAAAACGCTCCAAATGAACAGCTAAAAGTCTCTGAGAGCAGCAAATTGCTTGACAGTCTTGGTTAGCATCCAAGGACAATGCCCTTTGCACATGGGCTAGCTGAGATGTTGTGAACTCCGTTCACATCCAAGCAGAGGAAGCACATGGGATGAAAATGTGTCTCCCTGTTTTTCTCTAATTCTTATGCTCCAGGGTTGAGATGATTTAGGAGATTAGGGACAGGATATGGAAGATTTCAGCAGAGGAGAGCTTTTGAAATCAGACTGTAGTTCTCAGCAAGTGAAGAGGCTGTTTTATGTTCGATAAAATTATGTAGTTATCTCAGCCTAACTTATAGGGATGCGTAGCTAAGACTATTCCTTCATGGCCCAATTTATTGCATTCAGCAATATCAGAGCCCTTTTGTCAATCAGTTCATAAATTTGAAATAGTGGAGTCAAAACTGGAAACAGGTTATAATTTATCGCATTGGAAAATCACACCACTCATCTCTGTACTAGACAGTATTGGCCAGTGCCAAGAACGGTGGCTTTTAAGTCCAATTCAATACAGCTGTTCCTGTTAGGGTCTCTGTTTGGTGTAGCTGAGGGATTTCAAGTGGCATTAGACTTCATTGGCTTTCATGGCCAGAAAAGACTCTAAGATCTTTTATCCTATCTCCTGTACTGTACAAACCCTTTGCTGTCATCACGGGAATTTTTCTAGTGATTGCTGATTATATTTCTACTGTTTACTGGTAGGCTACTACTAGTATACTGCTAATATGGTACTACTGCTATATTAATCCAGTATTTGAGAAAAGTCAAAAGTAGAGAAATTTTGTCTGCATTTTACAGTGTGGGGAGACTGGTGTTTGTCGCTTTTAAACACTGAACACAATAGGAAGATAAAGAATCTGGAAATAATATCTCATGCCCACCCCACCCCCTCTCTACCCATCTCCCTCTAATGCTCCACACTGACGTAGTTAATAAACCTAAGTGATGAATCAGCCAGGCATCAAGCCACTTGATCTTACTACCTTGTATTCTTGTTACATAAAAATAAACTAAAAAATTCAGAAGCCCTGTGGCCAAGCCATCTAACGGAAATAGAAAAACACAGCAGCCTACTAGGAAAGATGAGACATTATTATAGTGTGGTATAGTGTAGCTTCTTCCTTAGAGTAGTTAGGAGCAAGCCTTTGGGGCAGGAACCATATAATCTACCCTCAACTGCAGAAGTAACAAGAAACCTCCAAATCAAATGTCTGAAGAGGTTCATCCATCCTTTCTTTTGCTGCTGATGTCATCTTGGTCTTCTCACTGGGGCACAAATGCTAGAATGGGGAATATTTCTTGTCACCTTAATGCCTGCGCAGGTGAACTAAAAGCAGTCCTGCTGAAAGTCCCCAGAGGAGTTCCAGCTACAGATCAGAGCCCGTCATCTCCTGTAACAGTACCTTATGGATCCAGGTGACTGAAATTGCCTGTGTTTGTACTAGCAAACCAAATAGGTCCAGGGCCTGGGGTACATCTCCAGCAGACAACCATTTATAACATTATGTTGCTACCAACTTCTCTAGCATGGTGTGGCTGGCTCCCCAGACATTCTGCTGGGAGAAGTAGGCTAACAACTCTTCAGAAACACCTCAACCCACCGAACTTCTTGGCTGAAACACTGAAGAAGAGAACCTCGTTGTTGCAGGTCCTGTCCATAGTTGTGAGAATGGGATGCTGTAGTTCACTGGTTTCTCACCTGTGTTGGTGGAAGGCATCTAGCTAAATTTCTAATGATATCTTGGTCTTGGTTTCCCCACTGAATGTGTAGAGAAGTTGAGCCTACATGGTTGTGGTTCATGTACTATTCTCTTGAACAGCACATGCTGTTCAAGTGCTGTAGGCACTTGTATAGGCACTTGATTTGAGTGTGGCCCTTTAGTCTCAAAGTCGCTTTTGAATACGGAGGAGAATGCAGAGAAGTATGGAGCAGAAAGTTAAAAATAAACTTTCTGTCATCATGTGGAGTCATGCTCAGCTGAACACTCACTATTACTGATGCATATTATGGCCCCAGTAATACAAGTTTCCTAGCAACACCGATTGGAAATAATAGAAAATAACAATAGATTATCTATCATGTTTTTCTTTTCATGTTGACAATTAGTGTATTAAAAGCTGATCTGTATGACTGTTAGGATGTGTCAGTGCATGCCATCTGTCCCTTGGCACTGATAACTCAACTGGGAGCAATATCTGCATCATTTGCCTTCATGTCCTTTTGGTTTTTTAAATTACTTTGAGTGATTATTTTTTTAAGAGCAATTTTCAGGCTTTAATTCTCTATACTGAATAAATGTATTTATAAATCCTAGAAAACAGCATTTGAATTCTTATTCATTTGAGCACATCTGTCTTGTGCATTTGTTACTTAGCATGCTCAAAATGTAAACAGAATTTCAGAATGCTTTTACAGAAAAAAGTGGGTGTGCAGAGCAGTGAACACTGAGGCCCTGGCTATTGGATCAGCAGGAAACGCTCTGAGACCTCTGCGGCCCCTACGTCCTTTACATCCCCAGACTTGCTCTTACAAGAAATCCTTGACACAAGGTAAGGACTGGTGCACTCTAACATCCCATCCAGATGAGAGTTAGGAATGTGCCTCTGCCTGCCCCCCCCGCCGGCCTTCTTTTCCTTGGCTACACAAATTCCCAGTGGTTTGTCAAGCCATTTGTATTTTATTTTAAAGCATAAGGCTCAATCAGTCAGTGACCACTGGAAGTCTTCCAAATACCAGTTAAACCCCAGCCTGAAATATGCTATTTTTTCCTTCTCTGAAACCTTCAAAACAATGCAAGAAATCTGCTTTCACTCTGTATCCTCAACAAGGCCATGCATCACTGATTAATTTCTGTTTCTTATTTTGTAGGACTCTTTTTTGCCTCTTTTCTCATATTCTGCTTCCATGCATTGTCATCATAGAAATTGCTATTGAGACTATTTTGCTGTAACTTAACTTTTTATGGGTACTTTGTAAGAAGTGCAGCAAAATCAGAGTGTTTTTCAACCTGTGCCGGTTGTTATAGTAATAATAAAAAAAAAATAGTGTGGCCCCTGAAAATCAAAGGTTGTCTTCCTATGCCTGTTTTCTCGTGACCCTACACAAGAGCAGCTCTGCTCTGCTAGAAGACATAAAGCAGAGGGTGGGCTTGCCACATAGTAAGGAAGGCCTTAGCGTATTATTTGCATGGTGTGGTGTTGCCCTAAAGAAAGCTTGTGCGTTATTTAATCTCTCTGAATATAGGCTTTGCTGTAGACCATGGCCTGCTGCGGTCAGTGGCAGACTAACTAACCATGAATCTGCAATTTGTAGCGTATGGGAGAATTGCACTGGGAAGGAGCATCTTTGAATAGTACTTCTAGGCTTGAATCAAAGGCCCAGGGCCAACATATTCACACTGCAGGCAGGGTAAAGCTGACAATCACTTGGAAAAGAACCAGGCCTTGGAGTAACATGCCGTATAATAGCCCATTCATTAATGCTCTGGTTTTTAGGGAATTGATTACAGCGTCACAAATACATTGCGAGAAGGGGAGCCTTACAACTCCAGCTGCTTTCTCCAACAACAATGCTTTTTCTCCGTTATTCTTTCACAGTACACCACCATAGATAGCTTCATTGTTTTCTTCTCCTGGATCATTTCCATTTATTGTACTGGGAAAATCTGTGCTGGCAAATAATATCACCTAGCGCTCCCAACTTACTATTCTTACATTCTATATGTTCTCAGTTTCAACAAAGTTATTGTTTATTTACATTTGGGTAAACAGGTTCAAAATTGGACCCAGGGTAGTTAGCTTCACATTTTCAGGTGGTAAAGGAAAAATGCAGCTGGAAACTGTAAGTTCACCAAGTTTATATCTAGCCGATTATTTTATTCTAATTTTAACCTGTGGTAAGAAAAAAAAAATAGACTGGATATTTTGAGTTCACTTTGTTTTTGTTCTTACAAATAACTGGCATATTACTTTGCCAAATGGCACTGTAAATCCATGATGGAAAACGTTATGCAGAACCTCTCATTTCTCTTCAGAATAGATACAGCTCTTTACAGAAGAGAACACTTGATTCAAAACTGATGCAACACAGAACTTAGGCACTTAGACTTATCATGTTTGTCAAACAATGTAAATGCTAAGTGTGCAGGAAATAGCAACATCATAATCCTAAAATACAGACAGTAAATCCACAGAAAGATTTTTTTTTTAATACTTAATACTTACATATGACATATTGTGGCTGGAAAAACTGTTGTGAACTACATTATTCTAAATGTAAAACATCTAGATGGAGACGCACTGGAATGAATTCAGAGAAACAGCAAAGGCTATGAAAAGGCTAAGATTTATGAAAAAAAAAAAAAGAAGTTTTATAAATAACCTAATCCAACAATGGTTGACAGGCTTAAGAGCAATTTTAAAGTAATGAGAAGGATAAGTGCAACAGAGAAAAAGGGACTTAGTGCTATTAATGCAGTGAAATATAACCAGGAGGATGGAACAAAATGGAAGAAAAAAAATAATTTAAATGTAATGCAATAAACAGCTTTGTAATAGTGAGATCTGTCAGGTCCTGGAACAGTTTTCCAAGGTTAGTAAATAACTTTTAACAATTAAGAGATCTAAGTTCAGGTTGGATAGAGGAGTATAAAAATACTGTAGCAAGCAAGCATACTGTTGATACATAAACATTACAATTAAAAGAGGCTCATAATGGTCTGAAGTGAATGCATTTACTTTCTCAATGTTTGCATCCTGGTATTATTTTTGAGAAGTTTCTTGGAACAAGAAGTAAACTGACCCTTCCAATATGACTCTTTCAGTTTCATATATAATTGGAATCGTCCGTAGCATTTGGCTGTTGTACAAAACCTAATATATACTGATTACACTTTCCTTGGAAGGTCTCCAAACCTTCTGCTTCCAAAAAAAAAAAAACCTCTCCAAAAGAATATGTGACAAATATTTGGTATTTTTCTTCTACATGTGTTTTTTCCAGCTGTTACTTGAAACTGTGTCTTCTCAAGAAATATAATGGGATGCAGAGAGCATGCTATAAGGCAGGTTGTCTAGGAATATGTACTGGGTTTCTCCTCAGAGATTAAGACATTTGTATTTAGATGTTTACATCTAGATGTCTACATGGAGCTATGTCTCATTGCAATCTGTGGATGTGTCCAATCAATATAATCAGTGGAATCTAAAGAATAATTCAACTGGTCAAATGTATACATTTTCTAAAACATAAGCTTCAAAAGTCCTTAGGCTCCATTGGTTTTACTAATTGATTCAGTTGCCTAAAGATAGGGTCTAGTGCTATTTGGGATAAATCTACATAGAAATGGTGGCCATTACTCAGGATCTACAAATTTATGGACTAGCAACTGGTTATCAGATGGGAAAAGGAATATCAAATGCACTTGACACAAAAATATGCCTCCTTGATGCCTATATTAAGGTAACTGAATTAAATCCCAGATCTCAACTAAATTAAGGGGATCATAGGCACCTAGCTTGCATGTAGATATGAACACTGAGATTTCTGATTTTTTTAGCTGAATGCCACCAGAAACTGCCATTAAATAAAAAATTACAGGTAAAACTCATGGTGTTCCTAAAAAGTGCATTGATTTTGACATAGGTAATCTGTTTTTCAAAATATAGGTTTGTTTCTTTTGGCAGACGTTTTGGGGTGTTCAGTTTAAGATGTGAACATCTCATGATTTCTTAGCTGGTCTTGGAAGAGAGATTATAGCACTACCAATAACAGAACAATGTATTCCTAGAGGAAAAAAAGAGAATCCATGAAGACATATTTCAATCACAATACTGCACTGTTAGGTCTTTCCCCCAAATCCTAGCTTGTGTGGTATCTGAAGGGTATATCACATGCAATGAGATTGTGAGAGATCATATTACCTGGGCTTCTGGCAGTTGCTGACCCTTTGAAATGTGTAGCCAAATAAAACACTGAGACACATGTTGATTTTACTATTACAGAGATTTGAACCATTCCCTGGAGATGTGAACCATCATTTCTCATGGAGCAGGCTATAGCTGTGAAAAGGACGAGATGGTTTCTCTCTTACAGAGCTACACTGGATGGCCGTCTCACAACTCAGCACAAGCTGTCTGTTCTCATGTGCTTTGCAGTCTTCACACTGAAAGCTGGCTTCAAAGAGAGCGGTCGTGGAGTCTACCTCCTTAGGGATATTAAAAAACTACCTAGACATGGTCCTGGGCAACTGGCTGTAGGTGGCCCTGCTTGAGCAGGAGGGTTGGACCAGATACTTCCAGAGGTTCCTTCCAACCTTAGCCATTCTGAGATCCTGTGGAGAGGGGAGTAAAGAACAACAGAAATGTTTTGAACGTGTATACAAATAATTTTTTGGTGTGTAAAACATAACCTGGAAAAAAGTCTAAGATGAGATTATGTGAGAATGAAAGAAATAAAGAAGTTTGCCCTCACTGCTTGCTTAGAGGTTTGTATCAGCTCATTAATACTGAAAGAAAAGAAGATAAATATCCTCCATCAAAGGCTCTAAGACTGAAAACAAGCAGTTTGGTTTATGTCATAGAAAAGGAGTAAGGCGGGGGATCAGAGGAGAAAGATGACATATCAGTAACTCCCAGTTAAGGAAAGGTGGAGGAAAATTCAGGATGTGTAGTAGCAAGGTAAGGTTACATAGGTTAAGATCTGAGACAAAAGATACAAGGTGATAAGAATCCAAATGAGATCTGCCCTTCTGTGGATGGATAGAAAAAGTCATTTCCAATATTATATTACCTGGAGTAAGGTGGGATGGCTAATGACAAGATAGTCTTTCCCAATAACATGGAAACTTTGAAAACTATGAAACTTTGCAGCTTATCTCTAGTTCCTCAAAGGGAGGTGAAGAGAAGAAGCCACACTGAGGAGGATGAGAATTCAGAGCGGACAGGTCTGCATGCCACCTGCACAGGGGTGGCAGCTGGAAAATAAGACTGTGCAGAATTAAGATGTAGAAGGGGAAACATGAGGTAAGTGGTGATGTGAGTCATTCTGACACACCATTAATTATGTTTCCAACCCTGGAATGAGATCGTGTCAGTCCTGTATGTTTATCAAGGTGGAAAGTGCTAGCACAAGCCTGTGTGTATGTCAGAGAGGCTTCCAAAGGGAATTAGGTGAGGCTGAAGTAATTCCTTACGGCTGAGTTACACTTCATCCTCTGCCGGTAAGAGAAACAGTATTGGACAAATGTTCACTGAGTGTGATGTAGAGCTTGGGATCCACCTCACGTTTAGCCATCTGAAAATGAAGGAGCAGGTTCCTCTCTAGTGGGAAGCTGGTACTTCCAGGGAATGGTTTGCATCACCAGTTTTGGACACTGTACTGGGACAGGGAGCAGTAGCATCCGACTGTGTCCATCTTTATCTATTGTCAGTAAAGGGGCCCACACAACTTTCGTACACCTGGGTGTTGCTTTCAAATTGCCACACATCGTTAGTTAGCCATTTAAGCTAGGGAACTCTTTACCATGGGTAGCTGAGATATCCACTTAAGGCTGGCAGATATGACAGAGAGGCAGCACAAGGAGACCCCATATTTCTGGCATAGCTGCTGGAGGCCAGGCAAGAGACTGCAGTGCGTAAAATGGTGCCAGATACTTACGTTCAGGCAGAAGAATTGCACCATGTACTGCTCTGCTGACTGACTCCCCTGAGTCCACTGACTGGGCTGTTTAAATTCATTGGGTAATATAAAGTTTCCTTGCAGTGTGTTCCTGATACAAACCTCCTAATTCACCAGCATTTTTCTACCCCCATGTCCACTTAAGCTGGGATTACCTCACAGTGACTAATGTAGAGGGGTTCTTTGTTTTATTTTAAAATAATATTGCAATTATAATTGTGTTTAATGTTTTACTTCACTCCTAACCTACAGAATTATCTAATTCTCAGAGATCACAAGTGTGGGAAGTGGTCCTAAAGCATCAGAAGTCTTGCACAGGCTTCATGTCTTTTAACACATACACAACTGTAAAGAAGCATGATGCAGATTAGAAAGTTTTCAAACCAGAATCAAAGTCAGTGTTAGAAATCTTTCGGTTTTCTCCTTTTCACCTCTGTAAACTGGATATACAAGTGCTCTTGGGTAAGACTTCCCTGTCTGCTACTGATGGGAAACATATGTGCAGAAAATACACTGGAGAAACAGTTCAAGAACATGTTATTCTAGGAGAAACATTATTGATGTGATCCTGCCAAAGATATCAAGACTTTTGGTAATTGCCAGTGTATGTGCTCTCCGGGCAATTCAGTATCCACCACTGTGCAAGCAAAAATTCCTACAAGTATAAAAGATCTTTATCATTTAGGACTCTGCATTATGCGTTACTCTCCCCTTCTTTCATAGATTTTGTGGTTAGAGTGAGCCACTCTGAGTATTTGTCCTGGAAAAGTCAATGCAAATGAATGTTTAGAATATCAGCAGTTTCAGCTGGGCCTCAACCACATTGTGAGACCCTGAGCCCCCACGTCTCAAGTACCCCGATTCCTGTCCTTACCATAAGTGAAACCCATAACACTGGAATTAGTGGAGAGTTTTGGAGTATTGCTGAGCACACGGAAGGATGGGAGTGTGAGCCTTGAACTCCCAGCCATTCCTCACCCACTCTCCAGACCGTGTGGACACAGTGCAGTGAGCCAGAGAAGTAATTTCACCGGTTGCTTGTTTTGCAAGTCTGATTTGTAATGATAGCTTTTGGCATAAAGATTCATAAAGAAACTTTTTGATGTGGAGGTTTTTTTTATTTTCCCCATATTGCTGCAGATTGCACATGAGTGCAAAAGAGTCAAGGGATAAGGAAAGACTGTGGAACATACAAACATTAGGAACTTGAGAGCTGGGGAAAAAAGGTGTATCTTCAAAACCTGAACCAATACATAAAATATTTGAAGAGAACAGTCTGCAAGAACCTGCCACAGGAAAAGTTACAGATATGGATACAAAGGAGACAACTGAGAAATTGTTTAGCTTAAACTCAGCAGACATCAAACAGAACTAAAAAGGCCTCCAGAACTGGGTAGGAAAGACAGATTATCTTTGCACTAAAATAAGAAAGGTTATATATTAAAAGATGGAAAGACTAGGCAGAATGTTGTTCAATGAGCCAACAGCAGTACAGTTACCTGTTCCCTTGATAAGAAAACGAAGGACCTTGCATCAAGAATAATCAAGACCATGTGGTCAGCAGAAGAGACCCTTTTGGAAGTGATTTATGATGTCAGCCAATGACTTCACATCATTCAGTTTTCCAGAGATCTTTCAAGTTCTCAGGGCTTCAGGAAAGCACCTAAGAGAGAAAAAGCTAAAGATAATCTTGGTCCAATCCTATCTAATCCTTAGGAACCACCCCATGAGAATATAATACCTTTGTGTGTTCAGTTTTCTGGTATCACAACAAAGGTAGATTAGTAAATAATCAATAGGACAGGAATGACTAAATATTCACAGTCCAATTAAATCTGTTTTAATAAAGCCAAACTGAGGGTAAAATGTTGAGGAGACAAGACTGCAGATTCTATGTGTGGGAGGGGAGAAATTTAACTGGCAAGTAGCAAATGAAGCATCGATAACTGTCTCAATGTGAACTATTACCAAAAAAACCCCCACCAGTGCAACTTTTGGATATATGTGGAGAACATTCAGTAGAAGGCGGGAAATGACCTTGCCTCTATGAACTACAACATTTAAAACTTTTGTTAAATGATGTATCCAGCTCTGGAGTACACATTTCTAAAAAGACATCTAAACAATGGAGAGAGTTCAAAGGAGAATTGCAAACACAATCCAGGGCAGGAAAACAAATCTTTCACCATGTAGCCTAAGAAGTTTAATTTATTCAGCTTGTTGCAAGGAAGGCTAAGGCACAATGCCATCTGATGAAAACAGCTCCTGGTTCACAACCTCAAGCTGTCCCAATGACTCCACCTGGAACTATCATCCCCACCTCTTTGAGAAGGCTGGAGAAAACCTGTAACAGGCTTCGTAGGTGGAAAATGAAAATAAACACTGGCATGCTGACACCTTGAAGTATTTGAGTTCAACTCTGTTTTGGGATGGGATGACGCACCAGAAATTGCTATTCAAATCTTACATCTTATTGGATATGTTCAGCCTGTCCAGGTGGCAGGAAATATTCTAGAGATAACCATCTGCTTTACTACTTTCTGTGTCCACCATACATCCCTAACATCACTTGCTTTTTAGGAGTAGAAGACATCAAATGTGAACAAAATAATACAAACTGACGATCCTTTGGAAAACTTAGCATCTGAAATACTATTGAAGAATGTCCATTTAATTGGTGTGAAATTGTTCAATTTGCATATTTACTGCCCATCTCAGTCCCATTTCAGGCTCCTCACATTGCACAGAGAATGAGGAAGAAAGAGTGAGGGCTACATTTGGTATAACTATTATTTTAAATAACTTGAATCACAGTCTGTGTCAGTCCCAGTTCCTGTCATCATGTGTCAGCTGGGCAAGGGGAAACTGCTTTTTTCAGCCATTGCAATTCCTTTTCCATAAAAGCCAAAATGATTATCACAATTTGATGACCTCTACATGATTACAGAATGGTTACAGCCATGGTTGGCCTTATATCTGTATGGCACTAAAAGGACTGTAATCTGGAAGGTGTGCTTGGTATTCCCAGAGGGCCAGTGTGCTCTGATTTTGGGAGCAGCTATTTAGCAAGACCTGCTGATCTTTGGCTAATGTTTGCATCTCAGACAATTTGTGTAACATTATTGGCCAAACTCACCTGCATATGCAAGCAACAAAGTCCAGCTGTTCCTTTTTTATTTCCCTTGAGGTTCCCTCTCTCAGATAAACTGACATTTTTCCTTCCACCATATTCAATCCTAGCATAATTCTAATATAAATCACACACAGTTGAGCCAAACTTTGCAATGATCATTTGCTTGATTATTAGCTTTCCCTTCCTAGCTCTTCACTTGTCTGGATCTATGGTGGTGGATAACCAAAAGAAAACAGGTTCACAGCCTAATCCAGATCTGCAGCCGCTTGCTAATAGAACTGTCCCTGACTTTTAAGGAGTCCAGCTGTGCCTTAAGAAGCTTGGAAGGCTTTGAATTCCAGAGCAGTCAATAAAAGAAGCCCCCATAGCTACTATTTACATTCGTACTGTTGACCTACTAGTCCAAGCTACGTGCTTACTCAAACCTGCCAAATTCTATTATTTGTACCATCTTTCAGAACACAGAAAATTATCCAGTCTCACTCTTCTTTTCCTCCCACCATTGATCCAGTCATTATGAGAAAGTGAATTAATTACTGGGGTAGACTTAATTTACGGAACACTGTTTAGCCTGTTGCTCACCTGTGTTGCAAATGACCAGCTGAGCAGGGCCACATCCTTCCCAGACACACATATTTCTCAGTGCAAATTCTGAAATCCCTGGTCATTATACATATTTCCATACCAGGTGCCTCCTTCTTCTACAGGTTGGAGCAGATTAGGGGGCAGGGAGCTAAATGTTTGCCTTGGAAATCCCTTGGGAGCTGAGGGTCAAAACCTGAGTAGTTCTGCTGGATGCCACCAGAAAATGGGACTTCTCCCCTTTCTTTCAGGCCAACTGAAGGGACTTGGTAGGAGATTCCCATCTCCCCTCCTGCCCAGCAAAGGCAAAAAGGAGATGCAGAGCCACTACATGCAAAGAAAGTCAACCTCCGTCCAATTCCATGATGGTCTGATCCAACTCTCATGCAAGTCAACTGTTCCTCTCTCACATTGCTGGGAGATGAGTGTTGACACAGAGTTCTCCTTTTTCTTCTTGTCCTGGAGCTAGTGTATACACTGTCCCACATTATGGCAGAAATCTGCTATTTGAAATGAACCAGACAGTTGTCTGATTTTTCCTGTTTCTTCCCTGTTCAGAAAGTCTTAGCCATTTAGTGTCATCCTTCCATTTTTCCACCCTCCCTGAAGACACACAAGCCTTGCTGCCGTGTAATCCATGTAATAAAGTTGGAATGCAGAGCAGGATGCACCTCTACAAACTCCTGCAATTCACTCAAAAGCACCTCATTTAAGCCACTCTCCCTATTAACAGGTATTCAAATTTTAAATTTATATGCCTACTGCTGACTTTATTTTACTTAGGTTTTGCCTTACACGCCTTGTTTCTTGGAATCTTTCCTGTAAAGCGATCTTGTGGCACATGGCAATGTTTTTGTTTTTCTTTTTAATTCACTTTCTGGGAATTTAACAGATCAATGCAATACTTACGTGGCTATATGCTGTAATTGGCTAAAGAGTAATGAGCACATACAAAGATAGCGTTTGAACCACTCACAGGTATTCTGATAGTCCCACTGGAAGAAAAAGCTTGGAAAACTATGCGATCTAAAGCCACACACACACTTTCACAGTAGAATATAAATACTTAGCCTGGAATTACTGAGAGCTCTGCAAACCCTTGTGGGGGGTATAATTATCCCAGTCTTCATTGAATGAAGGGAATGAATGAGCAAATTAAGGGTGTGACCCAGCTCTCTTTATTCCACATTAGCCATAGTGGGTTCCTCTCCGGCTGTATTTTACCATCCATTAAAGGAAAATTTCTACCCAGCTAGCTGAGACACACCACCACACGATGTGCACATTGGTAATCTATTTCTGTCCAAGCCAAAGGGTTTATTTTAAGTCACTGCTTTATGAACACATTTGAGTCTCCTCTGAACACAGACCATGACCCCAATTTACCTGTGGGATGGAGACTGTCCGGTGCAGGGATGGCACTAGGTACAGGCATGTCTTAAACCACTGCCGCAAGCTCTAGAAAAGCTCATTTTGTGCCAGGATTGCTGTTTTATGTCCTGATGCAGCACCAATGAATCAGCGTGAATGCACTCAGTGTCAAACAGTGAGGTGCTAGCGTGCCTTTACAGAGTACAAATCTTCACACACTTAACACTTGAGTCTTATTTCCTCATAACATCAGGAAGAGATGGAAAAATAGAAGGGAATATGATAGGAGCCATTTGTTACTGGTGAGATGAGAACAGATTCACATAAACACAAAACTGAAAGATGACTTTGGGAAAGGACCAAACTTTTGATGCTTCCTAGATCTCAGCTTTGCTTCTCTGAAGTAAATCTGGGACCTAATATTATTTATGGAACCTTTTTTTTTTCCAGCTGTGCATCTCAGACTACTTCTGCAGCAACTTAACTCATCTGGGTTTTGGCAAACTTGCTACATAGACTCCATGATTCTGCACATTGATGTTTTTCTGCAAGGAAGGAAAATGGTGGTCCCTAGAAATAATCATATCATAAGTGTGAACTTATTTAGGATTACACTGCAAGGAATAATTAATCTCTCTCCCAATCTGTTTTTATTTCATTTTATTTCTTACATTCAGATGGGATCCCAAGTTGTAATGATGGTAAGATGTTTGCAATGATCATTATCATGTAGGGAGATAGTTGAAGGTTACTTACAATATTTACTTCACTTTTAATTAATTGGCTTTAATGCTGATGTCTTTGCTGATGTCATCATGTTCTTGTTTAGAGATAAAAATGAAGGGCAAATCTTGCATGTGATGCTGGCTTCTAGTGAACAGGATTTTCAAACCTGGAAAGAAAGAGAGGATCTGTTTGATAAAAATGAGGAAGAAAGAAGAAAAGAACAAAAAGTGAAAGAGAAAAGAAGATGTGCTTGACCAGTGAAATGGCCACATACAGACACACATTGCAAGGTGTTGATGATCCCAAGGAAGACAAAGTAAAGAGCTCAGAAAAAGGCTGAACAGTGTTTACAGCAAGTTACAGTACCCATAGAGGTACAGGGATGAAACTGTGCCTTCAAAGGTGTGCAAATGCTCATGGTCATTATTCCTGAGTATTCAGAAATGAAAAGACAGGTGGTACCTTTAATAAAAAGAGAGAGAAGACAGTTGATAGGAGAGCTTTATGACCAAAGATGCTTTAGGAGACTGTGTGAATGAACACAGAGAAGGAGTAGTGTGTGCAGTGCTGTGTGTTGGCTATGCTAGAGACAACCCCATTCCCACTCACTTGCGTATAAAGAAATACATGAGCTTAAGAATATGGATGACTCGAGGCTTGGAGGAAGTTTATCTGTCTGAGATCTTCACTGAGCACGAGATTAATTTCACCTAGCTTAAGCCATCTGGAAGTTAAGCACTGAGTTTAAGCTGATCATCTGATGTCTCTCTACAACCGTTGGAGGAAGACAGACACTTTCTGAAAGTGAGTTGCATCATCTGGCTGTATGGCAGAGGAGAGGTAGATCTTCTTCATGGTGGAGGTCATTGCATTTCCTTTAAATCTATCCTTCTAATGAACAGTGGCATTTAGAGTCTTCAGTTCTTTCATGTGCAGATCACAAGGGGATTTGCAGGATGCCAGATATGTGGCAAATGGCTGTGCTCTCTTCTGCCATGGCTGTGCAAGCCCAAATGCTACTGAACACAATCAGTATGAGACTCGGGGTGAAAAATGACAAATCTTAGCTAAAGGCCTTCTGTCGGGTGGCTGGAGATAGGACGAGAGGAAATGGCCTCAGGTTGAGGCAAGGCAGATTTAGGTTAGATATTAGGAAAAATTTCTTTACTGAGAGGGTTGTCAGACATTGGAATAGGCTGCCCAGGGAAGTGGTTGAGTCACCGTCCCTGGAGGTATTAAAAAAGCGCATAGACGAAGTACTCCGTAACATGGTTTAGTGGGCATGGATGACGGTTGGACTCGATCTTGAAGGTCTTTTCCAACCTAAATGATTCTATGATTCTATGATATTTTGCCTACATGTGGCTGTATACTTGGGCCATGTAGGTCTTCAGTCTGTAAAGTAACTACAGAACGAGGTTCCTGAGGTTCAGTGGATTTACTGGTGTGTGTGCTGGTTAATCATGTGGCTGAATATAGTGTTTCCGGCTGAAGTACAACAGCCAGGAAGCTGATTCAGTCTGCAATACTTCATGTCCACAAGACTATTATCCATTCCCAGTTGTAACTTATGTTTTTCTTACCAGAGCAGACAATGTTGACAGATCTTCTTACTGCATCTCCAGTGCCAACCTGCTCTATGCTTGTTCCCGGAGAAATATGGTAGGTCTTGCTAACGATTTGTGTCACAAACAAGGATAGTAGTTTTACGTATCAAAGTTTACTTTGAAGTAAAGATCTGGTCAACATAGTTAATGGTGTCTCTGGTGTCATGCACTGCTCAGGATTTTCTTTTGTTTTAAGGGTTATGCATAGGTGAGTTGCAATAGATACATTATCTCTAGAACTTAGTCAAACTTTGAGTTTTTTGTTCCTGTAAACAAGGGAGGACAATACCAGCCAGGATTATGCAACTACAGTAAGTGCACAACTGTTGGAAAACTACACCTGAGAGATAGTTAGCAATGGGTCATTGTCAAAATTCAGGATGTTATTGAGATAGTGGCTCTGCTAGGACCTTGTTCTGGTGTGTTATTTTCAATTGTTTTATGTCTTGAGTGATGGAGTAGTGAACAGGTGTTAAAGTTGCAAACATTATTGAGTTAGAAGAGGCAGCAGTACTCCGGAGGTGCAAGATTAGAATTTATGATGAACCTTGTGAATTGTAAAACTGGTCTGAAGTACAAAAGAGGCTGTCCTATAGAGAAAATTCACAATATTATAATCATACAAACACCAGATAGAGAACTACATGTACAGAAGTCAAGAAGACCAGAAAAGGAAAGTTTGTAAGAAAATGAGTTATTAGACTAGAAAAAGTAAGACTAATAGTCTTTAAAAATCTCACATATTTTTAGAGGGAGGGGAAAATTGTTTTCCAAGATGCATATTGTTGGGCTTTAATTGCAGCAAGGGAGATTTGGGAAGTTTGGATGTTAGGAAACCTTTCTAATGGTAAGCACTAGAATTGATCATCTAAATGGGTACAAGGATCACCATCCTTGAGGAAGGTCTTTAAGACAGCCTAGATAAACTGCTGTCAGGAGGATTGTAAGTGTAACTGGAGACTCAGGAAAGACTAAGTAACCTCCCAGGGTGATCCATTTACTATGAAGTTCTGGCACAGCATTCTGTAAGGCATACAAGTGCTCTGCCTCTGGTTACTTTGTTTTATTGTTTTATTTCTGCAGCCTGTATTAAGATGTTGAGTTATTTTGCTGCTGCAATATGATCTCATAGATTTGACAAATCCAGCTGACACTTCACAGACTGTGGCTGTGTGATAAACCTGACAAAGTTCACCTCGAGGCTTTTCCTGCTTGGGAAATAGGTCACAAGTTTCACCTCAAGGTCTCCCTTTTATTTTCATATCAGCTCAACATCCAGTGCCCTATAACACTTGGCAGTTAAAAGAAATTCACTATTATAAAGAAGTCTCTGATGTTGAATCAGCACCTCGGACTGTGCCAAAGACAAGCTGTGAGCCTGAGCACTTGAGCCATGGTGAAACAGAGCATAGAGCGTACGGCAGTGATGAAATCTGGGTAACAACACTAATGAAAATTGCATTAAAAAGCCTCCCTCAAAACAACCAAATAATCAGCATTGCTCCAGTGGAGCTTTGCAGCTTATGGCAGTAGAAGATTGTACCGGATTTCTCCTGCACATTAAAAAACCAAACGAACTGTGATCCATACTGAAAACTTTCCTATAGCAATAACAATGGTTTATTCACCTCCTGTGTTTGTAATGAACCACCAAGGCTTTCATTAGCACAGTCACTGATGTGTCATGCCCAGTATTCCTGGCAGACTTGTTATTTTATGTAACACAATGTCCAGGGCAAAAAAAAAAAAAGAAGAAAAAAAATTGGTCAACCTCCCAGTGATGAACTGGGCACAGGAAATTCAAAAGGACAATTGTTGCTAAATATGTTCACTTAGAAAAAAAAATAGTGATTGGAATTTAACCCTCGATGTGGTGGCATTTTCTAGGATTGCCAGAGAAACCAACCATTTCACAAGACAGCTGTGCTTAAATAACAGGTATATGAGAGGTTTTGTTGGGAGAAAGATGTAATATTTTCTCCCATTTTATGGTAAGGGATTCATACCCCCTTCCTCACAAAAATGGCTTGCTCCTAAAGTGCTTTGACATTTGTTTGGTTAACATCCATTGCTACTATAAGAGGGACATTACTTGGTATATTAATGCTGCTGAAAGTTGCCTGCTGCTAAGCAGCAGAGCGTGGGGGTTTCTCTCTCCAGCATAAGTTTGGAGAGAAGAATTGCCTATTTTGGATGGTGCCTTCAGACAAAAGATGATCCTGATGAAAGCCAACTTTTCTGTACCCTTTCTCGAGCACCACACACTGTGTGTCAGGAGAGTGGCAGTGGTGAAGACTTCATGGTCCGTAATGCTACCTCCTTAGGAGAGGTGCTGCTGTCTACTTGGTGGCATAAGAGAATCAGGGTGAAAGAAAAATCTAGTTTGTGATGCAGGCTGATTTAGCAATTGTCTGGGAAATTCCCATTTGTGTCAGTCATCTTTATTATTTCATGTCCCAGAAATGTCAAAAAAAAAAAAAAAAGGGTAATAACAGTCCTTTCATTGTCATGATTGACAGCTGTACAGCTCTCATGGGCATAGAACTGGGATTTCCACAGAAAGGTAAGTGCTGACTCTGGAGCTAGGCAGCCTAGGCACTCTACATAGTTGTGTAAATGGGGCCAATGGAGTGTAGGTGTCTAAAATCGAGGGCTGTGATCACTTTCTGAAAATGCACACGCTATGCATTGACTAAGAGGCAGGCAAAGGACATCACCTCAGTTGGAGCCATTTCCATGGTAGATTCCTACAATCAGGGGAGACAAATGCCACTCGCATAGCTTTTTTGTACTTGTGATGAAAAATCATGCTGTACTAACACATTTATCACTGCATTATATATGATTTTGGGAAGTGCAGTAGGGTCTTCTACTCTCAGAGGAGAGAACAAATTGAAATGAAATTTAAAGAAAACTCTCCAAGGACATTCATGAGTGATTTTTCTCCTCAGTTATGCCTTCAATACCTCCTTCAAGAGAAAACAATTTTTTAATTATCTTCTCTGTCTATCTGGACTAAATCGATATAAATAGGTTTGCCTCTGCTGATACTGAATTTCATTCATTTAATTGTACAATCACAGATTTTGTCCCCTCATACATTAATTGATAAACTTTTATCTTCTACTGTCTTATTATGGCCTGAAGGGAAGGAGTAAAAGAAAAAGGAAAATGAAGAGAAGAAACATGGAAGCACTGTAGTAAGGAGGCCTACACACACATATGTAGTGAAAATAAAAAAAAAAAAAAAAGAAAATCCCTCAAAAGAGATTTATGATAACTAGGTGAACATGGAGGAATGTACAGGTATTTTTTGTTCCTAAGAAAAGGAAAAACTTGATCATTCTTTAAAACCTGCTTTTATTTCACTGAATTGTGAAATACCCAAATGAAAATTAATCATGTGAACTTTATGCCTTTGAATCTTGCTCATTAGAGGGTGACATGACATCTTGGCTCCCGGCATAAGCAGGTGATTCATATGGTTGATAAATAACTGCTGATCCTCCTAGATGAGTTTCTGAGGATTCAGGTCCAGCTTCACAAAATGATTTAAGTGTCCAGCTCTGTAAGAAGGTATTACAGGCTCTGAGTTTACCATACAGGGAACAAAGTCAGCCAAGTCGCTAAGGAGGGAATTTTCAGCAGTCGGCATATGGAGCAAGTGGATGCTTACACTGGCTGATAGCAAATGCTAAAGAAGGGGATGTGTCTGAAATCTTCCATCTTTCCTGGATTTAGGAGCGTTAAGTCAGGGATTCAGTCTAAAACATCTCCCAGTTCTTGGACACCTTACTCATGCTGTCAGGTGTCAGTTGTGCTCAGGCACCTCTCCTGCAGAGAAATTCCCAAGTGTCTTTGCACTCACCCAACTGACACCTCATACTTTTTACGTTATCACAATGGGACAGGTTATCCTTCGAGCCAGAAAGTGAACTGAGCCCAGGAAGCAGCTGCTGAATATTGGTGTAAATCTGTTTAAGTCACTGGCATTATTCTTATAGGAAACCCCACCTCTGAACTCCAACTTTCTGTATGGACAGTACTGAACAGAATACATGGGAAAACATTTTCATTCCAGCCGGCAATGCTGGACTCCTTTCCATTTCTGAGATGTTGGGGCAAGAATACATGGATCCTCTAGCTCTTCCCTGCTTCATGGCTTTGCTCTTTTCCACAGTGGTGAGAGTCAGTGATGCCCCAGAGGGGTGAAAGTCTATAGGCAGAAAGAAGGAATTGCTATTTTCTCTGAAACCGTGGGTAATATAGTTTTCCTAGCAATTGCCACTTGCCTGCTAAAAGACTTGGCTGGCTGGGTCACAGGATAACTAATTCTTCTCAAGAGAAGAGTAACTGTAGTTTGCTGAAGTTCCCCTGGTTCTTCCAATTATTTGACCACTGGACTGACACACATTCCCTCTGCCCTTCGACTTTGACTGTTCCATCACCTAAGTGGAAAATTCCCAGAGAAGTCATGGTAGCCAAGACCAAATTTGCAGTCGCTGACATTTGTTTCTTGTTCAAATAGTAGAAAGATCCTGAGCAATTTGACATGAGGGAGCACAGAACAAAGCCTACCACTTCTTAAACAACAAGTACATTTGTTTTCTGACTGAAATGTTAAGTGAGGATTGTGCTACAGCCCTTCAAAACCTGATTTATTTCAGACAAAAAATGAGTTGGTCCTGCGATCTTGGCAATTAAATATCCAGCACTGTGAGCTTGATTTTTCACTCAGCTGTCTCTAGTGTAACTAAATTAGAGAGCTGTTGAGAGTACACTGGTTTAAATCATCTGTGAAAAATCACCCCTCCTCTAAAAGGCTACTTTCTCCCACTTGTTCCCATCAGATATGTTCTTCATTGCCTGTCCTAAACACTTACATAAGGTTGGCAGTCATCTCTCTCTATTTCTAGATACATAATTCCAGAAAAAAACCCCAAACCCCACCTTCAAGTATGATTTGGCACATGAGCTAAAACCATGCCTAGAAAAGCTGTCTGCACAAACCCCAGCTCAGCTGATATGCAGGACACTGGATTTTGCCCTTTTTTGGTTCCTCGTGGTTTATGGGGACTGGGTATACAGGCCTCTGATTACTTGGCCAAGTGCTGGGGTCTTTGCCATCAGCCTGAGTGAGATGGGGTGGAGCTCATTTTGTGGAAAAGTGACATAATGAGTTGGGCACCAATTAGATCTGCATTGCGGTAGACGTTTCTGAAGGGGTCCAACTGACTTATTGCTGCTCTACTCACGTCTTCTTACTCCTCTTTCTTCATTACGCTTATACTGTTGATTTAATTTGTCCACTCTGCCAATTGCCTCTACTTCTTGTGCAGAATATTTGTTCTTTTGTTGCTGTCTACTTTTGTTTCCCCACCTGGTGGTTCTTCTACACACAGGACAAGGCTGTCTCTGCTGTCTGTCTTTGCACAGCACTGAAGGCATAGGGGCTCTGGGTATCATCACCATGCAAGCAATTAGTAACAACACAGCAGTGATAAACATGATTTTGTTCACCTCAGAGCATAGACAGGTAAGATTGGCTAATAGCTCCACACATCTCTCTCAGATGTGTATTTTCCCTATTTATATGCAACAGTTTATGTTTTTAATTTATTTCAGATTTTTTTTTCTTTTCTGTCTGAATGACAATTTTATTGAGTTACTGTGGCATCAAGTTCCAAAATATGAAATAAGAAGTGGGTAGTAGTTATGAAGAGACCAATGGCGAGTCCCAGGATGATAATATAATCATATTAACTTACTTTCAGGGGGAGGGAGG
>JAOBAS010000071.1:41228710-41267448 GCA_025311575.1 Elanoides forficatus
TGCTTTGCACTTGGGGTGGGGGGAGGGAGGGAATGTGGTGGTAGTGATGGTGACCTCAGGCAGCCAATTGCTTATTGTAGCAGGGGATCCAGTCCTGACTGATACCAGGACGGATCTATGTCATAAGGATGGTCCTTCCTCCCCACCCTCATTTCGGAGCTTTAGGACATTATGGTCACGATCGGTTTTGCTTATGTTCAATTTCATACATCCAAGTTGCTGAAAGGTGCCTTTTGACACCGATTTAACACTGAAATCACTGGCAGTTGTTGCGTGATCGAGTCGCTTTTGGGGTTCTGAAGGTCTCGGGTAACATGCTGATTAATGTGCATGTATCAATGTTGCTTTCGCTTCTGTAAATGTGATTCTTTTTCAATACCTGACTAATGATTTGTGTAACCTGATGATGACTGCAATGAAAACCTAAGGGAACAGCAAGGGAGATGTGTAGCAAGAGAAACCCTATCACCAAAGGTGTGAGCATTACCTGTTGCGTTAGGCAGAGTGCTCAGCTTCTGCCTGACACGGGATTCCAGCAGCACTTTCTGTGTGTTTCTCCTTTTCCTGTGCAAAAATGGGAAAACCTCCTGAATTCTCCAATGTAGACTGGAGAAAGATGTGAGGCAGCTACATTTAACAGGGGTGCAGGTTTCAACCCTCTCCCAGCCAGGTGCTCACATCACGCTGCATAAAAACTGCCTGGCCACAACTCCTCCTCCTCAAAATGTTCTCATTTTACTGTTGTTGTTGTACCTTAACAAGAGAAAAAAGGATAGATACACTTTTAAACTTGAAGTCGTCCCACTGTCAGAGGCAGTGCTACAGCCACTGCAGTACAAAGAGTACTGTAAATGCAAATTGCCTTCTACTCACTTGTTTCACCTGATTCTGACAAGAACAAGTATTTCACATCTTTTCTATGGCCCCTTTCTTGCAGAATATTCCTGACTGCAGTTTGAAACTTGAGCTAATTTGAAATCTTTTGCCCATTTGAAGTCACAGGGATATTTGGGACATAAAGCTGCAAATACAATAGCTCTTCAGAAATCATTTAGGTAGAAGGGGAAGAAAGGATCAAATAAATGGATTAACAAATAGAGTAATATGTTTTTGCATGCTGTGGCATTACAGTTAATTCAGAAAATGAGGCAGGTTTTGAGAACATCATAAAATCTGATATTAAGAATGTGATTCTTGAGTAGCTTAGTATTATCCACCCTCATGTTACTTCGGGGGTTGGCTGCTTACCTCCCTCGAGCCTGGTGCCTGCAGGTATTCCACTGTGCCACCGTTTCGGAAATTTTGCTGGGTTAATCCAAAACATTTTTGGGGAAGCAGAGTGAATCGTATTATTAACTCCAGAAGGCTCTGGCTCTGTGTGTCTGTTATGCGATCTTTTCCTCTGAAACCACTGGCAGAGGGAACTGCTCAACCGCATGGGACAGGGTATCCGCCCAAGTGGTTTCCTCGAGAGGTCCAACTGCCATTAAACATGGGAGGTCTGGTTTCAGGAGCACTCGTGTTTGGTCTTCCCCTTATGCTTGCCACAAAATGCTGATGGCTGGCTCCTTCCCCTATCCAAAAGCTCCAATATTGTCCATTTGTAAAGGGGATGTAGATGGATACCCCAAACTCTTCTTGCTCCTCAGTCGGTAACTTTCCAAGCTACAAAGATGTAAGTCAGAGCTCTGCACAAGGACATCTCAGAAGAGAAGGACCTATGGGGACAGATGGAAAGATCAGTGCAGTCACTGATTTTAGTAAGCTTAGGAGACTACTTCATGAATCCCAAAAACTGCATATGAAGATGGAAGCCTTGTTCCCTCCCCTCACTAGGAACACCTCTGGAATACAATCAAATACATAATTTTCAAGGCCATCAAATACACTGTAAGTAAAACTGGATAGTTTAAGTCTCCATCGTGCCATTTTTACAAATCTGGTAACACTTTCTGTGCATGAATTAATGTATAAAATGGTCCCTAAACACTGTGAAAAGCCCTAGTCTCAGTGCTTGTCATTGTCAGATACTCAGAATTTTGATTTTTTTGTTTTCTCTTTCACATCCAGTTATAAATGTTCTGGCTAGAGCAGCAGTGGGGAGCCTTCCCAGGGGATGGGGAGGGCAGCAGCTGTCCGTCTGCCTTGCAAGAAAGAACTAGAGAGGAAAGCAAACCCATTCATTTCCCACTGACAAGCTTGGGCTGTCTGGGGAGGGGAGGTGATGGCTGAGGGGCGAGTTGGGTCTGAGCCCAGCGCCGGGGAGAAGAGCGGAACGGCTGTCCTTGGGCACAGCCGATCGCAACGGGGCATCTCCCGAAACCACAGTCCAGCACCAAGAGCACGCTGCCTCCTCCTTCAGCAAGTAGGCGATAAGGAGAAACCACAGAGATTTGCTTTTATGTCATGCTTTTTTTAATCTGAGGACAAGGAGGGGAGGGACAGAGCTGGCAGCATCCCTGCCAGCTGCTTTGTCTTCCTGCCCTTCCTGTGGAAAACGAGGTGTAGACTCACTGTTGAGAAAAAGAATAGAAAGAAAAGGAGAGCTGTTTGTTTGACAAGGTTGGGAAGAGGGCTTGGACGTGCGTGACTGCGTCCTCTGTTCTGACCCTCTCGTGCTCTTGGAGGGCTGATCTTACAGGAAAAATGTGGTGGGAGCAGTTTAATGGAGTCAGTGGCTATCCAGTGTCCCCAGCGGATACTGGGTGGGATTCCCTGCCTGAACTTAGATTTATCCTACCCAGCTGTAGGTTTTGCACTGAGGGGCCAAGTGAGGAACCCATTTCCAGAGGTTCCTCTCTAGTTCCCAGAGAAGGAGAGACAAAGAGAGGTACTTCAGCCTTTAGATCCAGTGAGTCGTCCTCCAGAGCCAGCCAGCTCTTCTTTGGCATGATGAGGCTTCAGGCTTGGGAGCCTCTGTGAGGTACCCAAAATGAAGTTGGATGAATCTGTGCCCTTCTCATTGCCCAAAAGGAAAAAGGGAGAGATGAGAAAATGAAGCACAAAAAACAGCCATGGAAAGTGCAATGCTGAAGAGAAGGAAGGGAGAATGAAAAAGCAGGGTGCTCCTTTAACATGTTCAATATTAAGATCTGTTTTATACTAAGACAAGCAAAACAGTCACATATTAAGAGTTTGATCCAAACTTTACTGAAGTCAGTGGATATATTTTTAGTTACTTTGGCTGGTTCCGAATAAGACATTCTGGACAATATTCAGAGGGGTATTTAGATTACTGAATCCTTTTAAGACACTTAACTTCCCATATATTTTAGTAGTGGTATGGGTGCCAAAGTAAAAACTTTGAGAATTGAAAAAGCTGAAAGAGGAGTATGCAGTGTGTTTGTTGTTCTAAAAATTAAAATATTTTTCCTTACATCATCTGGTATCTTTTTTTGGCAATTGGGTTACTACATGTTACAAATTTCCATTAGGTAAAACTGTAAGAATAGAGAATACCTAATCCAAAATGCACTCATCTGCCAACATAGCTGACTATTGTCTAGTGAGGAGAGATCTGTAGTTTGGATAATGGAAGAAACTATTCATCATGGGCAGTTAATGACCAACAAAGAGCTCAAGCAGGAAAGGCGGGTGAGAGGAGACTTCTGTACTGCAAGGTAACACAATATTTGTTGTTCAGCAATGATTATCTTGAGAACTGTTATCAAGCTTTTAAAAACATGCTGAGAAAATTTCTTTAGCTCAATTTTTAATTTTTTTTTTTTATGAAAATGATCAGAGTTTGTGAAAAAAGCAGACACTGCTTTAAAATTTCATAATTTCTGTATTTTGGTATACTGATTAGAGGGCCAGGAAACGTGGCCCCCAAGTCTCGGGGCTACAATTTGGAAACCATTTGAAAACTCTGCCTTGAAGTTTATGATGAAAGATATTATTTTAAATGTTGTAAGTGGATCAAAATTTGTAGGCAAGGAAAACAGACCTGAAGGTAGCATTGCTCAGGGTAGATAAAGAGAAAAGAAAACCAACAATGAATAGCAAATAGAAGGGCTTTGTTTTAAAAAACACTCAATGGACTGATAAATGTTGTTTGTGTAACTGAAGAACTTTCTGGAAAAGCCAGGACAGATCTGTGGTCAGTGTTTTCAGAGGTCTGGAGCATTTTCTTAAGACAGGTGAATAGTCATATGGATACCTCTCCCAGAGAGTGGAAGGTCACTTGTTGCTGGGACACCCTTTGGATTTCCAGTGTGATTGGCTGTGTCTCTGCCACTACTGCTCAGCAGAGTGTCCCCAAAGTTGGACCAGCTGTGGCAGAAGAGTTGGTGCACATAAGGGTGCAATGCCCTTTGGTGATAAACACACAGTGGCCAGCTCCAAGTCCTTTCTCAAAGACAGGGAGAAAGGAGCCCTTGGCTGTCCTGGATTCTTCATACCAGGGCAGTATCTGGTGCTCAGAGACACCTTCCACCCTCACCAAAGTCACACTACAGCGTGAGTCCCCTTTCCATCAGTAGCCCCACTTAGCTGGATTGTGGTGCAGCAGCAGCAGAGCAGCTCTGAACCCCTGTGCTGGAGATGGCTTTTTTCTCTCTGCTGTCTGCGTGTCCTCCAGCTCCAGCCTTATTCTGCTACTTAGGAAAGCTGAAGGCTGGACAATCTCTTGTCTCCAGGATATTGGAGCATAGGATGGGGCGTACAACATGTGGATCCTTAGCTTCTGCAGTTGTATCGTCTCATCTCTAGGACATCAATGCTGGTGATTTTTCCCCCAATAAATTTCCAAGGCACAGAGACCTCTAGTGCAAACATAAAATTGCCATTGCACTGGGAGCTCCCTTTCATAATGTTGAGACCTGCCACACCTTTTAATGTTGTGTGTGGGTCAGTACTCATGTTTTTATCCCGATACTCCTCACTGAATCTTACCCATCCTTTAGAAAGTTGCCTCAGAGGGGATCACGGACAGGAATCACCAGACTCCCCACATTTGGTCCAAACCAGTGCACCAGTAGTGGCCCTCTGACCACGGGGAGTGGGACTTGCATGGCTGGCCTTGATGACTCAGTGTTTACCTTGTGATTTCCCTCTTTCTTTGTGCCCGCGCCCTATGAGTCTGTTCTCCTCTAACCTCAAATTAAACAAAGTCGGGTTGAGTTGGAAGAACTTCCAAAATAAACTGAGAGCTTGACAGTGTGAGTGGACAACTGAGTAAGTGATGCTGCTTTTCCTCTGAGTCAGTATGGAAAATAGCGGCTCCGGAGGTGCCACTGGATGGACGAGACATGCAGCTGAGTTCCTGACCTCTAGCTCTTATTAAAATCCTTGGATGCCTTTTCCCAGTGCAGATCATATACTGTGCCTTTCCCAAGTTTCAGTACGGTGAGCTTCATTCTCCTTGTCAGTGCCCTCTGCCCTCTTTATTTTCAATCCAGCGTAGGCTTCTGCCAACCTTGCCTGACATCTGAGTGCTTAAGCACTTCAGCTTCTACAAGGGACCAGAAGTTGCGGCATTTATAGAGTGAGCAAAATGGTTCCTGTACATGAGATTAGTCCAGGATTTTTATTTCTTAACAAAGAGCACTACAACAATAGCTAATTATTCCATTCCAAACTTGCAGCAGCAGTCTTTTATGGCATGCCAGCATTGTATTGAATCGCAACAGGCCGGGGAGGTAGAACACAGGAAAGGCACCTGCTCAAAACTGGCCACAGTCTTGGCCACTTTCTAATGTGTTCGCACAGTGACAGCACAAACATCTGGTCTGAGATGTAAACCTGATGGTTATCACCCATCCTCCGGAGCATTTGGGGATAACGGGGGTTATAGCTCTAATCTTATCTCAGATCTCAGCAGCTATTTCTTATTTCCATTTCTACGAAGGTTTGCTTAGTGCTTCTATGATGATATAGCCATACCCTGAGCTTTTGGCAGAAAGCATGCAGGGATGCAGCAGCACGGCCATTTCTGGCACAAGGTGAGGCCCTTAATGATCATGCCCCTGCAGGCCAGTCTTTTGGTGCTAGAAGAGAGCGGTTCCAAGTGGGGTTTGTACCATGAGCTGGGTCCACGTCCAGAGGATCCAAGGTTGTCTGGTGAATTGTTTGAGAAAATGCTCTGCAAGTCTCAGATTAAAGGTCCTCTTTGTATATTTCTACTTAGAAATAATAGAAATTGATGAAAGGGGTGCACAGAGGGTTGTAAAATAATGAGTTGCAATAGACCTAAAACCATTATTAATTTGGTAGATCTGTTGATATTATAATTCAAATGGAGTCATGCTGGGATTTTTGGAGAACAATTTTTTTTGACCAGCTGTCAAACGAAGTAGGATTGAGTAAGCAATATAAGGAAATTCATTTTGCCACCACCTTTCCTGACTGGTGAATAAACAGTTAAAATTGTTTTTCTTTCCTTAGCATTCTATGTATTAGGCCATATGTATTTTTATATTATGTGTGTATGTGTATACACAACTCCACACATACTGACACACCGGAGACAGAAAAATCAATAGATAGAAAGATTCTTCAGATGAGGTAAACCCAAATTTCATTTCCTAATTTAAATTAACTAGAATTTTTGAAAAAATATCTATTAGTGGGTGTCGATTCTAAATCAAGATCTGACATGGCAAGAACCACAGCCTGAGAAAAAAAGGAAATTTCCACAGCAAACATCAAAATGAATACTATGGATCCATCCTTCTGGTTAAATTGATGCAATGGTAAACCAACAAATAAGTCATTGTAGCAGGGCTCATGTACTTCAGCAGATGATGTGAACCTTCAGGTGAGTCGAGAAAAGCATTTCTATAATCAGAGAATACTAAAAAATGTCACTATCTGGGCTGTATATAGCTACCTTTAAGAGAAGCATTTTTCAAGCAAGGATACTAAACCACATCACAAGTACTAAAGGAAGAAAAAATAGCCCTTGAAACATTTCCTGTTTGTCTCAAAAGGAAATTGCCTGTTTTCTTTAGAGCAGTAGTACATTTTTGCTTTTTTGTCCATTCTCTAACTTAATTGAGAGAATTCAATAACAGAGAGATCTTTACCTGGTATCACAACTGGAAATGTCAAAGAAGTCTTCATCCTTAGAAAAATCTCCATTCCGGAGTTAGGGAAAGCAGCCCAAACTATTGTGCTTGTGCTCAACTTCATAGATAGCAAACTATCTGTATGTTAGGTGTCTGCATTTCGCAGTGTCTGTATTTTCCTCTCTTTAAACTGTTGTCTTTTTATTACAAATATGCAGAGGCAGAGGTACCCTCTTCATTGTGGGCTGATGTGGTACCTGGCATGATGAGACATCATGGTCTGTGGCTGTGCTCCTCAGTACCTCCAGAATGATATTAATATCAATGTCATGGAGGAAGTAAATGTCTCCTGGAGGTTTTTCTGGCCTGGCTGGGAGCAGTATGCGGTCCCATGTTTTATTAGTGTGCAACCTGATGGGAAGGTACTGATCTTTCTGGCATCCAGAGCCAAAGCCAGTGCTGGTGTTTAACTGCTGCAGCTCCACTGAAATCAATGAGATCTGAGGCTAAGGCACAACATTAACCTGTTAAATCAAATATGCAGGGCCTGACTGGCATCCTGGAGGAAACTCTATAAACAGCAGGAGGGTAAAAAATGTGTGCTGAAATCTCTGCAAGGGGTTTCTCTTTTGGAATTTGTGGACCAGAAAGGAGAAAAGAAATCTGTGTACTTTCCTGGTAGAGCCCCGTGCATCGCCTCTCCTTGATACCTCCTTGAAGAGGTATCACAGAAAACCAAACTTTTCCAGGCTCTTGACACTAATTCTGTGCCAAGTGAAGACAATGAACTCTTTCAAAGCAAAACTGTGGCACGTGTTTCCTTACACATATACACACAACTTCTCCTGAAGTTAATGATGACTGTGTTTGGACTGAGGAATGAATAAAGTCAGGTTTGGCCCCTTTTCTTTCCCTTGATAAGAATTCTTGCTTGAGGAACAAGGTGGAGAAATGAAGGAGCTGGAATTGTTCCCCTAATTCCTGAAATCCATTGCACATATTCAGAGCTGTTTTTAGCTCCATGGAAATGCCAAAACTTCACTGCTCTGCACAAGACTGATTGGATGAACTACCTCAGTCTTGGAAAGTTTGAAAACTTCACAGATTTGCTGGAGTGTTTGTCTAGAAGTATAAACCGAATATTGCTTTGGTGCAATTGCCAACAACCACACTGTGAAGTTTGTGCAAATCCAGCTAGTTATTCCAGTAACAAGAAACAAGACAGAAAGGAAGATTCTATTAGGCTCAAAGTTCAGATATGCCCAAAATTCCACACTGAAAGACCATCCTCTTCTGGGATGACAATACAGGAGATCATAAATAGCTCTGTGGTATAAATGAGCGCTTCAAAAGTGTTATGGAAAGTGAACTATTTGCTTGGGTTTTGCTTGGTAACAAAAAAAAATCAAGTTATTATTCCTCATCCTCTGAATAGAAGTTGTTTATTTATCAGCAGTAAGATTAAAAAAAAAAAAAAAAGTTTCCCCAAAGCAACTTTCCCAGAGGCACATTAAAAAGTAAAAGTGTAAGTGAGACAAATGGTCTACCTCTAACTAGCTGTGCTAAATGAAGTCCTGTAGAGGAATTTTACTGTCACTGGCCTTACACGTAAAGTTTTTGTGCTCTGGTTTAACATAAATGCAATCACCACTCTTCTCTTTAAGGCACACCAGGCTGCTTCAAGACGCAGCCCAGGCTAGTTTCTCATCAGCTTGAAGATAGGGTGGGAGGAGGGAGGTTAGTCTTGTTCCTGGAGGGTGTCTGCTGTCTAAAGAATGGAAAATATGATTTCTGCTTTGGGAATTGAATGAGTCCCCTTTAGAGCTCTTAAGGCTGTATTTATAGGAAGGATAATCTAGCAGAGGACAATATGTTTTGTCCCTAGGTTCTGCTTCTATTGTTGATCTAGGAAACGATCCAAAGCTAATTCTTTGCTTCATAAGCAGCTTCTTCTGAGCACTCCTGTCATATAATTTGAAGTGAAACTCTTTAGATCTTTTCTTGTCTCTACTTACTAAAGAACTGAGACTTTTGCACTCTCTGAATCCTTAACACTCAAATAATGTGTATAGAGGTGTCCATTTGAGAGTAATACTGTTAAATAGCAAGGAGAGAAGAGAATAACTGTAGTTAAATAGCTGGGGATAAAGTCTCTCAATACATTTTGACTGTGAGTTAAAGGAAGGTTTACAGCTATGGAGATCTGGGACAGACTTTCAGCAGAAGAAATGTATGTTATCAAGACAGAAGTTATCAAGCTATTTTCATGGCAGAGTTGGAGTTGAAAGAATGAGAAGAGACGGACAAAATGACAGGCCAAATAGTGGAAGATGGTTTTGAAAGAAGTAGGGAGATTAATTTCTCAGATTACATTTGAAGAACATTGCATTAAAGAACTCTGCCCAGCTAAACACTTAAATGATAGTTGGTAGAAAGCAGCATAATTAAGTACTTCCAACGTGGGGATGAAGAAGAAAGCATGAACCATTTAAACTAATGTGAAGAGTTTTCCATATTAAGAAAGATAAGGAAAATCAAAGAAGGGAAAATTTAAGCTACAGGAAGGAATCGTGGTAAAACAGTGAGAATTTGCTTGAATAAAATGCTAAAAGTCTTCCTTTAAGAAAAAAGTCTGCCATGGCAGAGATAAACTAATAAATTGGAATGTTGAAAACAGCAGGCCTGGTGCAAGTTGTTAGATGTTTATTTGAATTCAACATACAAGGAAAGAGGTCTGTCTGATATAAAGATATTATTTATTGCAGCACAGCTCCTTAAAATTCTCAGTTTTGTCTGGACAGGAGAACATAGTTCTTCTCCCAACATGAATATTAAAAACACTTTAACAAAAGGTAATACGTTTTTAGTCAGTCCACAACATGCTGCTTCTTATGTGCCAGCCATGCTATTGCTGGGGTTCTGCAAAAGCTGCCTTAGCTAGGGGATGGCTGGCATCTGCAAAGAAGAGAAGCCCCAGCCATCAGTGATATTATATGTGTCACTAAATTGCTGTGGTTTAATTTTTCTCTCTCTAAAAAACATCGGCCAGCATGGCTTGCAGTGAAGTGTTTCATAAGAATGGAGAAAGTTGACATTTCCTTACTGAAAATAGACCGTTACATTTCCAGAGGCCTATCATTTTTCAGGAACAATGAGAAACTAATCTCTGTTATATGAAAGTAAGCTGGACCCTAGAAGATACAATCCATGGCTAAAGGTCTGTTGGATGAGATGGAGCATAGCACCACATGATGAAATCACCTTGCATAACAAACTGTCTTATCCACATAACGGGAAACAGGTTTGAACTTGATATACTTTTACTCCTAATGGGAAAAATATGAAACCTCTAGAGAAGTACACAGTCAGGTTTACCTTGGGCCAGTTTAATTTCCTGTCCCCATGCCTCTTCTGAAGGCAGACAACTAATAAATATCCTGGTTAAAAAAAAAAAAAAAATACAGAAGGAAAGAAAACATACCATTAATTTGGCCAAATTATTGCTTGAAGTTGTGGAAATCAGGCAGCTAAACATGGCAGTTAGGGGCATTTCTGAGAAACAAACTTCTGTAGTTCTTATCTCCTGTCTGATGTTGTGGAGAAATGGAAGCAGCGTGAATGCTACCCATTTCCTAAGACCAAAATGCAGGTGTTTCTCTCAACTAGTTACTCTCACAGTCATGACTAGATAATCATTTTCCATTAATTTTGCCCTTGGGTTTAATGGTCCTCATTTGATTCCATTACATGTCTCTTGATGCAGTTGCCAATATGGATTACATCTACGCAGACCCTCCACGGTGACTGATCCACCAAGTGTGGCTCCACTATCTGCGTATGTCACCAGCTGTTTCTAGGCATTAACTCCACTGAGCCAGAGCAGCATTGAGGCAGTTCTGTCCCAGACCTTCCCACAGGAAGAATTTTTCCAAAGAACCAAGGTCTCATATGATAATTCAGCTTGGAAGGGACCTCAGGAGGTCTCTAGTCCAACCTCTTGCTCAAAGCAGAGTCAGCTTCAAACCAGGTTGCTCAGGAGCAGCAGTAGCATTACCAGATAAAGCTAATCTTTGAATGAGGAACCGGTATTGTACCTCATCCCATGTCCAGTTCTGCAAAGCAGAGGGCTTTGGCATGCCTGAAGTGCTTCCTTATGTTCCAACCAGTTGCAGCTCAGGAGATTTCTGAATGAGATGTAATTTCTAGAAATTTACTGAATTCTAGTGGATTTTTCTTTCATGAACTTGTTCAGATTCACAGCGAACTCAAGTGAAAATATTAATGGTGGAATTCAGCTCACAGAAGGATATACCTCACTTGGGGTGTCTACATGTAGGCTTCTGCTTATCATCTAGGTGCTATTACAGTCAAGGGAGAATTACTCAGTGCAAGATAATGCAGCCAAGATTGAGTCATCTGATCAGATATATGTGTCTACATATAACTATCAGATCTTGCCAATGATGTAATCCATTTCTTGGGTGCATTTCTGGTGCTTCTTCTGTCAAAATAGTGACTTAGAAATGAAGTTCAGTGGATCAATTCATGTGAACAAAAAAGGAGAAGTCTGGATTGACTCCTATGATGTAGGAAACTGTGTTGGAGTTGAATGTGGGCCTGTGTGTTTCATTTTAATCCCTTGGAGCATATTTGATTCCTTAAAGCACTGAATCCACTCTTCAAGCCTCACAAGTCTGAAGCACGAAAAGCTCAGGGAGTTACTGTGCTGTTCTCTGCCCTGTGACATTTCTTCTGTTGCCTTAATGAGCATCACCTAAAATGCAGAGCATGTGAGAGTTATTGGACTGGGATGAGAAGAGGTCCGAGATTTCCCGGCAGATAGATCAAAGGCAAATGCAGTATCAGCCCACATACCTTGTTGTGACTGCTGGTAAGCAACCTACCAACACAGGGAAGAAAATCATTGCAGTGTGGGTACCAGTCACTGGAAAGGGACCCTTTCACCCCAACACTACAGTAGAGGTGACTGTGTCTTATGTTTCAAGACACTATTCTATCTACTTAAGAACCAGAGATATGGTCACCTTACATTCTGGATATTCTCAGCAGCAGAATGCTAAATGTTAAGACCAGCAGTTGATTTTTGCTTCTGTTTTGTTGACAGCCTTGGGTAGTCAGGTCTCTGTCATGTACAGTACTGCTTCCTGCTACATTCAGATTAAGCTTTAGACAACCCTGAAGCTTCCGGACTCAGGTATTCTACAAAAATTCAAGCTTTCCTTAAAAAACCTGAATAACGTATGGAAAATACAATGAAGGGGTAACCAACTTATGTTGGTTATGCCTACCTGGTTCTGTCAAGAGCTTAAAAAAACAGATTCAAAAGGTGCAAAATGTTTCATATTACATTGTTAGCTGGCTAACATCTGCAAATCCACTGTGACCAAGGATTATGTTAATATAAACACACGCGCACACACATATATGTACATTTTAACTTGATATTAGGAAATTCACCTTCCTACTCGCCATGTTATGCTTTGGCTGGGATGTGGTTAGGGTGGTGAAGACTCTTGCTGTTCCGTGTGCTGCTCTTCCCTGGATGGTTCAGGCTGCTGCCGTAGTGACATTATAGCTCTGACAAGTAAGCAAATAATGAATGTCTGTGATACTACTCTTACATACTGCAGATCCACAGACCACAGCAAAGCAGAACATCCAAGGTTTGCCTCAGCTTGCCTTATTTTGGAACAAGGCCCAGAGTCCTTGCCCTCACAGTACGACCTTACATCCCTGGCAGGCTGCGTAAAATTACATGCTAGAGGAAAGCAAAAGGTTTCCTATGATATTTCCAGGTTTTCTTTAACTCCACAGAGCCCATCAATAAGTGTTGATTAGCAGGGAGAATGACCTCAGTTCACGTCAGCTATAGGATGTGTTTTCCTGGAGAAAAAGGAAGAATATGATTTCCGCCTCTCAAAGATAAGGATTATCACAGGTTTTAAAAGCATAATTTTGCTCTTATTGTCTCTTTTCTTTTATAGAAGCCCTTCAAACGAAGGAAAGACTAATGGTAGGTCAGTGTTTAATGGTTTGAAATGCCAAGGCTTTGTCAAATAGTAACATCGATGTGTCACACCTCAGATCTAGATTCTCTGGGGTTTAACAGTTGCATTATGATAGAAAGAAATTCAGTTTTTTATCCACTTTTGGGCATCTGCAGATCACTCACTTATTTGTTAATACACCTGCCTTTTAAGTTTGATCATTTGGCCTTCCAAATGTGAGATAGAGTTTTCCAGAGAGTCTATAGTCCAGGTTCTTAAAGTGATACTATTATTTTTTATATCAATGGGATGTATTTGAAGCCTATTTTGTTGAAAGCCACAAATTCCACTGTCTCTGCAGAAAAAAAAAAAGTCATTATTTTTAAAAGGGGATGACAAAAGTAATAGAATATTAATTTGGTGGTATATCAGGTATTCAGCATGAACTTCTGGATCATGTCATTTTCACTGCTGGGTCATCTGGATATATTTATGTCAGACTTGTATTTCTCACATGTAAGTCCTATTAATGCTGGGGGTTTCATTAACTAGTTTCAATTTCTACTGTATGGATGCTGAAAGAATTAGAATGCCCATCATTTCAACCAGAATTCACTTCTATCTGTGGATAACGACTTCTAACTCAAAGGATATCAGTCCTGCATATTGAAGAATGACATAATAATGTATTATTAATGCTTCAGATTGACAGGTCTTAGAAATCAATATATTTTCATTTTTTAATGTAGCTAATCAGATTTATTCTGGCTGAAGACTCAGATTATTTTTTGTCAGTGGTTAGGAATTTGATATTGTGCTGCTTTGTTACAGAGAAGAAACAAGAAAAGTGAATAACAAAGGTGGAAAGTGAAAGAGTTCAGCTAAACATCTTTAAGTTTTAAGGTTATTCAAATATTAGTTTGGGGAAAATAAGGGCGTAAAACCACAAAAACAAATTAAAAACATGATTTCCCATAGTTTCATTGTTCTGGACAGGTCACAATAACATTTAATTATGTTTTTGCCATGTATGACCTAGCAATTTTTAATGCAGAGGCTATGACAGATGGGATAACCTACTGATAGCACTACTCTTGAGCATAAGTTTTTCAGAGTTTGCTTCCTACTCTGAGTCACTCACGTTCTCATTTTCTCTGGCTTCTGCCCAAGCTCATGTTTTATCCTATCCGTGCAATGTAGTTATTTCTGCTTAACCCTAAGTTATTCAGCTCAGATACAGGCTTGTCTTGTCTTAACTAAGATACCACTGAATATAGCAATTAGAAGCAGAATTCAAAACTTGTTATAACATTGAATGGTTTAGCTCCGTGTTTTCTTGGTAAGCACAAGTTTCTGACAGTAATCCTGAAATATGACAGCATTTCTACTGTGTAATGTTCATGTATGTGAATTACTGTAGTTTCAATATGTTCTACAGCATTTACATTAATAAGAAACTCTACTGATTTCATGATTAATAATACAGTTGGAATACCTACATCTGCCAGTGTGAGTTTTTCTAGAGAATCTGTTTTACTTCAATAGGAAATTGAAATACTTCCCCCATCACCCCCTTAGGATTGCTGAGTTGTGGATGGGTTTTTATGGCTCCCAAAGAACTTGAGTGAGATTCAGTCCAAGTCTAAGACATCTAAAACTCATCTACATTTGAGTTAAGTGTCTAAGCTCTTGTTGTAGTCAAATGAGATCTAGTGAATACAAAATAAAGAAGAGCTATTCAGTTGACTCTCAAATGATCACCTGCATTTCATCAGCTGAATAGACCTTATCTCCATGGACTATGTTCATTACCTGTCCAAATTAGAGATACACTGCCTAACCATTGACATCCAGAGACATTTTAGATACCTTTGGTCTTCTGTAGGACTTGTGCCACATCTACTAGTCTTACATGAACACCATGGATATATCAGGTGGCATTAGAGTTGTATTTTCAGGCAACTGAATCACATTATAGGTGCCTTAATATGAATGTGGAAATCTGCCCATGTAGCCAGCATTTTGCAGGACATTGTCCACATGAAGTCCTTGTTTTGAAGAGTTCATACTAAATTACAGAAAATAAGTAGTGGTGGGAGAAGAGAAGGTTAATGTGACTTGTCAATAGCCGAGATAGGTACTTTCAAGTTACCCAGAGCTACGCACTTTTCTTACTATTTGTCCCTTCCGCCTCCTGCCCCTGTTTGCTTAGCAATTGTTTCTGTAGGCAAGCTGAGCAATGTTTAACATGACCACAGGCTCCTCATTCTCAGAAGCAATGAATAAATGTTTCAAGGCACCACAATTCGCTTTTATGGGTAAACTCTACTGAAGGCGAATCTCTGGCTCATTTGTTTCTCACACATAGATCAGCTACGTTCTCATTGTGTCTAGTGGTTGAGCATTCACTTTGGCTGGATGCAGCAACCATGCAATCATGTTGAATCACCAACAAAAGCTGGTTTACACCTAGACTTGAGTACAGCAGTGAATGTTTCAAAACTAATTTCTGTTCACTTTTTTATTTTCTTTTTTTTTTTTTTTTTCCTGTTAAGCAAAAGCAACCCAAGGAGAGAAATGGCTGTGCAGGTCTGCATTTTCTCATTGAGAAAGTAGATCCTGCAAAACTTGGTCATAATGGTTGAAGTCAGGTAGGAATATCAAGTGATATTTTCCTTCTTGTCTCCATGCAGCTTTCAGAGGGAATCAATGCAGGCCAAGGACTAGGTATTGAAATCATTGCTACCTTCCAGCTGGTGTTGTGTGTCCTCGCCACCACAGACCGGAGAAGGAATGATGTCTCAGGATCAGCACCTTTGGCCATTGGTCTCTCCGTTGCCTTGGGACATCTTCTTGCTGTAAGTTTTAGCTCTCACAGTTGACATGTGCAATATCCCACCTCAGGATAGGCCAATGAAGGCAGGAAGATGATGGGCAGATGATAGTTTCTTCCTTCTCCTTCCACTTCAGAGACTGACCTTGTTTCTGCAGCATGCATGGCTCCTCTTTCTTGGGCCATGTGCCTGTGGCAATAAGTGACGAGGTTGCACATTTGGGAGGAGTCGCTGCAGTAGGACCCGTTTGCCTGGTGGGACAGGACAAACACATGGCAAACGGTTTTTCCCCCTTTTTCTGAGGAAGAGCAGGTGGGCTGAGAGAAGCTGTTGCGAACATCCGACCCATGCTGCAGGCTGCCGCTTGGCCTCCTGTGTAATGCAGATGCCACGTGTGCATCAGTGCCTCACCACTGGTTCTCTTTCCACCTTCTAGATTGATTACACCGGTTGTGGAATTAACCCAGCCAGATCTTTTGGCTCAGCGCTGATTGCCAACAACTTTGAAAATCACTGGGTAAGCTGAATAAATTTGTTTAGTTTACAAGAGGCTCTGCATATACATAATCTACAAGATCAGAAACGTTTAAACACATATCGTCAGCACCAAGTCAGTGAGTTGCCATTTCTATTTCATTTAACAAAGAATAATCTCCTTTTGCTCCTGACCAGCCTCAGGAGATCACAAAGTCCTCAAGCTGAGTGTATATGTTCAAAGTATTACAGTAGATTTTCTTTATGTTTGTTTATTTCAAATATTTTAAACATTAAAGCCTCATTACACAGAATTCTGTATTGAGTATTTATTGTTTAAACTGAGTTTGTAAAGTGCTACTGCTTAATCTGGTAAAACTTAATTTAGGAAGGTTCTTAAGCAGGTTTATAAACTGCAATGAATCATCCAATATATGGAAGCTAATAAAGTGTTCATCTTCTTACAGTTAAGTGTCTGCTTATGTGCTTTCATGGAAAAGTGCTCTGGAAACACTATAAATTTTAGATTATTCCCCGTGGTTAAATGTGGTTAAAATAAGGAACTTCACAAAAATTTACTTATTTCACTAAAGCTCAATAAAGCAAGCTGATATGAAAGCCCTAAATGAGCATGTGTTCTTGAATATTTAAAATACAGCTTTTTCCAACTCTCCTACTGATGATTGTGGCAGCCAGTTGCATAGGCAACCATGGAAATTTAGTGGTAGTACGATGGATTGTGAAAATTTTGGATATGGATGCCATTTTAAACTAAAAAGTAAAACACAAAAGGAGGACACTGGGGAAATTTTGCTATCATTTCCCACTTAAACACTTCTATTGGGATAGTAATGTAATGTAACTAAGCTAGTAGCTAGTATTTTCAGATTTCATAGAAAAATTATTTCCATTTGTACAGAGAGAAGGAGATAGAGATAATAATTAAACCACTAATATTGCTGAATAAAAGAAAACATGTTTTCAGATTCAGGAATTCTTCAGCCATGTAAATCCTTCGAAATCATCTGTTGATTCTAATAAAATCAACCTGTCTACTAAAATACTTTTATTACCTCTCCCTCCAAACTTTACTTGCCTGAAGTGATTAGACCAGCACTATTACATCAATATCGCTAGCTAAATAGCAGCTAGTAGCAAACTAAGCCCCTAATTAGGTCCTCACTATGTATTACTTTCTAATTCACCTATCACTAAAAGTTAGTGGGAGAATGGAATCTAATGCCCTTGTTGCTTTTAGAAATTGTGCCCCCCTACCAAATTTCTCTGGAGTAATTGAGAGGTTTTACCAGTAGATACCTGATTTTAACTAGCAGAACTTGACAACATAGTCACAGTTATTAATCTCTGGATCTATTGCCAACTAATGGTGAGAAATTCCCAGTTTCTTGTCATTCAGTTAATATTCAGGTGATAGACTGTAATGTTAATGTTTTCACTGTAAGTTTCGTAGTGAAAATCCTCAGAGGAGATTTTCAGAACAGCTTCAAATGCAGTGATAGCTGATGTATTAACTGGATTTGGAACTGTGTTTCAGATCTTCTGGGTTGGCCCAATCATTGGAGGAGCAAGTGCTGCCCTGATTTACGACTTCATCCTGGCTCCCAGAAGCAGCGACCTGACTGACCGCATGAAGGTGTGGACCAGCGGCCAAGTAGAAGAGTATGATCTGGAAGGAGATGATATGAACTCCCGGGTTGAAATGAAGCCAAAATAAAGAAGGAAAAAAAAAAAAAAAAAATTACATTGGTTTCCGAAGATTTTTTCAGTGTTATAGACTCTTTGTAAACCAGCAAGCAGTACTTCGGGTTTTAATTCAGTATGGGTTTCCATTTTTTTGCCACCAATCTTAATAGCATTTTTATATCTGGATTTTTTCAATTACAAAGTCTTCAGGCCAAGAAGTCATTAGACACTTTTACGTGAGCTAAATAAATTGGGCTGAAATTTAACCCCTCCCTTGCCACCACCAAATTTTCTGGTGTATTCAGCATGGGTGGTTCTCCCAGCACATCTCTCAGTAATGATAAGTAATTCAAATGACCAGTCTGTTTGCTGAAAGAATAGATACTGAGGACAGAGAACCATCTGTACCAATAACAGGAGACTTAGATGGGAAAAGGTATTTATACAAATATGCAAGGCTGGTATCTAATACCAGCAATGCATCTGAAAAACTATCTCAAACCATTGCCCAAAAGCACCTTTTAGAAGGAAAGGCCACTGAAAATTACTTGTTATGTAGAATTAACCATAATTTTCTAAATGATTGATAATCTCTGAGAAAGAGGGCCAGAAAAGTTAAGCAGGACAAGAACCTCCAGAGTCCCAGAATCCATTTAGATTTTCTAGTGTTTCATTCTCCCTGAACCCGCATTCAGATCACTGTGAGGGTAGAGAATATATGACAAAAAATGTACAGACATATGAATTCCTGGGAAGTAATAACTAGAAGACAAATTAGAGAGTAGTAATAACAATGGCAACAAGAACAACATGGTGTCAATATGTAAACAGGATTGTATTGTGCCTGTGACTACTCTGCTTTTGTTCATCTTAGGTAATTTAACTGTATGTCTTAAAACAAACCAGGAAAATAAAAAAAAAGCCCCTTTCTTCTTGACACCGTTCTAATAGCCAGTGCTGTGACATTCAGGGACAATGAATAGATATACACACAGTACATTTTCTAATGAGGGACAAATATGTACCTGTGTGTAAGTCCATTTTGGGGGTCGTTGCTTTGTTTTATATATATATATATATATATGTTTATATATATGTTTTATACAGAAAGCCTAGTATACTGTTTTGTAAGAAAATAAGAGCATAAGACAAGTGGAAAGAATTGCAGCAGTGCTTAGCAAAATAAATGACACTGGAAACGTAAAGAAAATTAACACTCTAAACGATGTGGAAGACTATTTTCTGTTTTCGTTTTTGTGTGTGTGCTACTTATGTTTTCCTGAGTAACCCAAAGCATTAGCTGGTCTTACCTACTAACCATAGGATATAGTTAAAGCAGATACATGCTGATATACTTGTTCTGCACTAAACAGTTTTACCTAAGAAATGAGGCCCAGAGGAACCTACATAAAAAGCTGCACACTTTACCATTCAGACAAACACCCCAGAGGTAGTATAATGGATGTCTCCTGTTAGAGAGACAGTGTGGACATGGGAATTGAGACATGGTTGACATGGGAATCCATATAGCTTGGATCATTTCATCAAGTTAAGCAGATGTATAATGAAAAAAAAAAAAGGAAAATTGCCAGCAAATTAAAACAATACATTTTATCTTTCTTGTCTACATTTGATGTGTTATCTCGTGTATTGTCTATGTACATACAGCATGATTGGATTTTGGGGTGGTTTAAAAATAAACAAAATCAATTGTGCTAACACACGAAATGTTCATGATTCTTGATTTTTAATTTGCCTTGCAACACATTGCAATTTTATTCTCTGTACCACTCTTCAGGTGCCAACCTGTAAGACTGAGACAATTTCTACTTTTCCACTCTTGACTGCTCCTTTGATTTGGTGCTAGCTTTTGGGAAAAGGAAGCTTCTGTCTTTGTACAGCAGGCAAAGCAGGCCCTTACCTGGAAGTAAGCACTGTATTTCCAGAATCTTTATTTGCTGGTATCCTAGTGCATCTCTTGACCCCAGGTTAACTCTTTTTTGCCTATGAGCCAGAACAGTTGCAGAAGTCACCCACAGTAAATAGGTTGTTTTGACAAGCTTGAGGTAACTTAACACATATAGTGATGGAGAAAATGTGAGATTCACAATTTGTTTCTCAGTCTACACCTTGAGAAGAGCAATATCTTGGCCTATTTTCTATATTTCAAAGTCCAAAACTTTGAAGACAAGCAGAACTGCCTTTCTGTTTGGTGTGTAATAGGATTACATCATGTTAGCTGCTCTAGCTGCTGCTTATCATCACCACAATAATAAACAAAATAGATGAAAGCTGCACAATAACTATTTCACTAGTGAAGAAACAAAAAACAGGTCAAAGTAAATGAAGTGTGATTTGCTGGTATATTTATTCACAGTGATAATGTTTAAACAATTTACAGTAAAGCTCTAGGAAATTAAGTGAAAACGTGTTTCAACAGAATTCCAGGCTTAAACCCCTCCCTTCATCTTAAAGAAGGAAAAGTTTAATGGTACATTTAAAGTGCTTTTGTAGTACTTAGATACTGAACTGAGAACAGCAGTCTCTAAACAATGCAAGGCCATAGATGCTAATGGTCTCTCCACTCCTGGCACAAACGGTTTTGCTTTGCGCTAGACAAGCAGACTTAAAAGTTGTCATCATCTCATTAAAATATTTGGAAGATACCCAGCAAAGGAATTAAAAGCATGAAGCAGCAAGTATCGAAACCCACTAACAAATGTCAAGTGGGCAAATGTACTTACATGTGATCAACCAGAAACTCAACAAAATCTCCCTGACGTCAAAAGGAAGCCTGGAACACAGTTGTTTAAAAGAGCTCCCATGATGTATGCACTAATAGTTCCTTACCTATGGACAGATAGACCATGTCTGTGCCCTGGTGATTCCTGGAGACAAACCTCTGTATTTCTCACACGTTCTAACAGGAAAAGATGATAAAGGGTGGATGCTTTCATAGATTGGCTAAGGACCACCTGCCATGGCCTCAGTAGCCACCCTGTCTTGTAGCCCACAGCATACCAGATAATCACAGAGAGTGGCTCTACAAACGCTAGTAAATGAAAAAGCAGAGGGGAATATTCCCAAGTACAGGAACACAGTTGTCAGTGCCTGTGCCATCCCAACTAATATTCTCCCAAACTTTTCCAAGGCAAAGTTGAGCAATGCCAAGATGATCCACTTTGTTTTGTCTGAGGGTCCATTGTCATCCCAGGGATAGACACCAGCATGCAGATGTACTCACTCTGTGGTTTAGGCAGCTGACAAATTACCATCTGTTTTTCGCAAGCACCAGCACAAGACAACTTAGAAGAAGCCCGAGCAAGGCGCTTAGAATTCATCCCTGGAGAAACTGCTGCTCCATTGATTCTATACACAATCTAAGGAGATATAGGTCCTAACTTTAGTCATCTATCTTTAGAAGAAAATACATGCTCTGCCTCCCCATTGTAACCGTGGCAATTTAATTTTAGATTTCATGTTGCTCAACTCTACATAGACTTTTAACACGTGCAAGGAAAGAAAGGCGATTGAAACATAACATAATGACAGCCAATAAGCCAGGAAGCTTCCATTGTCTTCCCATATCCACCAGCTGCACCAGTCACAATTCACAGCTTAATGTTTTTAAAAATTAAAATAACACAATAATACTAATAAAGAGTTTCTCATAGTATTTCAATGTTTTCCCTCCTTTTACGCAGCTGAAGTTTGGACGTGCCAGGAGTCACACAATAAAATTATATTAAGAATATGGCTGTTATGATTCAGTTGAAGCCTGGGCTCTAGTAAACATCTGTGTCAAGAACGGTTCTGGGTTTCATTCTACTCAAGCCTGATGTCCTTGAAAGGACCATATTTTTTGTGTAGACGTTGTCCGATATTACAGAAAGTACTTAGCCCAGAATTCCTTCTGGGGACAAATGCATCATTTTATAGACTTCCCAAAGCTGAACTGTGAAATCAAACCTCTGTTTAAATAGGTTCATTGATAATTAGACATTAGCCATCTGTGAGATCACATCGCTTTAGGTGCTTGAAATCACATGCCACGTGTTCCTGAGAAGGCACAATTCCTGTTGACTTCAAGATTCCCTTGTGCTGTTGGACAAATCTAATATGTTCAGATATACAAAGGGAGTTAACACACTAAATTCTGATTGGAAAGGAGTGGGACTTCGCTTAAACCCTCTCAGTGAAATCCTATTCTCGCTGAAGCCGCAGTCATTGTCATTTGGGAAAGCAAAATTTGACCCCAACTATTTATCACCAGGTAAAAACCCAGTTTACCACCAGATCAGTTATCTGCTGCTGTATGTCTTTGCTTCTGAGTAAAACTTTCTAGGGACCTGTGCTCCTGACCACTTCCGTGTAGCCATGGATGCCTGCCCATGGCCATTCCTGTTCTTCTACACCCTGTCTAATCCTGCAGGGAGACATGGGCAGGTAATAATAATTGGGAGAATCAGTTAACTACCTCAGCTCTAATGGTCTTCAGATGTGGATGTCAAACCTATTGCCTGTAATACTGTGATAAATTACTGTATACTTCAGAATTTGGTAAAGAGGCTGAGCACAAAATGAACACAGGAATGAAGAATGGATGGAGGGAAGTGACACGCTGCATAAAAGGCAACTGATTTGTGGATTTTATTAGCATTCAAAAAGATTCAGTCTCCTTTCACCTTGGTTGAACTATATACCCTCTGCCCTTGAGTCGTACCTGTTTGACCGAAAGGTCTTCGACTTTTTCAATCATTTTGTTATAAGATTTATAGATTTTGATAAAAAAGAACCCCAGAAACTCAATACACTCCCCTTTTCATGATCTCCTGAACTTCCTGATCTGTTATACTCTAACATTTGCCATGAATTGCCCTCATTGTGCCATTTCCTCTGTTTTGTTTCTATTCTTGTCTTAGAGCAGGAATTAAGAAGCTTGTGGAAAATGATCAACATAGTGTTACTATTTGCCCATTTTTGTAGCATTTCTAGAGATTTTTTTCCCCTTTCTCTTTTTCCTTTACACTTCATTTTCAAGTTCCTGAGAAGGACTACTAACAGTTAAAGGTGATCCCTCCATTTAATCTCTTCTCCCTTTAGCTTGTGGTCAGTTCTCTTTAGTAAAGGGTGTATCCTTACTCTATTAATTCTTTTTTTTTTTTTTTTTTTTTTTGCCATTGAAAACAAACAAAACAATGTTCCCTGGAAGCATGGGAGCCAAGCAGCAGCTCTTGGCAAAAAGTGGCTGTGAAATGCAATTGCTGGAAACAGTCATACTTTTTTCTTTTTTTTTTTCTTTTTTTTTCCTGAAAAGTAAATGGAACACTTGCAGGTAGTAATCAATCCAAAAGACGGATGTGACTATAAAAACGACAAGCTGCAGTATACACTTGGTTTCCCTTGGGGATCTCCTACTTGTTTCACCATTTCACGTAATTACTTAATCAAGAAGAACCTGGCATGAATTAAAGGGGAGAGGGGGAAATGATGGGCCTGCCCAATTTTATATCCTACCAGTGCTGTGTGGGAAGAGAGGTCACTTGTACTGTGACTGTATTTTCTGTTTTGGAGCCAGATCTGATTTACTCAAAAATGTTTTAGCATTGTTCGAGAAGTGAGAGAAGAGCTACGTTATATTCCTATCTGGCTTTACAGTGTTTTGTGTTGTCATGGTAGTGTAAAATGTTTTTTGTGATACTGAGGAGTGGACACTAGCACTTTCACGTCTGCTGTAAGAGATCTGATTTCAACTCTGGCTGGTCATTAGCCAAGAATGGGAGTGAATCTCAAACACTTATTTCAATCTGTGAGAGCCAAAAAGATCTACGATGTGCCAATTTGACACACTACCTTTGTGTCCAAGCAGCACTAACCTGCCTGCTGCTGGTGGAGAAGCCTGGAAAGTCCTGCTAGAAGTGTGCATTATGCAGTGAGATTGTTTTTTGTAGGTCTTATTCCTTGCTGATCCATGTTAGTCCGTTTCTGTTAATCTTCAAAGTGTACTTCAATGAGTCTTTCTCTGCGTAGGTTATTGATGAAGGAGACAGGAACTGACAGACTGAGATTTACTTGCCGCAGGTGGGTATTTTGGCTCTGGGGTAAATTTTGTTTTCATTCTTGTCATTGCTGAGGCTGACAGATTTACATCTTTTTGCATTTAGCCTTTGCCTGATGAATGCAGAGAAAATGCTTTCTAAATCTAGGTTCACATTTCCATTTACATGGCTTGTAGGTAAAACACTGAAAGGAATGTGAAAGTTGTACTTCACTACTGAAAAAAAATTAAGAAGACACCTGCTCTTGTGATTGTCAAGAAAAATCTTACCATATGCTGCTGGGGGTGTTAGCCAAAGATGACCATAGTGCATTGTACTTGGAAGAAAAACTTTTCATCTAAGCTGTTCCTTAAACCAAACCAAACCAAACCAAAAAAACACTCAAATCACAGTGGCCCAGATGTGTCACTCAGAGCCCCGAATTAGGTCCTTCTCTTCTCCTCCACCAGTCTGCGAGGATGTGCCAGAACTCAGGCTGGAACCATCTGCATCACAAGCAGCTTTCCAGACGGAGACGCAGCCCATCACCAGCTCATTCTTACCCAACTCGGGATGGCCCCAGATGTTCCCTGCCTCCTAGAGGTCTACACCTCTTCTTTTAGACTACATCTACACTGATGAAGACCAATGTGTGCTTCCTAGCATTGTCCTGCTGCTGCCCAGACTCTTAATTGCTAGCAGGCACAACTTGGCTCCGTTCCGTACAGTGCGGGTCAGTGGGTAGGATGTGCCTGGGTTGTCCCAAATGGGCAGTTTGGATGAAGCCACCTTGCACTGGGAGGAGGAGAGTTTAGCTGTATTGTTGCAAATCATATCATACTACTTGCTTTTGGGCCTAGCAGACAGGCACTGGACAATTTTACTTACTAATGCAAACATATCCTGAAATAACTGAATGTGTCTTGGTGACATTTTTAGGATGGAATTACTTACTCTCAGTTGTCACCTGTCTGTCCAGTGTGTCCACAGAAATGAGCTTTTAGAAAACTAAAATCAAACAAGGTCAATGACACCTTTGGTAAGAGACTTGGTCTTCTTGTTATGGATCAAGTGCTATCCAGGAATGCCTATTTTCGGAGAACTTAGAGAAATTACTGATTTCTGACTGCTGGCTGAGCTTTGGCAGGAGTGAAGCTGGGGATCTGTTCAGAACTTGAACTTTAGGTTTTCAGGGAACTTAAAGACAACCTAGGCTCTGTGTAGACATTTAAGTGATTTAGGCACTTCAGATTTATATATTTGAGTTCTGTTTATGTCCTCTTTCAAGTACTTTGGCTTGTCACATGAGGACTTCTCACATGACTTTTCAAGCACTTTATGCTTCTATTGCATCTGACCTTTTGTCAAAACATTCAGTGTGGTTAATTATTATGCTAGGATTTTCACTGTATGAACAATAACCTCTTTCTTTCTTTAAAGGATTGTTTGTCCAATTAGTCAGTTTTATCCAATATTGTTAAGAAGCCTTCACTTTGGCTTCTTGATAAATAATAGCTGTTTCCTGAGCCCATTCAAACATTTAAATCTTTGTTAAATTTTAATAATGGCCTCAGAAAAACCGTAGAGTTTCACGAGTACACATTTATTCCAAATATAAATCAGCATAAATGCTCTAAATTGTGCCCAGTCCTATGAGCTTAGCTTAGTAAATCTACTTGAATGTTTTGCATACATAAAGAAATGGAATAGAAATGGAAGAGCTGCAAGGTCTGCAGATATAATTAATCGGCAATGAATGGGATACAGTGATATCTGAGGTATGGAAAACAGTGGGATCACACCCCCTGTTGTGGTAGGTGCTCTGTGCCAAGCTAGATTCTCAGATTAATGTATGACTTCCATGTGACTCAGTAACAAGTGTGTACGTGTAGGTGTATATACTTTTGTGCATGTAGTCTTACATATGGAAAAGCATGTATGTGGGCCAGAGTTATATAAAATTTCTAATGAGTCTGTGTAGAACGCACTTTTCCAACTCCTGTTATCCCAGCGAAGATGTAACACGGTTCTTGGGTGAGTTTCGATGAAGACTCAGATTGCAGTTGACATTATATTCATAGGCATGATTTGGACGGATCTGTTTTACTGATTTGTTTGGGTTTCATTTTGGTTTTTTTCATTCTTGCGCATTTATAGGGGAGGGAAACATTATCTTTTCATATCATATTCTGTAAATATTTTGGATCAGATTATTATTTTTAACAATATTGAGATGCAGTGTAATGCTGTTATTCCAGAGAAAGTGTGTCTGGACTGCCAAGCCACTTAAATTTAGGTGTTAACAAGGTAGGAGTCCACGTGTGAGGTAATTTTCTAAGTGCCCATTAAAGTCACTGCAAGTCTACTGATTTCAGTTAGTGAAACATGAAGAGCTATTCATATGATAAAATTAGGGTTAGCTGAATAACTGGAAACTTCCCTGACTATTGCTGAGGCCTTGATTGACTCTAATAGAGACCTGTCTCCCTTGTATGTACCTACACATACATATACAAACAGAACACCAAGACAGGACCTGTAGTTTTAAAAAATATAAAAAAAAAACCATAAAATTTTCATCAAAAATAAAAGCATTTGCAGTACTTGACATTGATCTTCACACTCCAGTTTTGAAATCATAGCTCAGTTTAACATCTAAAGGGCAAATATATAAATTATCAAAAATAAAATATAATTCCTTGCCAGCATGAAAGCGAAGCACCAGAGAAGACATTTGATGTAGTCTTGTCAAGAACGTCTGTCTGGTAAGTAAGAAGGATTTTATATTCAAATGTGTCAACTGCCTCCCAATCACATCTAGATTTAGACAGAAATTTTTTGCCTATACTGTAATAGAAATCCAGAAGAACACTAACACTTCAGTACATAGTTGTCTGATTAATCTGTCACTTAGGCTGGTGGAAGAAGTTTTGACTGTTCTGTAAAGATTTTCAAGATCTCAGTCTTTTATGAGACATGGGACAGGACAGCCAAGGCAAACTTGAGGTGTTCCCTGGGAATGCTTGGAGCCAAAACCTGCTTTGATGGAGTTGTAAGTAGGGAGGGCAGCCTGTAGGCTGCTAGGCTATAGGAGAAACCTTGAACTTGGGTATAAAAAATAATGTTTCTAACAGGAGGACAAGTGAACTTTCTGAACAAACAACTTCCTCTGTCCATGTCTGCGATCTTCAACACCCACTCAAAGCCAAGAAATCTTTCTCTGAAGGTGACACAAAAGTTGCATTTTTTCCCACATCTTCCTTACCCAAATTCAGCTGGTAGTTCACTCAGTTGGCCTAACTGCTGCCTGGTGGCTACATATTAAAGCGTGAAGCCTTCCAGCCCCTCTGGAGTCGAGATTTCATAGGAATGCCTCCTTTTCTGCTGCACTTCAAACCCTCAGGATCCCAGGGATGCTAACAGGAGCTCCTGCTGCTTTGTGCAGTTCTGTTTAAGGCAATCCCCAGAGGAGTGGTAGCTAAAGAAAACTGTCTGCAACCTGGGGTTTTAAACATAGAAGCAGATGGCTGGAACGCTGCAACCAGCTGGGCTGCAGTTAGCAAAAGCTCGTGAAAGATTTGAAGGTCAACCCTGCACTGTGGGAACAAACAGGCCATGGTGTGTTTGAACTGGAGACTGAAAAATGAGCCACAGCGGGAACTGTTCTCTGATTCTTTTCAGACAGTTTTAGAAAGGTTGTTCTGCTTTTTTCCTTTCAGCCAAGAAGACTGGAGATGGCACTGAGTTTGCTGCACTACGAAGAACATCCCTTGTCAAAATGCTGCAACTTTTTTGTATCTCTTCTTTTTCCCACACATCATAGTATTTCCATCCTTTTCCATTTCAGATCTTCTTTGTAAACATTTACCCCAATATGATTTGCCTCTCCTCTGCTTCATACTGGAATATGTCATTAGACCAGTCCCATTTTTGCTTAGTACCTGGTCCTGATGATGATGTATTTCACACCTTTGTCACTGCCTTAATAGGAATTTGTTTTCCCAGCTCTGCAGCATCTTTTTCTCATTGCCTTTCAGAGCAGATGTTCTTTATCCATCAGCACACCGTACAAACAGGAACTCACAAGTTGTGCCATCAGCTTCCCTTGCACACTCTGTACGCTCTGGACTTACTGCATCCTACATCAAACACTTTTCTGAAATGGAAGCATCTTCTCCCTCTTGCGCCTCTTTTTTGACTCCAGTCAAGATAAAAAAATCAAATCTCAGATCATCACTGAGACCTGTAATTCCGGCATACTCCTACTTAGCAAAGGACTTGAGCATAGAGTTGGATTTAAACCTGGACTGCTGAAAGGAGACATTTGGGAGTAGGGAAAATTAGGAGTCAAACATTGGGGTAGAAACCAAAAGGAAGGATAAGGATGCTTAACACTTCAAGAGACTTGGCCTGAAATACAACCAGCCTCCATGGGGCAGCCTGGTTAACATAATAATTTCTAGGCAGTTGGTGAACAACCTGACTTTGAGAGACATGTACATTTTTTGCCTTTCTCCCAAGCTCATTCTTCTAATGTTTCTTCATTTGCCAGATATAATGCGCGTCCAGCTTCCTGACTCCAAGTTCTCACTAATCTCCTCCACAAGCGATACAAGAAATAATATCAGGGCCTGAGGAGTCATGAGGAATGAGGGGTTGGACTCAGCAGGGGAGACAAGCAGCAGATGGAAAAGGCAGAGCCTAAATTTGCATTCTGTTGAGGTGTGAAAGAGCAGCATCTGGGACTAACTGGGGTGTAAGGCTGTAAATAGTTGTCTTGAATCCAGTCTGGTCCCATCAGGCTAATTTATGCTTTGATACAAATAACATATGCTGTCCTTTGAGGAACACCAGTTATTACCATATAAATGGGAGATGCTTTCACCCTATATTTTCCCTTGCTGATTTATTAGGACCATGGTATAACTGTATGCTATAATATGGATATTTCAGTAAGAAAAAATTCCCCCTACTCCCTTCCTCTTGGAAAAAAAAAAAAAAAGGCTTATAAATGCTGTATAATTACTAAACATACACAATGCAGGGGAGACGGGGGAAGGTATGACTAAGAGGAGGAAAGTAGACAAACAACCCGCTTTGGAGGCAGGAGGCAAGTAACTGAAGGCTTAAAATTATTAAGTTCATCAGTTGGTTTCTAACTGTTCCAGAGAACATACAATACATGTGAATACTAGTATCTGCTGTCTGGGTTTTGCTTTGTTGTAGGCATTTTTTTGATGGTGCTATGCATTTATTTATCCTGGATCAGGCTCCTCTCTCATTTTCTCTCCTAAAAAATCCAGTAACATTCACAGATGTACAATTTTAACTGGGACCATAAAAGATGGAGGGATTTTTTTTGCTTCTATTATGCTCTTTATCTTGATTTTCTTTATATTTTCTTTTGCCACAGAAGAAAGAAATTTTCCTTGAATACACCAGTTTTGGAAAAGATGCCTTAAAGCATTTTATATACCTGTTTTTCCTTCTTAATTTTTATCTAGGGCTTTTCCATAGCACACTGTAGAAGTTACTAGCTGCCTCACAGCTGGCTGAAAATATGTGGATATCCTGCTTCATTTCTTGCTTTTACCCAGCCATGTCACTAGAAATTGAAGTGCCTATGAAAATTGAGCTGATATAAACAAATGAGGACATAGGACAAACTTCACTACCTGAAGGCAAAGCTCACATCTTGCCCAGTGTGTGACAAACATTGAATAAAATTGCAGGAGTGAAGGATATGCAAGTGATCCTTTTGATGATGGAGTTCTGCAGAACATTTGTGTTGAACAGGCACAAAGAGAAAAAACCCACATCCCCGATCTGTCAGGGCAGGACTCGAAGCCTGTGAGCCTTTTGCAGACTGTTACCAATGCAATCTGTGAGCAGCAGAAAGGCACTCCGTACGGTGGATTTACTCAGTCTGCTGCTCGCTGGCATTATTGTCACTGGGGAACACACCTCCTCATCTGAGCTAAAAGAGGGGCTGGAAATCTAAACTCAGTATTTACTCCAGCAAATGTAATCTGCATCCATTTTCTCCTTGAATTAAGTCCTTTCAAGGCCTTGTGAACCTGGTGCAGCTTTGTCAGATAGCTTAAAAACAGTCTTTGTCTGAAATGGAGCCAAAAGAAATGACAGCTGCTAGACTGGGTTGCAGTTGTGCCTGAAGGTGGCTGAGGTGGGAGAGGGAGGCTGGAAGAACGAGACCAGCAGGGAAGTATTGCTGCCCACGCAGATAAGTCATTTGATGGAAAAGCTTTGCCAAGCAAAGGCTTACTGTAGTGGAAAGTGCATTGTATTCAGATTTCACAGGTGCTGTGTGTCAGAGCCCTGTGGGACAATCGCTCTCCTGCATCATTGGGATTTATTACATTTAGTTCCTTTGGGTGCTTCTTGCAAATCACCCTTTTTACTAACTGGGAAAGAGGGATGAACAAAACATACTGTGATTCAGCAGAGGAGAAATGCCCTTTGAAGACAATCAAAAAGCAGCCCGAAGATACGGGGAGGGAATAAGATCAGTAGGGCTTGCCAAGGTAAATTGCCATGATGTTGGCCTAAGTGTGTCGGACACAGGGAGGTTTCTCCCGGGAGTCGTCCCTCCCCTCCCTGACTTTTACCAAGGGCAAAGGCTAATTTTTAATCTCCCAGTGTGACAGAAACAGTCTTGGGATGGAGATTTCCCTCCTCCCTCTCCCAAGGCTGGCTCCGACGAGGTGCAGAGACCCTTTGACGACTTGACAAATCGCTTTCAGCGCCATCCAAGTGCATTTCTCCGTTAGGCCCTTCTCCCTCTGAGCGGGGAGGACAGCCAATCTACTGCTTTACAAAGCAGCTCTGTGTTGTCCCTTTGGCATCCGGAGACACAGCTTGTTACCAACCAGTTTGAAGGGCTCTGTTCTTTAAAAAAAAAAAAAAAAAAGTGGTGCTGCAAACAAGCAGAATAAGGAGACAGTGAGATCCAAGTGACTTGCCAGGATATTTGGATGGGTGGGATGCTCAGTGTGTTTTCTCCATGCCTACTCGCAAAGAGCTGGAAAGTGGGGCTGTCTGCCTTCAATAAATTTAGCTGGCAAAGAAAGGAGCTGGGGAAGGAAGAGGTACCACCAGGGTTGTGGTCAAATAAAAGGGAAAATAATGATTTTTTAAATTTTATTTAAAGATTTGGAGTGACTCTCTAATATGGATTCACTTAAGGCTGGTCTCCGAAAGACTTCAGTTGCCTCACAGCCACCCAGAGTGGAGACTGGTGTTTCAAACCGGATCAAGGTGGTTTTTACATCTCAGAAAAAATTGCAGCTTCTATATGTCTTCTGGAGATTTTCTAGTGTCCTCTGTCACTGTCATATCTTAGTGCTGGAAATAGCGTGTGGATGTGTGGATGTGAGGGTGTGAGTGCATGTGTGTATAGGAGTGTTCACATGTTTACGTATCTACAGATATAATTTCCTAGCCAAGGTCTAGGGTGCAGAGTGCCAGCTTGGTGTTAAGCCAATATTGTTGTGTTCTGGGAAAACACACAACGAGAACTTGTATTTGGGTTATGATAAGAGTTCAATTTAATCACAACAGAAGCCAAGTCATCCTAAATTAAAGCTTAATGCAGACTGTGATAGCGGTGAAGTAGCAGCATGTAGTTTTCAAAGAACATGAGCTAATGTCTAGAAAATGGGGGCAGAGGAAGAGCCCTGGATTTTGCTTCTGGCCCAGCCACCAATTCCATTTCTGGTCTTGGACAAATCACATTATGCAATATTTGCTCTCCTGAAGAAAAAAGAAGCAATGTCCAAGTAAGAGCGGGTACAAAAAAAATGGAGGATGTTTGCAGAACTTTGGAGTACTCTAGTGTCAAACTGTAACATGCACCTAAACATGATGTAGAAGACCAACACCCGAGTTTGATTTTTCTTCCCTTGAGGTGAGATTTTCAAAGACATTGGACTGAATTAGCAATTCAGATCTCAGCATTATTTTCTGGGGACTTCTGCTCTCAATTCAGTCATATTTCTGAAAGCCTTGCCTGTGATATGTCATTACCTCAGTTTCCCTCCCTCTGACTTGGACAGAACTTCTATACCAAGACAGAGGGATGTGTGTGGAAATTAATTGTCTATATTTATACAGCATTTATGACACTAGCAGCAACCTCTTTCTGAATATTTTAATATTAAAACTGCAAAAGTAACTTTTTATTACCTCACAAAGGTGCCATGAAGTTTAATTACCGACTTGCAAATACTCAGGTATAGTTTTCAGATCATGTTTATCATCATTATTTTATTGACACACTTACACAGGAAGAACTTATAGCCAATATTTCTAGCTTAATATTAATCTCTTTGGTTTTGAGAGTTTAAATATGGTCCTTCTTGCACTGTAGTTCTAAGGTTTTTTTTTTAATATTATAAAAAGGTATGGCAAAGATCAGGGCAATGCTTTAGCAAGATCTACATCATACAATATGATGTGTAACTCATTAAAAGGATACTCTGGTGTCCCACTTGAGCTGAGATTTCTTCTTTCCTCTCCACATTGTGCAGAACTCATTTTTTAAAAAAATTCAGATGTCCCATCTATAATTTTTCTTTTTCATTACTCAAAAAGTGTTCTGTGTAGTGCCTGCGGACAAAGACCACAACATGTTACTTGCTGAATACTGTATCGACTCTTCTCTTGAGAGCTATTATCAAGGAAGAAAAAAGAAGAAACAATAAAAAGTTGCTTTGAAGAAGTATGTAGCTGCATAACTCTAATTTCCTTGTCCAAGCTGGAAGGATAGAAAAGAAATAAACACCAATAAACATCATATATTTGAGTATTTAAGATGCCTGACTTTCTCCGAGAGCACTGTGATCTGGTACTTCTGCCCTCTTTGAGCCTTTTGAAGATTTTTTTAATAACTCTCTCACTTTCATAATGTTACAAGTGCTTCAGGGCAGATAAAGATACTACTTATATTGGTTTTTTTCCTTTTAAACACAGTTTTCAACTCACTTGTGCCCTTTTACAGCCATGCTGGCACAGCTCTGATCTCACCAATGGTTTACAATAAACCACGTATAAACACTTCAGTTTCTTCCTCCACAGCTCTTCCTCTTCATCCTTTTGAGAATTATTGTTCAGACTCTCGTCTTCGGTCACAAGTCTGCCTTTTTGCCTGAGTCAAGTGGAATGAACTTCTCACCTTTTCAAATGCCTAGAAGATAGATCCGGTAGTGAGGGACTTATGCAGAAAGAGACATCTTCTTTGGAAACTGGCAGGGTTGCAAATTTGTGATGCAACCATTAGTAATTGCCCATGTATGTATCTGAATAAGACGAACACTTCGAGGGGTGAGTTATCTCGCACTCACAGCTGAGGACAATGCATCTACCAGACTGGATCTTGCACAAAAGTCAGTGAACACAAGAACTTTTTACCCCTTGATATGACAACAGAAGTTTGAGAACCTTTTCTGCTTAAAAACCACTGGACTCCAGCTGATTAGCGAAAATTCACAAAACACTATGACTGGGGTATTCTGAGATATTCTCACTCAAAGGGTAAGAAACGCCTTAAGATAGAGCTGAGGGTCAGTGATATGGCCTAAGAGTAAATTTCCAACCTTTTCTATCAAGGAAGTGATATGAAAGCAAGAGGTGTAGTTTATCAGGGCAGCAGCTGAAAGTTCAACCCTTGCTTCCTTATTGGACAAATGAGATTCCAAAAGAGAAAAAAAAAAGGGAAAAAAAAAAAAAAAGCTGTTTATTCTATAGCAAGTGGAATATAGACTTGAAAAAAAAAAATCAATATTAGTCACACAGATTTGGAAAAAAGGTTTATAAAGGTGTATGGCCAACATGTGCTGTGATAACACCCAAGGGAAAAAAAAAATTATTTCCTTAAAAAACCCACAAAACCAAAACCCACCACCCCACCTCCCCAAAGTTAAAACTGATTACATGTGTATCATGGTGGGGAAGCAACCCAACACCAAAATCAAACCCCAAATCCTTCATCTAGAAGGTTCTCAAAATTTATATTGCCCATTTTACCATCTGGAGACAACTTCTTTCTCTGCTGATACTCACTCAGAATTTCGGTAACACCATGTGAATGTGTGTGATCAGAGGCAAGCAGCAATCTAATAACCATGGTGAGACACCTTCTGTCAACACTGAAATCTCCAGTTCTGGAGACACTTGTTCCAGTTGAGACATTCAAGCACCCTGTGTCACACAAATCAAGCTGTCCCTGACACTTTGCCCTCTTACTCTCATCCAAACTTCAGACCATGTAGTCACTTTGGTGTGAAAATGACACATAGTTCTTGTGCAGGGGCAAGGTGTCAAGAGCAATTTCGCTACTTGGAACTGCCCAGGAAATGAGATACACGCAGTGTCGTTAACAGAAATGGTGAATCAGTCTAGAGGGCAGATTTCTGCTTTTTCCTTACTGTTCACATAAGGGGCAAATGTGTATTTCTTTGCACTCATCAGGGCCAAGTAATACATCTCACTGTAACTACCAACCCTTCAAAATGTTGTTTATTGTTATTACACAAAGAATGCTGAATTTTAAATTACTGTGTGTTCATGTTGATTACTACATCTCATTGCTATGTGCCATGCAAGACACAGAGAAATAAGGAAATTTTTGAGCCTCCTTTCTCATCCTCCAAGAACATGCCAGAGGAGAATCGCTGTTACCACAAGTTCTGCCATCTCTATGTCTTACACCACCAACTTCCCAGAAGTGGACTAGATTTATAAATGGTTTCCTGCTTCTGACAAGACTTCTTTGATACGTTTACAACTCTGCTTTGTTTGCAGTTTATTTCTTCCTGTACAAGTCTCTGCCCTCACCCTGGTATGGAAGGGGTGTTTGGTCAGAATGTGGGTATCCTAACACAGCAAGAAGGGAATGAGAGAGGGAAATTACTACACTTCCCCCTTTCTGATCAGAGAACAAACGGGAAGTTTGATGATTTCTGCTATTTCAGAGGTCAGTTGGTCATACTGTCCATTCCCAGTGCTATGGTTCAGTCATTCTCTACCCTCTTCTTTGTCCTTATGAGAAACAAAGCTCGGAAAACCACAAAATCAAGATAATGCCCGCAGTTTAACTTCCTGCAGGCTTTTGATCAGATAGGAGAAAATAATGGTAGAGTCACTTTCTTCACAACAAAAATGTCAAATCTTTCTAGACAACTCATTGGTCTGGAAATCCTGTATTTCTACAAAAACTGGTCATTGCAGTTAGCAGGAGGGCTCAGGGAGCTACAGAAAAACAGCAGGCTCAAGTCAGCTGGTGGCCGTGATGCTACAGGTATGGCCAGCCGACCTGCAGATCTGTTGGCTGTAAGCCCCAGATGTGTTCGGGAATGAAATGAGAGAAATTCTTGTAGGTGGAGGAGAGAAGCTGATCGGTTCTTCCCAGGCAGGGTCTCTTCATCCATGTCTTGCCTGGTGGAGTTAAACTACATCCCAAGTTCCTGCCAGCATAGCTACTGCAGAGAACATGACATTAAAAGAAATATAAATACAGGCTGTATTACATTTCACTTCCTCTTTTCCGAGCATATGTTTCTCTGTCACTTTTTGAGACACCTCAGCTGCTGCAGATTGAAGTTCAGGGACTCTGCATGAACGAAGGCACTGATGTGCAGTACACCTTGAATCCTTGCATGAACTGCTCTGTGTCTGTTGGGCAGAGCTGTAGCTGCAGTTTGCATTCTGAAATAATGCGTAAAATTCTCCAATTTCTTTCTTACTCTCTTTAGGTCCTCTTTGGATGAAGTATCATGGCCACATTTAGATCTTAATGGAAGAGAAGACTTTGACATAGCATTGGCTTTTACGTGGCATTCAAAAGAATTTTTAAAGTTCTGTCATGTTTTCTTTTTGTCACAATATGCTTATAAACACTGCAAGTTTGCTATTAAATGAGACAGAGGGACCAGAAGGAGCTCAGAGAAAGCTGCTAGAATGAAGAAACTGGGCAAGTATGGTCTTAGAGAGAAACCCTAAAGAACTGGGGTGTGATTCCAGAGAGAAAGGGAGATTGGTGATTAACTGAGCATGGCTAAAAAAGATGTTACATAAGAGGCAAGCATCAGTTATTCCTTCTCATCATTATTGGCAGAAGAAATGGGTTTACAAGACAGCAGGGAGGCATTAGATCAAATATTAGGAAAAACTTCACAACTACAAGAAAAACTAGGCTGTGGAGTTGGTTGCCAAGGGAGAATGTGAATCACTATCAGTGCAGATCTTTGTGGTTAAACAGCCATCTGTCATAGAATTAAATCCTCATTGCTTTAGTGTTAGACTAGGGTTAAAATACCTCAGTTATTGTAGCTAGAGTGAATCTTGCTTAACTGGTATTCATAGTTATGGATAAACCAAGAGAAACCTGGGGTTTTTTTGTTTGTTTAGGATTTTTGGTTGGTTGGTTGGTTTTGGTTTTTTTGTTGCTGGTTTGGTTTTTTTTTTTTTTTTTTGTTATGCTCTGTTTCTATGAGGGACTGTGTAATAAAACAACTGGTACTTTTTATTTTTCCTCCTATTTATCCATCATTGAAAGCCATTAAAATATGACAAATATAATGGGGTAGGTGGAGAATATATCTTGTGGTAATTTCAGTAAAGCTCCAAAATCTGTTTGAATGCTGGTAAGCTAAGTAAGCTGATACTCCCTTGTAAAGAAAAGAGGTGCAGATATGCTTTGTCAGTCCAAGTGACAGTGGAAAGAAATGTCATGGTAAGGTGTCCCTTCTCTGTTTATCAGTGGTTACCATCCAGTATTGTCCAAATGGTCACAGTTTGGCACTATCATAAGAGAGGACATATATGTGTGAGATGATAAAAAATTAGGATCTGTAAGGCTGATATAGCAATGCACAAAGAGCTACTTCAAAGAGATTCATCAGGTGTGGGACAACTTCTTTTTGAGGAGATTCTCTTAGATGTGATGGTTTAATTTTGTGGGAAAAACACAAGGCTCAAAAGTTGTCCATGGGTAAATTTCTTGAGCTAGTTTCACAAGTGTCTCTGTTTTGACAGATGCCTCTTCCTTTCTTCTCTGTTGCAAGTGTGGATGTTTTTTTCCTTAGTCAGAGCTTTAATCCAGGAAGATATATACTTCTGGAAGGTATCAGAAGCTTTGTGGAGTAAGCAAAAAAATGTTGACCAATTATGATTTTTAAAGATAGTGCTAGAGAGTGGGAAAATAGAGAATTTGTAGAAAAAAAAAATAATTTCTTATAGAGAAAACCCTTTAGTCTGTGTAAAGTCCTGGTTAAATGATGGAGCTAGTCAGGAATCAGACTCAGTATAACAGTTGGATCATAGATACCCTGAACTCTCTGCAGAGGCTAGAATGGCTAAACCAGAGATTTTGTTTATTGGGTTAATCTCATCTCTGGTCTTTTTACTGAGCCCTGAATATGGTTCCAGGATTCTAAATACGTAGTCTTCAAAATTAAAATAAAACTCTGATCTTTATGGAAAGGCAGTTCAAACATGTACATGAAAAGACATTGAATCTGATGGCTAGTTGGAAAACAGTCAGTCAGAATTTATTCTCTAAAAAACCTTGAAAATGTATCATAATCATCATAGTTTAGCCTATTTACACACTCATGTATACTTTCATATGGATATATTTCTTGTTGTTTTCTTTCAAAAGTTATTATGCCAGTATTTCCCTAAGCTGAACAAATTGTCTGAGCTGAGAACTATTTCTATAGTACTTAGGTTTGTAAGGAGAGATTACTTCCATGTTATTATGTCATTTCCTCAAATAAGGGTCTATGTTGCAAGATAGAGTAGTTAATTATGGTTCCCTTTTCTCTTTAGTCATTCCTGAATTACCATGTTGTGTAATTACTCAGTTACTACTGTGTAATCAAAATAATAATATGTTTCTTAATTTTCTCATTACTACTGTAACCAATGCAACCAGAACCACTATTTTTTGGCCCAGCATTTTACAGTGTTAAACCATCTGCAGAATAACCACAGGCACAGGCTTATCTATGGCCCATGGGCCACCAAGAGTGAACACTTAACTTTTAACTCATCTTGTGCTGCTGCTAACACTGCATAGTCAACGCCATGACCACCACTTGGGTATCACTGACTTAACTATTTGACTGTGCTCAGGGATAGCTCTTCTTCCAGTTCGAGTTCCCATTCTGCTAGGCACTGTATAAATATGACTAATAATTTCAAAGCCTCTAGAGAGTAAGATCTCAAAGCAAGAAGAACAGGTCATTGAACTCACCCCAAATTTGACCCTTCTTCTGGAGGTGAATTGCTTTCCATTTATTCTAGAAGCAGCATATCATAAATAGACTTTTAAGTTAGTGTGGCGGGTTGACCCTGGCTAGATGGCAGGTGCCCACCAAAGCTACTCTATCACTCCCCTCCTCAGCTGGACAGGGGAGAGAAAATATAATCAAAGGCTCGTGGGTCAAGATAAGGACAGGAGAGATCACTCGCCAATTACTGTCACAGGCAAAACAGACTCCACTTGGGGAAAAATAACTTAATTTATTGCCAAACAAATCAGAGTAGGATAATGAGAAATAAAACCAAACGTTAAAAACACCTTCCCCCCACTCCTCCCTCCTTCCCAGCTCAACCCCACTCCTGATTTTCTCCACCTCCATCCCAGCAGCGGCG
>JAOBAS010000071.1:41267638-41320829 GCA_025311575.1 Elanoides forficatus
CCAGCCTGGGCTCCTCTCTCCACAGATCCACAGGTCCTGCCAGGAGCCTGCTCCAGCGCGGGCTTCCCACAGGGTCAAAGCCTCCTTCAGGCACCCACCTGCTCTAGTGTGAGCCTCCCTGGGCTGGGGGGGACAGCCTGCCTCACCATGGTCTTCCCCACGGGCTGCAGGGGAATCTCTGCTCTGGTGCCTGGAGCATCTCCTGCCCCTCCTTCTGCACTGACTTGGGGGTCTGCAGGGCTGCTGCTCTCACATCTTCTCACTCCTCTTGCTGGCTGCAGTTGCGCAGCTTTTTTTTTCCCTTCTGAAATCTGTTCTCCCAGAGGCACTACACCCATTGCTGATGGGCTTGTCGTTGGCCAGCGGCGGGTCTGTCTTGAAGCTGTCTGGCCTTGGCTCTGTTGGACATGGGGGAAGCTTCTGGCAGCTTCTCACAGAAGCCACCCCTGTAGCCCCCCTGCTACCAAAACCTTACCATACAAACCCAATACATTCCATCCCTTGCCTCTGTGAATCACATATGTAAGAATGATCATTAAAATCCACATTTTTCACACAATCTTCACAAACTTCACTCACACCAACAAAAAAAGAATTCCTCACACCAAAATCAAAATAACATCATCACAACACCAAATGAAAGTGAAGAATTTACACACCTTTTCCCTTCACAATTGCAACAGAAATTCCCTGTGATCATTCCACTTTTCACTCTCTAGCTCTGTTCAGTCCATGTTTTGCCTGCCACCTCTCCCAATTACTATCCTTATCTTGAATTCCTCGTGCCCCACGTTGGGTGCCAAAAAGGACTGTAGTGAGTTGACCTTGGCTGGACTCCAGGTGCCCACCAAGCCACTCTATCACTCCCCTCCTCAGCAGGACAGAGCAGGGAGAAAGTAAGAGGGAAAAAACTCCTGACTCAAGATAGAGTTTAATGAAGCAAAAACAAAAGCAAAAGCAAAAGCAAAAGCAAAGGCTGCATGCAGAAGTAAAGGAAAACAAAGGATTTATTCTCTACTTCACATCAGCTGGCCATGTCCAGACAATTCCTGGGAAGTAGGGCTTCAGTACATGCAGTGATTGCACTGCAACGCAAACGTAATAACAAATGCCCTCCCCGCCCCCTTCTCTTCCTTTCTTGTGGTATGGAATATCCCTTTGGTCAGTTTGGGTTAACTGTCCTGGCTATGTCCCCTCCCAAGATCTTGTCCACCTGACAGCCTCCTGGTGAGAACTGTTGGCGAGACAGCCTTGATGCTGTGCGAGCACTGCTCAGCATTGGCCAAACCACTGGTGTGTTATCAACACTTTTCTAGCTACTGATACAGAGCACAGCACTATGAGGGCTGCCGTGGGGAAAATTAACTCCATCTCAGCCAGACCCAGTACAGTTAGGGACAAGATCCAGACTGAAATTTGCACACCTTCTTTTCAGTATCTAAATATATGTATGCAGGGGAAGAAATTTGTGGCCTACGTGCTTAATTTACTTGTCCTAACATGATGTCTATTGACATTTGAGAAACCTCAGGTACTGAAGACACCCATGTTGATGGATCTAGAGAACACCTGTACTATTCCTGACCAGCTGGAAGTTAAATAGGATGTATCAAAACATCTCGGCTATCAATAGCCGCATATGTTCAGGTAACTGAATCCTGTCCCAGATGTCTGAACTCATTAAAGTCCATGGAGACCTTTTCAATGTGTCAGGAGGCAATTTTCCATCAGGAAGGGGAAAAAAAAGTCACTGCCAAAAGAAAGATATTCAGCCATCCCTAATAGGCAGAGTCCGATCACACTGCTGTTCACTCCAGATCATGAGACAGCAGTACTCTGTGTGCTTGCAATAAAAAGAATAAGATTTATTAATGGACAGAGAGAGAAGAACCACAGACTCCTGCCTTTCCCAGCAGCTATGGTTAAGTAAATCCCTTTTTTTGCTTGCATAGTACTCAGGTTCTGCCATTTGTCAGGAAAAAAAAAGACAAAAAAAAGAGCCTCCCAGGTGTTGGTCATTGGTCCACTTTTTCTCAACTTCTCCCATGATTAGGATGATCAAGGATTTACTTATTATCTTAATCTTTGGCCAGTGATACAATCAAAAGAACAGTCAATGACCTTCCCAAGGTAAAAATAGACTGTGCAATGACTTGAAAGAAATAAATGTAATTTTGTAAAACAATGGGTTATACTTTAGGTTATACTTTTCAATGTAGCTTTAATGGCCAAAACTTCTTCCTGGTCAAGAGTAATAACAATCTTTAATAGTGATTAGAGTCTGGTAATGAAATAACTATCCACCTGCTTAATTAAATGCAAATGTTCCTTCATCAGTGATTTTTGCTTAGTGTCTGGTCAGAAAGCAGCAGTTTATTAGTGCATAGTTAGGAAAATAATACCTCACTACTAGCGTATTCAATGAAGTATAAAGGCAGCTAATAACTGTTTCTGTAGGGCTTTTTTGTTTATTAGGAATATCCTACTGCTATATGTGATTCTCTGTATTGTATGTAACTGTACTAATAGATTGTCCTATTTAGCATTCAATACCTAGGACATATTTTGTTGCACACTCTTCTGCTGTTATTTGGTATTAACATTAGTTTAAAAAGCCTAATGCAGTTATATTTTTCCTGAATCTGTCTTAAATCTATGGAAAATTGTCTTCTTATTTTCCATATTTTCTATTAATAATGTATATAAAGAATCAATAAACCACTTACATTAACACAGAAATTTCTTCATCATAATGTGACATCGTGTCTCCTCTACACTTTTCATGTTCACTGTTATTCTCGCCATTAAAAGGGAGAACAGAGGCACAGATATTTGTGATAGTAGCCTGAGTCCACTGTGTAAGGGTTTAGGAGCAAGCTCAGTCAGTATATCGAGCTGAGCTTCCACAAGATCTCTTAGAATGCAGAAAAGTCATGTTATCATGGCCAAGAAGCAGAAACCCCGCAAGAACATCAGTCTTCTGTGTCCATTAGCAACATTGTCCCCTTGAACCCTTCCAGCCAAGGTCCCCTTATACACATTCACTACACCAGACAGATTAGATTAATCCATATGAGAGGAGAACAGCTCTGGGAGAGGGAACAGCTAAGGATAGGATGCTGCTCTTCAGATTAATTTTGTATCGAGCACATATGGGTTTGCTCCTTACTAAGAGCACGACTGACATTCTTGTTCCCCCTGACCAGCACTTTTTTTGCCAGGCACTGTGCCATTAATTTAGAATAGTATCACATTTATACTTTATTCTTATTCCTCTCTTCAGTGATCTTTTTGTGATTTTACAAGGTTTGTAACATCTGCACAATGAAGTTCTTACTGAATTTCATCTCAAAGGCATGGGAGGTAGTAGCAGCTTTTAATCTGTTTTCTAGGAAAAAAAAAAAGGAAGCAAATTTGCTCTTTTCTCCCATTAGCTTCTGAACTTCTTAAAAAAAAAAAAAACAAAACAAAAAACCCAACAAACAAAAACAACCAAAACAAAAAAAGCAACAAGAAAGAAGAAAGTAGAAGAATTAAATTCATTGTTCTTGCCAGTTTGACCAGGAAGTGAATTACTGGTATAGAAAAGAGGATATTACACTTAAACTGTCTGTTTTCTCCCATCAAATTCTCATTTGTTTCAAAGGCCATTTACTTTGCCCACCCCTGAAGACAACTCTGTTGGCAGTGAACTTCAAGGATCAATCTCCTGTGACTGCTGGAAGTCCACCAAAGTACAGGGGAACAGGACTTGAAGAGACTTCAAGACACCAACCAATCCACTGTCCAGCCCCAAGGCAGTCTCAGTCATCACTCCCATGGATGTTTGTCTGATCTTTAACAAAAACCCTCCAAAGATGGAGACTGAACATTTTCTTCAGTTGGTTTATCAAAGGCTTTACCAATTTTGCTGCCAGAAAGATTTCTCCTGACATCCCATCCACAATTTTCCTCTAGCAGCTTAACCAGTGTCTTTTTGTCCTATCTGACATGGGCAAAATTATTCCTGTTTCCTTTCCAAAGGTCTTTTTATAATACAAGACATATCATGTATCCCCTTCATCTTCTCTTCTGGCAAAACCATTGCTTTCCTTCCGATCCTTCCCCTTACACTGCAGTTTCCTGGCCTCTCCTCAAACCCTCTGCTTGCCTCTCAATTATTTCTAGCAGATCCAGAGCTTTCTTGAAAAACACTTCAAAAATAGTCCTCATCATAGACTGGTCAAATTGCTCTGGCAATTTGACTGCTTACCATCATGAAGTATTGCTTCATGTAGGAAATAAGTAATACCCTCATTTATACACCCAATAATTTTGTCTTTCTGCAGTACCATAACATCACTGACATCATTCACTCACCTCATTCAGCCACCTTGACCCTCGGATGCTTTCCTGGAGGCCTGCTCTGTAAACAGCAGCTTCATAGATTGTGTTTGTGTGCTTGACTTTTTCCAGCCCAGGATTCCTTTTTGCAGCTCTTTCTGTTCTACTATATCCTGAAATTATTAATATAGAAAGTGGTTTACTTTCCTTCTCTGATTAAGACACTGGGGAACTGTGACCAGCAGATAATGATGGGTGATGAATGTAAGGACCATTTTCAGACCTCGCAAGGAGTTAATGAGCAACTGATTAAATGAGAACCAAAAGAGAGCCATTTTGGACCACACAGTAATCATGTTTCTGGAAAAATTAATCGATCTACTTTGTGTTAGAAACAAATGTTCTGTTTGGCTGAGACAACATTTCACTTAAAAAGGAAATAAAATTTCCTCAACTGAAAAATTTCAGAGCCTTTTATACTGATTCCAGATGACAACTAGCTCTGGAAATGACTGTTTATTGCATTCATCTATTCATGTCAAGCCCAAATAACAGAAATTAAGAGAAACCAGAAAACAATTCAAGACATAAGATATCTCATGGACTATATAAAAAATTGGAAAATTATCTTCTGTAGAACTCATAAGACACACGGAGATGCTTCAAAGAACATTTTTATTAACTTTTTTCCGATAAAAATTATTTTTTATTAAAATTTAAATTAAACTATTTGGTAATTTTTATGATATGATGGACAATCAATGGTGAACATTAGACAACTGTTTCAGAGGAGAATGGTGTTCCCACCTCAAAATGCAAAATAAACCTATTAAAACTGAAAAATATGCTAATTTTGCTTACTTATCATTACAAGAAAATCTGAAGTTTTGGTTTATGTTTATATTCAGAGATTTTTCTATGAAAAAAAAGTATTTTCATTTTATATTCAACTTGTTTTTTGTTTGGGTTTTATTTTTTCAGTTTGGTTTAGGTTTTTCCTTGTTTGCTTTGGGTTTTTTTCTTTCCATTTTGCTTTTTCTCTGAAATAGAAAGCTACCATCCTCCAATATTTCTGTTGGCCCTATTAAAAAATATAGCTCTGGGTGATTATAGAAATATCTGGTACATAAATTTTATGAAATGTCCTTGTATCAATGAGGACTTTTGTGGACTACCTGACAGAATAAAAAAGTTCTTGTTACGTAACTGTTTGTAGACTAACAGCCCTACCATTAAATCGCAGCCTCAGCTATTCATAACAAACACATGGAAGGGAAATGTTTTTACTTGTAAATAAGGAAATCAAATCAAGTATCACTGATTAAACCTTTGGCCATACTAAAGATGAAGGCAGTAAACATGCATGAGAATCCAGTTCAATCTATAGTTTCTCAGTAACAGACTGCCATCAAAAAAAGCTAAGCAGCCGATTTCAATCATTGGTGCAGATCCTGTGCATGAGTTTATGTTTTCCTGTTTCTGCATGCAAAAACATTTCCCCCTTAAGAGAAGTTTTAAATACAGCACTCAAATGGCAAGACACGTGTCTGAAAACATCACCTGATGCTCCCTAGGTAGCCGCAAGACATGGTTTCAGGTTTGTTTCGGGGGCGCCTGCCCTCTCCTAAAACTGGCCCCGGCTCTTCTACCAGGGGCTGCCTTCTCCATTACACCGGCAGCATTTATGAGACATGGTGAGGTGGACCGGCGAACCGATTCTCTTGGGGGAAAAAAAAATTTATTTCTAGTCTGGATCAGCTCCCCGCTCCAGTTCCCTGCTGTGCCCACAAATAGCTCTGGCAGGGAGTAAGCAGCCCAAAGAAAGTTGTAGGGGGAGAGGAAAGAAGTGCTGAAGCTAGCACTGTGGTCAAGTAACTATGCCATAGCCTTACTGCCAAGCTAGAAAATTCATCCCAGTGGAAACAAAATGAGTTAAGCACACTGGTGCAAACCCCTAGTATACAAGTGCTTAAACAGATTTAACTTAATTTAATGTGATCAAGAGTTAATGCTCTACATTTTGTGCTATGTTTAAACAGCTTTAATTAAAATCCATCTGCTCATTTCATACATGGTGCAAGCAAAACGATCACCCTTTTACTCTGTGTGCAAAGAAAAATTAATTCCACTGTGTAATTATGACTGCATATTTTTGATCTTCAGTATTTAAATGATAATTCAAGGCCCCATTTACAAAACTTTTTGAAGCTCTGCAGTGTCTAAAGTTACCCTGTTTCAAACATTCCCTTTTTCCTCAGAAACTAAACATTTATCCGTCACGTCTGCACAACAGAATCGCCTATTCTTGGAGCTGTGGTTAAATGACTTAGACCCAACCTTCCTCCCCCCTCCCCTCCCACACCGTTCCTCTAAATTTCAATAGTTTTAAAGAATTGTCATGGCAATGAGAGCTCTGAGAGACAATGGTAGAGACTGAAATTTCCCTTTATTCCACAGTAGATTTGCCTTCAGTATTACAAACTTCATCATGACAGTGTTTGCCCGTGGGTCTGACCGTGGTAGACTACAGAAGCAGTCCTGACTCCATTTTCCCTTTTGACCCTGCTGATTGGATTAACAAGTTCGAGACAGAATGCTAACTGTAGCCCTTTTCTCAGTGCTGAATTCTAATGCCTTCTTCTGGGCATGATCCTTAGGAAATACGAAGCTGTAGCAATGTTATCTCAGAAGCCTTGACTATTTAAGTCAAATTGGTTACTTTTAACTTTGGAAGTTCCCTGGGTTTTTTATGTCAATAAAATAAGTTGTTGTTACTGTCTTTTTTAGGTAAATGGTAGGATTGTGAAATATTAATTTATAGTATTAAGTATAGTATTAAGTATAGTATAGTATTATAGTATTAATTTCATCCAGCTTTCCATCACCATAAGACAACTAGATATCACTAACTGTTGTGGAAATGATCGTCATAAATTTTGAACTGTATTGTGCTGGTTAATGTTTCATACTATGGGTGAAATTTAGTCCTACCACCACCACCCAACCCCTTGTGCTCTAGGAGCCAGACAGTGCCTGGCCGTGCCAGCTGGAGGAAGAGACAATTTACTCTCATCTGTTTACACGTAACGGCAGTAACGTGGTGGTTAATGTAAAAGGAGATATGAACCTGAGTCTTGCTTAAGGCAAATCAGGTGTATATGAGCACTGACTTCTCAAGGCTATGAAGAGAGGACAAGGGTAGTCTAAAATAAATACACTCTTGCTCTTGTTGCCTGGAGAAATCTAACTCCTCTGTTCAGTGAGGCCATCTAGCTTCGGTACTTTGTTTTTATTCTTTTAGTGCTTTTTCACTGTATCGTAACCTCCAGCAAGCAAATCAGATTAACTGGGTCCAAACAATGCAGATTTCCATAGATATTTTCAAAAAGTGTTTAAATAAAATAAAATAAATAGCCACATTTCAACACAAGATTAATCTGTGTGTAAACATCCTTGTAGCTACAATAATGGAGAGGATCTTGCAGAAAGAGAAAAAAATGGCAGAAAATACCCAAGAGTTTTAGATAAGTTTGAGGATGCTGTCCTATGTATAGGGAGAAGAGTGCAGAAACAGGGGTGACAGGGCTGGGAGGAGGCAACAAGCTGTTGTGAAACCAGCCAGTATCTTACTAACTACGCCAGTTGGTAGCACAAGCTAAAACCATTCAGCAAAGAGCAGAATCCTTGAGAGAGCTGTCAAAATGTCAGACTTTCACCTTTGGAGAGCCCATGGGGAGAAGCACATCTCCTCCGCTGCATATTCAATGTCTCCTCTGCAGCTCTGCCGTCCTGAAGGCAAGCTGCCACCACTAGAAACAACTTGGCAGAGGAGCTGCGTGCAATAGGGAATGCGTTGATCATGGAGGTGATGAGTGGAGAGAAGATGTAGTAATTAGTGATCTATCAAACGCTTGCCTCTGCTCAGGAGAAGTGTGGGAGTGGACGTGCAGGGGTGGTGGTATTCAGGGCTGAAAAACTTGGATAGAACTGGTAGGAAGTGATAAATTTGTGCCTGTGGAATACTGGTCCTTCAGATGTGCTTTTATGGTGAAACTAAGAAGCTCAAAGTTCTGTAAGTTATTGAGGAAACTTTTTTGTTTAAATGAAAAAATAGTTATTTTTCAGGAAAAAAAAAAGACCCATAAGTCCATTACTTTCTTTTAGACATGTCCTTCTCCTTAACCACAAACAGCTGGAAATTTGCACAGAACAGCGACAGTAGGAAGAAACTCATTTTAATGGAATGTCTGTGCTGCAGATTGGCAGAATAAGGCTGCAAATACAAAAAAGCCAGGTTTTCCAAAATGACCTATGGTCATCAAAGTTGTTACGTGCTGGATTTCAGCATGAGACCCCTCTATACCAGTGCTCACCCTCCCTAAAAGATGAAAGCCTTTTCAAATGTCTTACATGGGGCTCTCTGTGCTCTGGTACATTGAAAAGTGGTAAGTAATGCCTTCTGCAGTTTTTATGGGCATGACTTCAACAGCACTGAATAAACACATATAATGGTTCAAATGTGGTGGCTGAAATGGAAAATTCTAATATGTACACCAAAAGCTTACTCATAGGCAACATATTTTTCTAATACATGGACCAAAAAAGTGCATCCCCATGAAATGTGAGGTGTTACTCATTCGAAACAGGACTGTTTATGATTCTTTTTCAAACATTAGTTGAAATGGCTGTAGGGTGCATGATTTGTTAGATCATTTATAGAATCATAGAATCACACAATATTTGTGGGGTAGCCTAAAGACTATTAACCCCAATAGCACTGACACATTACAGGAAACCTGATGGATGCTCAGCCAAGGATTTTTTCTTTAATCTGGAATCTCTTTGGGAAGGAAAGGAGAGAGAATGTGTCTGAGTACTGTAACAGCCTCTGCTAGCATGAGCTTGTGATGACAGCACCAGTCACTATGGTTTTATAAGATTTTCAAGGAATATAACAATATTAAATATTTGTAAGACAGCTAAAACTCCCTGTTGTAGTCTTACTACTGAAAGCACTTTGAGTAGGGTAAATATTCAGGCTGTCTGCCTCCTCAAATGGTAATATGAGGTAATCAGCAAAACGCTGATTGGTAAGAACTGAATACTGTTTTCAGACATTATTTTGAAGGTATGTGGCATAGTGAATTAAGACTCTGCAGGTTTAAGTTCTCTTACCAGCCTTTTTCATAACTTTACCAGCTGAAAAAGTAAATTTAACACTATGAGCTGAAATTTTTCCATTCTATATCTCTCTGCAGGGAATTGTTTCAGTTCTTGAGATTCTGTAGCTTCTGAAATGAGTTTAGGAAAAATATGAGAAATTGCCCATGATAAATACACTTATAAGTGTTCATTTACAAGGTCTAGAACTTCATCCTTTGGAACTAGATGATCAAAATTGGCAGGAACACAGCTCTAATTTTGTTTTAAACAGCCCTGTGAAAGCTTGCCTAATTTATGCAAGGTATAAGGCTTTGGGGGAAAAATGAAACAAATCCTTATGCACACACTGAAAGGAAAACTTGCCAACTTCAGCTCTCCAAAGACACCTTCTTGCATTGCACATACTCAGTTCTCTCGCAGATCCAACCTACAACAAAACCCTGAAGACTTCATCCCCACAGATGTTTCCAAATGTAGTTGAGCCCTCCATAAGTACAACTTTGGTTTCTCATAGCTTTAGCTGATCCTGTATTTTAAAATATAGTACCATTGTCATTATACTCCATACAAACACACCCACATACAGATACACTGAAGCCATACTATGAAATGTGTTTTATTAGAATAAATTGACATTAACATTAGCTATTAGGAGACATTTTCTTTTATGCCAGCCATGTTGCTTTAAGATTAGCGACATTTAGAGCTGTCCATCCCTCCTAAAATCATTTTGTGTTATAAAGAAAGGAAGAAACAGGGGTCTTGCCAGAGGGTACAGAATTCCCATAATCTTTGGATCTATCACTCAATCCATCCAGTCCAGTGTTTGAGCATGCAGCGAAGTCAAAAAGGTGGAAAGCAGGTAAATACAGCTTAGAGAGTTGTTAATATTTATTTCCCACTTCACTGTACTGTTACGTCACTTCTGTGCAAAAAGATAAATGCTTCAAATCAGCAACTGACAGGAGAAAGAGAAGTCAAAAAGCAGGTGAAAGATGCTAAGGAAGGCTAAAGAAGTGAAGTCTGCCTCTTGCTTTGGAACATGAACTGCAGTGCTTTATACCACTCTGCTTTGTACGCCCTGAGTCTGGCAGTGCTTGTAAGTAATTGCATGAAAAAAAGCGTTTACTTCATTGTTTTTCAATAATTGTTCATTTTCTTCTTGGAGCAGATGGTCAGATACGGCTTTACTTTTTGCTTGAGCCTCTTTTCTCTTTATTTGCTTTGGATTTCAGCTAAACAAGGCAAGATGCTATGAAAAGTGTGAACAGTGGCAGAAGGGACACATGTAGGATTTATATCTCAATGCATTTCGCTGCTTTCTTACCACATACTCACTAAAGAGAAACAAAATAATTGGCAGAACCCCCCGTTTTTCGTGTGTAGGCTTTAAAAGACAGTGACAAAGAAGAAGAAGAAACTGGAGGAGAGCTGTTACATCAGAGCAGCTGAGTTTTGACAGAGTTTTCTTAAATTTCAGATTATGCAGTCTTATTAGTTACAATTTCATCTGCCTTGTTGGTAACATTAATATTATTTAATATGTGAGCAGCTGAGATGCTACAGGTAAGAAATGAGTCGAACCAGCAGGGATACTTACAACAGAATTAGAAATATCCAAATGCATTAAAAAGCCTAGAGGTCTTGCTGATGTTTTGCTTTGGACAATGACTGGTAAACCAGCATTCAGGATCACATCGATACGAGGAAAGAGTTGTGAAAAGCAGGGGAAGGATATTTTCTTTGCCTTTGAGAGTAATTACATTTTTGGCATCTTCCTTTTGTGATCCTTTTGCTATATCCTTTCTTCTTCTCCATGAATCTTTTCTCTGAAGGACTTTTTACTAATGTGAAGCTATGGCTTCTTTTGTATCATCTGTGTGACAAATTCCGCTTCCCTGTAGTGGGAGCAGGTAAGTATGAATGCTTATAAGTAGAATATCAGGATCCAATAGTAATAGTTAAAAATATCTCTGAAGGTCTCTGTAAGAACATGTCCCATTTACCCAAGAGAAATAGCACTTTCTCCTATAAAGTTGGATTGGTTATAATACAATTATGCACTGATCAAAACCAAGTTTATGTGTAAGTGTATAATAAAAATCTACTAATAGGTGTTGTGTATTTTATTATAATGGAGAATGGGTAAACAACTCTTATTTGAGTAGAAAATGATGGAAAAACACCTATCTGTTTTCATTGTTGGTGTAACTTGATAGAATGCTTTCCCTGGAAGAGCTGAACTCAACTTTTGGAGATGTTTTAAATGCTTAAAAGGCTGACTTTCAGCTTCCATAAACTGAGATTTTTTTGCTATCCTTGCTTGTGTGGTGTCTACTGTAATGTGAAAATAATGCAAATATTGATCCATGCTGATGTATATGAGAGAAAACAGGGGAAAAACATCATTCAAGCAGCAAATTTTGCATAACATTATGAAAACACTGAGAATAATTAAAAAAAAGAGAAGTTTACTTTCTTACGTTTGCATTTCGTGGCCCTCTTTAGAGCCTGATCTGGAAGGCCGTTTTCTTTTGTTGTTTTTTTTTATTTTTATCACACTAACAAGACTTTCAGCAGGGGCCTTCTGACAAGGGTAAAGATTTGCTTGATTTTCAGTGGTTGTTCTAACCCACAGCTCCATTTAATACATTAACTGATGGATATAGTAACTGCAAATTCATATTCTATTTGGAACATATCAGTATTTATTTCATTTTTAGTTTAGTTTTCCTCATGCACAAGAAGATTTTTGTACAGAAGTTATTTAGGAGGACAACCTTAAATGTTAGCCATGGTCCTCTCAAAAAAGTTTTCTATTTTGGCTCCTGTTGCACAATTCCTATTGTTTTTGCCCTTCTAAAAAGAACATTGGGGAAATACCTGTTTCCTTATCTTAACTCCAAATGTGGTACAAATACGACCACAGGGAAAGCACTTCTACTTTTTCTAAGCTATATTTATTCTATAAGTGATAACCTGACCATCAGGGCAGAACCTTGCCAGCCAGACCCCATCCCACCATCTCCAGTGAAGGGGCAGGGCAGACTGGGTTGCATATCAGCCTGTCAGGATCAGGGTCAGGATCAGGCCCGGTGAGGGGACTCAGGGTCAGACATAGCCCAGGTTGATTGGACAGGGCCATGGGGACAAGGATGGGCTGAGGCCAAGCTGAGACATCAGCGAGACCCGTGGCTGGGCAGAGCAGGCCCGTGGTAGAGCTTGCGACCACCATCCTACAGCACTGTGGGGGCAGAGGCTGAGCTGAAAAGGGGTCCTGGGCCAATGGGCAGAGTAGGGGGAGGCCCCAGGACAGGCTGACCACGGCCACTAAGGTCCCTCAGGACCCTGACAGCAACTCAGTTTGGACTTAAGCCGTTATTCATGTATTTTGTCTCATGGTAGTGGAAGCATCACAAAGGTGTAGCTGACTTCCACAGGTCGAAGTCCTTTAAAGGTATCTAGTACCCAGTGAGTTTGCTGTTGTATTTGCTCTGTCTTAGTGAATTGTGATGGATATTCTGGGAATGCAAAGCTGTTGGAAAATCAGGGCCCACTAAGAGGCCCTGTGTTTGCCCATCGGTAACACCAAAGAGTAGTTATCACAGAATCAGTTAAAAGATTGGTCCAAAATTGATATCTTCTGATTGGCATGGACTTAGGAAGATGCATTTCGAAATTGCCATTCATCTGTTCTTTTCTCCTTCCATTTCCTCTTCTTTCAAGTTCTGCTAACAGTTACCAAAATTCATTAGGCACATTCCATTTTTGCTTGAAAGTTACATGTGCAGATGCAGAATGGTTTTATGCTGCCTGATTAGGAACCTTCTCCCTAAACAAGCCTTATTGGGGTGCTGGTTCCCTCAAAAAATGGGAAACAAAAACTTGAAACTTCTCAGGTTTCGCAGGGAATGGAATCTAGGTTTGCTGTTCTCCACATGAAATTTTTAAACAATTTACTCTTAAAAATGTGAGCAACTCAACTGATGACAGCACATTTTAAAAGGAGACACATGTTCTGCTCAGCTTTGTGAAATCATTGTAGCTGCTCAGGAGGGTCTACGGAACAGGCATGCCTGCAGATCTTACTGGCTATATGGTAAGTGGCTCTCAGGGAAATGGTACTTTACATCTGTCCATCTTCATGGATGTAAATGACCATGAAAAGTGCTAGAACCTCTGCTTCATGTTTCCTCTACTAATTACCAGAATTCAGAAAAATGAACAAGCCGAGTCTGGATTCCTGTTTTGCCTCATGTACCCAACACAAGAGGCTGCCTGTGGTGGAAGGGCCCACATTCATCCACCATAATATTAAACATTTTGTTGAAGACCCCAAAGTAAGATGGCAGTTATCCAGGACTTTCCCTCTAGTCCATTGAGAGACCTGTCTCTCCTGAGGACAGCTCAACTCCTAGGGAATCTGAATGGTCCTCTGGCAGTGGTGTGCAATGAAAAGACAAGAGACAATGGGTACAAATTGAAATACAGAAAATTCCATTTAAACACAAGAAACCACTTTTTACTTTGAGGGTAGCCCAACACTGGAAGAAGCTGCCCAGAGAGGTTGTGGAGTCCCCATCCTTGTTGATATCCAAAACCTGACTGGATGCAGCCCTGAGCAACCTGCTCTACTTGAACCTGTGCTGAGCAGGGAAGTTGTATTAGATCATCCCCAGAAGTTCCTGCCAGACTCAAACACTCTGTGATTCTCTGATCTGTGAACTACAGAGGGAGTTTCTCTAGGGAGGATCCTAAGACAAGTGAATTACCAAAGTAACAAACTAAAAGATTTTATGGAGCTTCATTTTTTCAGGGATCCTACAAACCATTATTATCAGCTGAGCTACCAGGCAAAATAACTCTGCTGTAATGATCTGTGCACAAGCCTGCATAATGACAGTAGCTCTAAGTAGTATTCATCTAACTCACTGCTGATGCTCAAATTTAGAAAGCAACCATGGATTTAACAGTCAGGGGAATCCTAGTGAATTGAGTCTAAACCATAGCTCATTCTATCCAAAAGTAAATGTATTAAATAATTCAACTAATCTATGCACAAAAAATGCTAACTTCTCTCTGTTACCCTCATGAAAGGAACCTAAGGTGACTAGATCAGATAATGATGTCTCTGTAGATGTAGACACCAAGGGGAGCTGAATCACATACACAGACATTTATTCTTGTCTTAAAGAATGGCTCATACATCTATCCTATTATTTGATGCTTCCAGAAGTGGGCAGAAAGGAAGGAGGTAGAAAATGAGATTAAACAAGTAAGTCTATAGATGTTTTCAAAGTAACTTGGAACCTGACTCTACACCTTGTTTGGGAATAGTATTCAGAGCCGTTTGGAAAGCATAAGGGTCTGCTAGATGTAGTCAAATGCTCTAGGGGGATGAATATATCTAGAACACAACCTGGGAGTAGAATAAATCTTTTTAGTTTATTTTACCTGGGTTTCTGCCATAGCAGATCTTGCACTCAGTGTTTATTCAAGCAGTGGTTAGCGCTGTCTTGAATATGAACTGTGAGAGCATCTCTTAAGGTCAGGTATTCTTGAAAGAAAAGGTAATAATTTAAATACCTGGCACCTGATCAGCCTCACCTTTTTATTTGAGACGCAAGTAGCAAATAGTTCTCACAAGTCTGGAGACTTAGAAAGAAAAAGAAAAAAAAGGTTTCCTGGACTGGTGAATAAACCAAACAAGCTTTGTTCTTTCCATGACCATTTAAGTCAGCAAAGACAGTTTTCACAGGCAAAATCTAGTCTTTTTTTTGCCAGGAGAAGTAATTTAGGACTGTGCAAATGCGTACATTTCCTCTCTACTGAGATTTTCTGAGCACAGTTCACCGAACCAAGATAATGTTGTAAAATATCTTTTCAGTAAATGGGTTGACTTTTTTTCTACTGACTAATAAAGCTACTTTTTGCAAGAGCTGCTGTACATGATGGGTAGTGAGTTTTTCAACATAGATTACTTTCATCATCCAGGGTGAGTATAAGGGGGGGAAATATATGTTGACATGAGAATAGGTATCAAATGAGCAAAGATGTTCAAGACCGACATCAATTTTCTGTCATCCTGCCTACCGTTGCATATCTTAGTGGAGTTGGGGGGCTCCCTAGACTACCTGTTTTTACTGATCAGGTCTGACATCACTGAGGTATCCCGCACATCAGATCTCCACCTCCTGGGGCTAAGGCAATGGCTGGCCTCTGCAGCATCCATTCGTAGTTTCCTTCCTCTCACATACACCAAACTTCATTCAGCCTTGAGTATGGGGCCTTACTTTTCATTATGACAGGAAAACCACATCCTCCTAAAAGTGCAGTAAATGGGAAGCAGACTATCTCCTTGAAGGGCATACATGTGGATACGTGCCATTTTCAACTGCCAGGGTCCAAACCACAGAAAAGCAAAGGCTGTGCAATTAATCCAGTATTCTCCAGAAGCCTGAGAGCCTCAGATTTTTAGCCAATATGCAGTTCAAATGCTCTGCAGACCAACATGAGATATGGACATTAACATGGAGAGGAAACACCAGCTTATTGGAACAGATAAGATCTGCCCTCTGAATGAACTGAAAGCCAGCTATTTATTTTCCAAATTCCCTGAATATTAATCTTCCCTGGGTGGAACAAAACTGAGCCATATGCCAGCCACCTGTTAGCCATGCAAGTCTCATCCTGAGTTTACTTTCTGTTGTGTGTATCTGTGTCTTTATATGTATATTCACACATACAGAGCACACTGGCACCAGTTGCCAGGGCGTAGAGCTGAGAGTGTCTCTGATGGCAACCGGCCTTCTGGGACTGGGGACAGTGCCTATGGTTGGACAAGGCACATATTGCTTTCTTCGTGAAATATAGACGTGTGTACTTCTGCACAGTGGGTACACCCACAGCAGTTGTGGTGTGGAACAGCCTGCTGCAGACTTTGTCCTTCGGTGGCCAAGGTGCTCTGGATGCCTTCTAATTCTCTTGTGGTGTCCATGTAAGCACAAGTCTAAATAAGGGCTAAAGCAACTAAAAAGTTCCTGCTGTTAAAACACTGGGTGCCAATTTTTTTTTTTTTTTTTACACCAGCATACCAACAACAAATGCTTTGGTGCAGAGTTTTTTTCCAAAGAAAGGAGTTTTGCCTCCCACCCTGTGTAAAGAAAGGCAGATGGCAGAAGGGAGAGAACAGATTCATTCCTTTTGGAGTGAAGAGCTCTTTCAGAAGACAGTTTTGCAGTAATTGTATGTGGTTTCAAGATGTTTCTTCATTTGGAGGTTGACAGGGGCATGTCTATGCTGAGGAGCAGGTGGACTCTACAGCATGCCCTGCAGTGCTGGGCCCTTCACTGTTAAGAAAAGGAGCTTGTCCAAGTGCATTCTGTGTCCCTGGGCCCAGATTTAGCAGGGACTAAAGTTAGGGTGCAAGAGTCCTGCACTGAAACCCAGGACCTAGCAAAGAGGTCTTGCATTATGAACATAGCCAGAGAATTCTTATAAACTTTCCAGTACGGAGCTGTCACTACCATCTTCATTGCCTAATGATTTGCTCTCATGTAAGGCAGCACAGTTCAACTGCCTTTGGCAGAGCTCAGCTGGGTTCATCTGCCAAAAGTGGTGCAATTTGTGCAGAGACAGAGGCACCCTTTGACCTCTAAACCCTACGCTAGTGTTCTATGTCCTTAATACAGCCTTGTTAGTTGCAAAAGTGGGTCTGGACTTAATGGCTCATAAGATCATACCCAGCCCCTTCTCACTAACCAGCTGAAACTCCTCTCCCTGCAGGTTGCTGGGAATGTCCACCCAGAATGTGATTTTATGACAGAGCTGAAGAAAAAGGAGGCTGAATGTCTGGAGGACGCAGAAGAGCATGGAAATGCAACACCAGCAGGTATTCATGTGTGAGGAATGAGGAGTGAGAGAGAACTGACACCCTACCAGAGTCAGGACACAGCCATGCTGCCAATGTGCATATTTGAGTGTCTTACTTATTGTCCCATATCCCTGTTATCTGGTCAGCTCTTCTTCCATCTACTCCCATTCCTTTCAGTTATTTTCTTCAATATTTATTTCACATTCAGATATGGTTAGTCAATCCATCTGAGTGAATCCTTGTGTCCTTGTCCTATTCCTTCCCCATGCGCATGCTATCATGGAATCATGCTTGCTATGTGAGGGTGTGTTGATCTTTAAAAACAGGGTAACCCCTTAACAAGTACTGTAATCTGGTCTTTCTTCCAGCATCACTCTCCCTCCCATTTCCACAATACATTTTCATTTATTACATTATGTCTGAAAACCCACCCCAGTCTAACACAAGGGGTCTAACTAAAGCAGATTAAATAGTCCTCTGGAGGTGTTTATTTCTCATCATAGAATAAAAATTGTGGCTAAACTATTTTAACAAGATATGTAAGGGGTAGAGTGGCAAAGTTTAAAAAGGTTTGGTTTTTTATTGTGCTGAAATATAATTATGCTTAAAAATATATTTCACTTTCTGTCTGAGATTGCAAGAGAACTTGGGACAAATTACTGTGCTGGCCAGAGGCAGATGCTGGAGAGACTCTTGCTTTACCATGCCCAAACATCCTCTTTCACTTCATGAAGGAGCCAGGTGACGTACTATCATGGTTGTACTCCTATTGTGTGCATGTCTGGCAAGAGCATTTTTAAAATAGGAGTGAAGACAGAACATTGAAAGTTCCTGCTCTCTAGCTGGATCAGAGTATTACTGCAAAGATTTCAGTAGTGTCTGAGGGAGCTTAGCAGTTCTTCTTATATTTTAAGTGTTATCCATAACAGGATATAATCCCGTAGTCGGTGATGAGGCCCTGAGCCAAAGAACACTGAAATCAATAGAGTGATTTCCGTTGGTTTCCATAGGCTTTGGGATAGGCTTGTTGAGTGAGTTTCCTACAGAACTTGTATGGGGGTTGTCTAGGTCAGAACTTAAGCATGGGGCTTTATGAGATTTATGCTGATTAGTGTGGGACGAAATGAAAGACAGAGGAATGAATAATGTGATTGTTCGCTGAGACCGAGGCTGGAGATACAAAACAGAATTTTGTCACTGAAGTAGCATATGTGTTGGGTCAAAGACTATGTGCAAACGAATGCTTTTGTGACTGCTTACTTTCTGGGTGAATATGGCTAGGAACAAACTGAAAGTCCATAAGGAGGAAATGACCTTCCAGAAAAGACCTAGATCTGGCAGTTCCACAAGAAAAAGAAACTGTAAAGCCCAACCTCTGCCTCACCCAACACATGCTAGTTATAAATGAGGGATAAGGAAAATCCCTTTCATCTGTGCAGATTCATTTCCTGCCCTGGGATTCTCTTACTTATCCTTCATCTGACTCATAAATCTTTTTATGGAAACGTGCAATCTGCATAGAAAAACCTGCTTATTCCAGCCTCTGATCTGTAAAGAAAGAGTAAGACCCAAGGAAGGTAGGAGTGAGAAGGGATACCTTAGAGGAGTGAGTGCTGAATGAGGCAGTGCTTCCCAATCTTCTTTAGTGGACTTCCTTGTCCCTGATATGATTTCTTCCTTGCTCCTTCCCAACTCTACCTCTGTCACCTTGGTACTCTCACTTCTTCCCATTGTTTGTCTGCAGATAAAGTAAAAAGTTTTGTATCTGACTACCTGAATGTACACATGCAAAATGTCCTACCAACTCTGTGAGATTCTAATGGAGATGATCCTCTTCTCCTGGTATAACCTTTGTACCAGCAAGAGGTCTTGTGGTTTTTATTTTCTGTGTTATATGGCTCTTAATCAGAAAAAAAAATAAGTGCTTCTATTTCAGCTGGAATAGTGAAAAGGAACTGCACAAAGAAAGGCTGGTCTGACGCATTCCCTCCCTACCATATTGCTTGCCCGGTAGAAGAGGAGATTCCACTTGAAGAAGTAAGTTTAATTAAATAAATATGTGAGTTGTGTGCTGACGTTACAGGATTCCTTTCTATTCCTGAAGATCACTGGGGAGGGAAACTCAGCTGAAGCTGAAATTTCTTACCAAGTATGGAATGCAATTCAAATTTTACTCGTCACTTATTTTGGAGAATTACTAAGGATGTTTCATTATCCAGGTGTAAGAGTGCAATAAAAATAAAGCCAGCTGCAAATTCCATACAATCATGCAGTTCTGTTGAACTTGCTCGCAGATATAACAGCGAAAGAAATATCATGACATGTTCATTTCAGTAATATCAGTCAGCAAGATGATTTTGTGGCATCACAGCATCGGTACAGCAAATGTGCTGTTATAACACCACTGTTCCAAACTCAGCAATAACTAAGGACAAGAGGGGTTTCTGGTTTCTCATTATGCCTGGCATAAAATATCCAATTCAATAAGCAAAAAAAAAAGTTTCAAAATCTGCATCTCTGTGATACAGATTAGAATTTGACATTTTTCTTCAGCTAGATTTGCACAATTGGTGATATTCAGAGGTTATACATACAGGGAAAATATAGTGCTTGATCTCTAAATAATGATACAAACTTCTTGCATAGATGTGCTTAGCTGCCTGTAACTCGTCTTCCAGAGAAATGAAGCAAGCCAAAATACTATATCATATTTTAATGAAAAATATCATAATCCTGAAAATTATTGTGGTTACTTAAAGCCTCTTTTGTGATCAGGTTTTGCTGTCTTATTAGCTACTGTGGAGAAAATGAGGAGTAACTCCATGGAATCTGAAGAAATCTCCACTAAGTTAAAACTGATAGAAAGGGGGTAGAAATCACTGTAAGTGATTAAAAGTTAGTTATCTAGTCTAACTCTAGCCTTCCTTTGTACAGGCTAAACACTGCACTTCTGTCTTTACTTGTACAAGTCGGGGGACACTATACATTTTTGTCCTCTATAGAGAGAATGAAAATAACATTTATACTGTAGTTGGTGAACTCCATTCAACTTGCTGGAGAGAATTTAGTTTATATCATCACGGGGAGATTTCTCTTGTCTTCCCATTACTTTTGGTACTGAGTACTATCACGCTGTTTATCTCAAACTTCCTTTCCAGCCTCTAAGCCACAGCACCTGCTGCTCTGCAGAAATAAACACACTGAAATGCAATTCTTCTCTTTTTTTCCTTCTTTTATTGCTTCCTTACATTTCTGGTGTAAAAACAATCCTAAATGAGTCTATGGATTATTTTTTTTTAGCGGTAGCTCACATTTTACCTCAAGGTAAAGTCCTCAGTTGTAGTTTTATCCATTTAAGGACTTGATTGTTTTCTGTGTCTTTCATCTCTGATTTGTAAGTGGTGGCTGTCACCTAAGGCCAGCCTAGCCCAGCTTTGACAGGTTTCTGACGGAGTGGTGCCTTCCAGACTTACTGGCTGGCTTTGTAGCTCTGAGGGACTTCTCTGAGCTCTGGCTGGAATTGCGCATTGTCGGGTACGTGGGTAATCGTACACAGTTCACAGTTCATCCATCAGACAGAAAAGGCCACTTTGCATGGTTTCCACGCCATTTAACTTCATCAGCCTCAAAAAATTATTGTGTAAGTCTAAGCTAATCACTACACAGTGGATCTATATTAGTGCTTTGATCGGGATCAGGTGTGAGCTTGCCAAGGAAATCTCTCGATTATCCCCACTTACCGCATTTACACAGAGGGGTGCTTTCAGAAAGGATAATCTGGCTTCCTATGGATAAAACTATCCTGGAAGACAAATGTAGGGTGCTAGGTGCTCTGACCAGTAATAAAACTTCAGCCCATGGGATGAGACTATGGCTAGTCAGAAATGCACCCAACATGGAGGTGGGGTCCTCAGCACCAAACGTTTCGCTCTACTAAACCAGACCTATCGACCTGCAGTAGTTAAGGCAAGTGTAAGTGATAGATCCTTTTTCTTGCTAACAGAAAGTGATAAGGTCTCATCTTACAATGAGTTGACTTGTCTTCTAAGGGTGCTTGTTTCCCTTCCTTAACTAGAAAAGAAACAGAATGAGGAGAAAGAGGATTGTGTTAACAATTAAACAGTACAGTCCCGTGGCCGTGCTCTCACACTGCTTGTTCTACTATAAACTCAGCTGCTCATAGTTAGGCAGCTAAGTTTTAAAAATAATTCTAAATAATTTTAAAATAAATGAAATAAATCCTACCCAATGTCAGCCCTATAATGCCTTCAGTTATATTTCAGGCTCAAAGCAAGCATCTGCCCTTCCCCACAATGAATTGTAGGAACGCACTGCATAGCTGTGTAGATTTTAGGATATAAAAACATTGAAATGGGACCCAAGAGACAGAGCACATTAGATTGAAAGGAAAGATTTGCAGCCCAGAGCATTTCATTCTGTTTTCTGCTTCCATGTGTGATAGTTGAAGTCAGCTTATCCTCACTCAGAGATCACGTCTGATAGAGGTGCCATTTAAATTGAAATGAATTTTGATTGACATTGTGACTGAGTAACAATTGAGTTTGGCAGCAGGAAAAAAAGAGAAAAAAAACCAACCCCGGGGGAAAAAAAAACAAAAAACAAAAAACCAAAAACCAAACCACAACATAATAAAAATGGAAAGGAAGAATAGATGGCAAAATTGTAAGTAAGGAAGCAGAGAGAAGGAAAGTGGAGAAACATAAGGAAAGGCTGACAGAATTCTGAATTCATCAGTCAACCAGCTGCCGGCAGGATTGTCCTGCTCCTGCTGGGGAGAAAACAGGGTATAAAAGGCAGTGCTTATAAAAATACACTGGAGTTTTTACAATGCCTTCATGGAAGACTGGTTTGGGTTTTTTATGGTGTCATGAATGACCTTAAAACCACGCTGATCAATACATGTTTCTTTATCAGACTGGACTGTATCCATGTAGCTATGGAATAGGTCTTCATAAAAAAAGCATAATGAGTGATTTCAGTTGAATTTTGCTGTGGGATTACAAGGGGGGAAAAAAGGCAGTCAGGGATGTGAACAGATTGGAAGAACCAAACAAAGCAAAACTGCCAGAATCAATAAAACAGCTGTCATTTGGCTGCAAGTTATGTGACAAATAATTCTCTTCTTTTATAGCAATCCTACTTCTCTACTATAAAGATCATCTACACTGTAGGATACAGTGTATCGATCATCTCACTCATTATTGCTGTGACGGTTCTTATTGCATTCAGGTATGTGAAGTCATCCTCAAACCTCAATTCTTTTAACAGTTCTTAGTGTCTCAGACTGTATAAGACAACATTAGGCATAACAAAGTAATATAGATAACAATCCAGAAGAATAAAAATAAAAATTTCCAGCCATATTGGTTTAATAATATTAAATTAAGGCTAGAAATGAAAAGTGATCAGAGCGAGCCAGGCATGAGAAGAATCAGAACTGGGAAATAAACCCCGGCTGTCTGTTGGCAAAACTCAGCAACTCGCTTTGATCCTAAATAACCAATAGATAAATTTGCTTCCTTTAGCTGGAATGAAGATATTTTTTTTTATAAACTATGTGTGCTTGCCTTTTATGGCTTCAGTGAATTTTATATTAATAAGAATATACACAAAGAATTTGATTCCAAATCATTATTGTTCCTATGGCAATGTATATATAACTATTGAAACATTTACAACTAAAGACATGTTTTGAAATTTAGGCTCTGAATTTGGCTATGTTTGGTAAAATTTCCTTCCTACTGAACTATCCCACATTTTCAGGTACAGTTTAGAGTATCTAGAGTAAAACTGATGGTTTATTTTCTCATTTAGTGTAGATTTGATGGTTGCTGCCATGTACGGTTTATTTTATTAATCTTTGTTTATTTCTTGTATTCCTGCAAGACAAAAAAGAATAGAGTTTTATTATTATACTGTGAGAATCAGGTTTCTCTGGGGAAAGTTTCTTGACCTCTGTTGGTTCCTAGCTCATGTCTGGAAGTCAACAGATATGTTTATTGACATCCACTCTGACCTCAGGAAAACAAACCAGTCCAAATAAGGGGAAAGAAAGAAACAATGGACGTAAAGAGACATAGCAATAGGGAGGAAAAAGTTATAGTTAACAATGGGGTTAGCACTTGAGTTCAGTAATAATATTCTGCACACTCCAAGTGAGCTTTAAGATTAGGTGACTCTGAGATTACTGGATCTGGATGGAATCCAGCTTTTAAAAGTTGAAAAAAGTTGAAGCTGTATAACTCCTCCATAAAACCTGTATTTAATAACAATAAAAAATTAATCTGAATTATCTGAGAATTTAAAGTAGATGTGCCAAATTGTTTTAAAGCTCTTATCTGCATTCATTTAATTCATAAGAGTAATTTTGCTAAACTAAGGAAGAATTCTTTAATTCTGGATAAGGCTGTCTACACAGGAGTTTAATGCAATTTAACTCAGCCACAGCATAAAGTTTAAAAGGTCTTGCTAAGTAATCATTACCCAGTTCATTAAGAAAACCGTATGGTTATGCCGGGATATCTTTGCATGCTTGCTCTTGAGAGTGGTTCAGCCATAGTCAGAATTGTATCAGTAAAGATCATTCCTCAAATGCAGGTTTCTCTTGGCCCAGAAATAATGCCACCCAAAAGCCTGGCTCAAGTACACTGAACACAAACTAAACCCGAGACTTCTGAAATTCGGCAGACCAGAAACATCACCAGGGCACCACCTAACAAGGAAGGAGATTAAGATGTAGACTGTGGGTGAATTGCTTTATATCAGGAAGGTTTCTACCTCTGCCTGCCTGCAGAGAGAGCTCAGTGGGAGAAGTGTTCTTTCTATACATGCCTGGAAGTACTTGAGATGAAAAGAGGGCTTATTGCATATTTTAATTACTGCCAGCACAAGTCAGTTAATTACCTCAGAAGGACCTCTCTCCTTTTCTTCCAGGAGGCTTCGCTGTCCCAGAAATTATATCCATGTACAACTCTTTTTTACTTTTATCTTAAAAGCTGTTGCCATTTTTATTAAGGATGCTGTCCTTTTCCAAGAGGAAGACATTGATCATTGCAGCTTCTCTACAGTAAGCACATGAAAAGCAAGATACTGTCCTACTTGATGTTTTTTGCACACCATCTGCATATGGTTTCACTTTTCATGGATTTTTTTTTACTACTTACTTCTTTTTTCCTTCTAATCTTGTAATGAAAATTATATAGTTCTTTTATTCAGTAGGGTTTACCTCCATGAGCATGCACCTGATGCCCTTCTACATACTGAATGCATCAGTTTGTGATCCTGTATTACTGTAAATCAGATACAGACTTTACCGTAGGAAAAAGTAGCATCATTACACCATTACGCTTCTATATTCTGAAGCCTAAAACTGGAGATCTCCGAGTACCTCGTAACACAACTTTTAAAAGATGGTTCTTCTGGAAATGCTGGATTTCATGTTCTGACTGGAAGCTCTGAATTGTAAGACACGCAAGGTCCTAGGCAATCGACTTAGCTTTGGTCAAGCCACACATATTGGCAACACAGCAATGGTTTTCAAACAGAGGTTTATGGGATGATTCTTCCGCATTGCTCATGGCCACACAAAAATTTAAAACTGAGCATAAGTAGGAAAGTGGGTCCTTGAACATTTGTCCAAGGGCATTTAACTCTACTCGTATAAGGTACGCTGAAGGCAGTGCTTTTGTGGGAGAATCACATGCTTGGGAGACCAAACTATATTCCTAACCTAAAGGTATAAAGCAAAATACAGTGGAGATTTCAAGGTATTATGATGGTTAAACTCTTACTATTCAGAAAGCCATATTACATTTGAAGCTTTCCCTTTAAACATACATGTAATTGTGAGAGCTTGTTCTTTGTGGATCTCAGCCAGAATTACAGTTGTCTACTACATCTGCAAATCAAACACATGTATCCATAAGTAATGCCTAAACGAGACTTTCCTATTTTCTAGACGGAATGCAAGATCTCAGTTGTTTTCTGCCACTACTTCATGATGACCAATTTCATGTGGCTGTTAGTAGAGGCTCTTTACCTAAACTGTCTACTGCTCTCATCCCTTTCTCATGGGAGAAGATATTTCTGGTGGCTTGTCCTCTTTGGCTGGGGTAAGTAAGGCTTTAACATGAAATGAATATAAGGCAAGATGTTAAACGAGGCTTTATCCATGCCATTAAAAATACTGGATGTGGAATCTAATCCACCTAACTGAAGTGCCTACCTTGGGCATTGCTTTGATTTGATTTTTACATGCATACTAGCGAGGAGCAATCAAGTTTTTTAAAAGTATGGCATTAAAGTCTCTATGAAATAAGTGGAAAATTAAGTACATTTGGGAACCCCCAAAGAGAGATCCAGTCCACTTAACCTTCTTCTCCCCATTGAAAACGCAGACACCTCTAAGGAGTTATCACAAACACCAAAGTTAGGTGTTTGCTCCTGTTCATGCAGAATATAGTTAGTTACACAGTCTTCTGAGATTGGGTCCATCTGAAGTCATAGCAGGCATTTTTGTAGTCCTGATACAGTTATAGCACAGCTTTTGCATTGAGCAATTGTACGAATAAAGGAGCTCTATCCACTAAATAGCGGTGCAGGCATGACACAGCAACATCCCCACTCATTTTTGTCACAGTCTGCAATAAATCTAATTGTTCAGACTTTTGCGGTGACTTAGAAATCAGAAACTAAGTGACTGCCCCCATAAAGTTGCTGTGTAAAGGAAAAAGCAGCGAACTCCTGTATGGCAGGTGAATGCACTTGCCCAGGGAAATTTTTGGTCAGTTCAGGGAGGCAATCCATGCATGTTGCCACCAAACGTCAAGGTAGGCCTGGCAACTAGGCAAACTGCGTTGCTTTTTGCATTTTAGGGAGACTTCAAGTGCACGCAAGTGCTAACTTCAGGTGAGATCACACAGGTGAATTGTGTTCGTGTTAGTAAGAAGTTGCAAGTTCAGGTCTCTGTGGCAGAACTATATCACGTGCAAGGTAGCTTCTGTGTCCCTTTACATCTTCACAGTGGTGCATGATCACCAGTTGATGCCATAACTTGTTCCATTCCATCACGGGTATTAGGAGATTTCTTTTGAGGTTTACACTGTGAGTTTAAAGCAATTCCTGCTACATAAACAGGCCACAGTTCCAGTTCCACACACCAATACCACAAAGGGTAATTCCAGTTCGGAAAATGAGTGATCTGTACCATCACAGCAGAGTTTCAGTGGACAAGATTTGGATTAATTGATGAAACTAGACAACCACAGTTTTTGTTTAACTGTCTGGCAGGTTTTCCAACATTTTTCACCCTTATATGGATATTAGCAAAATTCTACTTTGAAGACACGGCGTAAGTAATTGTTTCCTACGTTATTCTATATTCTTGGGTTGTATTTTTAATTGATCGCAGTGATTACATACACATCTTTTTCTAAACTTACTGTTATTTTCTCAGATGCTGGGATATTAATCAAGGCTCTCCTTACTGGTGGCTAATCAAAGGACCTATTATAATTTCTGTTGGGGTAGGTACTTCTGAGTTTGCCAATATTAATTACAAGAAAAAAGACTTTTAAATTAAAATCTGGTTACTGTTTTCTGAAATGTTGTTTGAAGTAAGGAAGAGAAATGGTAGAATTTCTACTATAAACTTGCCTACATCCAGTGCAAACTAAAAAGAGGCAGAGAACTGCCACCCTGCCAAAGCAAACATACTTCAAACAAATTAAAACTTTCATAGAATTGTCAGTTTTGTTGAAATTAATAGCAGGTGAGTGGTTAAACCATCCTTATAATATTTGAAAACAGAGTTTTTGCCTAGGAGTCCAGAATCAGCCATAAATTTTAATACAAACTTTCAAGGACAATAGGTTTCTGTTCAGAGGTGATAACAATGATAATAGCTCTTGAGCCTGACATTTATTGAATAAACTGATGGGCTTTAAATTATTATCACGTATGATTACTCCCACATGTCATTAAACCCAAGCAGTGTTTGAGCAAGCAGCTAACAAATGACCTTAAGGCCATCTATTAAAAACATAATTTAATTGGAGGACAGATACATACAAATAAGGCATATATACACAAGCAATGTGACGGAAGAATCTCAAGTTGAATTCTGGTCATAGTTTGCCATGTTTCAATAAAATATTACATTTCCTTCTATCTCCATTATTTTCCACTCTCCTAGTGCTCATCTGAAATCCACATCTGAAGTCAAGAAATTCAGGGGATTGCAGTGATGATTTTTCTGCTGCAATGTACTTAAGGCATCACTGGTGGATAAAATAAGATTGGACTGTCTGGTAAAATGTGAACGTTCTTAAGCAAAATTAAGCATTCAGCCTCACCTGAAGAAGAGCTGGTGTGTATGGATACACAAAAATGCATAGGGAGAAACTCTCTGATTGTGGAAAATTGAGCAGCTTCACAGCCTTTGGTAAAGCTGTGCCAAATTGCAATTATAGAAAATTTGATTTGCAAGTTAAGACTGACCCTAGCTAGCTTTGGAGCTGAGCTCAATTCTCTTAGGAGTCAACAAAAAGGAATATGCACTTTTGGTATGTGGTTCATCTGACTTACTTATAATAGATGTCTAACTTCGGAGGAGATGACTTGTCCCCAACTCCACCTGAGGCTCTGTTGACTATACCGGCTAGCTCTCCGTTGACTGCAAAGGGAGAATAGGGTGATTAGCTCAGATGGAGGCATCTCTTGTAGATACCTATATTTAGTCAGATGAATTCTACTAATAATGTCTAAAGATATTAGCCAGAATTTAATGCAATAGCCTTCTCAAAAGAGATTCAAAATGGTATGAGCTACAAAAAAAAATAAAAAGAATCAGACAAGCTATGGACATAAAGTGTCCTTAACAAAGTCAAATTCTCAAGTTTTCATCTTCAGCTATTTTTTTAAGAGGGAATGTAACCTGTCTAGTTGCTTGAATGCTGCCAACAGGAATGACATTTGTCTCATTGCAACTGCACAAATTACATAACAACTGAAGTAAAAAAAATATATATTTTCATTGCAAAGTTTTACATTAGAAAGTAACCTTATTTTTATTTTTATTTCCCAAATAATGTGGACAGGTCAATTTTGTCCTATTTATCAACATCATCAGAATTTTGCTGAAAAAGCTAGACCCTAGACAAATCAACTTCAATAACTCTTCTCAGTACAGGTAGTGTATGGAATAATAATTTTTTAAAAAACAATTATTTTAATAATAAAAACTTATATCATCTTTTCTAAACAGAGAAGCACTTGTCCAGTGTCACAGACAGGTTCAGTTTGGCTGGCATTAAATTTTAGAAATTCCCAACTTTATCCCTTTCCCAAGAAAACTATTCAAAGGATGAGACTTATCTCACCTAATACTGGTCATATAAACACGATGTATTCAGATCAGTTCGGATGTCTACCTTCCATTTACAATCAATGGGGGTACTAGGAAAACATTGTTTGAATCCACATTAGATCTCTGATTTAGGGCAGGATAAATTACCCTCTATAGATGCCTTTTCCTGTGCGTGGACTATAAAGGGAGCCTGCATATTACTTTCTCTGTATTTAGTTACAAATAAACGTCTAATTTTCAAGGGCTCTGATGGGGCAAAATATGTTCTACTCTTTCGTGTTTTCATGAACTGTAATCTCATTCAGAAAGACAGAATGCCAAAATACCATAAGAAAAGCCATGAATGTGGTATTGCCAATAAAGCAGTAAGCATCAGAAATCTCCAGCTAGTTCCTCATCATGCTTTCTTCCCACCACTGTAGTCCCAAAGAGATGAACTTCACATGTAGATATTTAGATCCTCTTTTTAACTTCTGTTCATTACTGTGGCATACTGCATGCATTAGTCTTTACTCAGGGAAATAATGTTACCGTACTTCTTCTCCTGTCCTGTACTAGACGTCTTTCAAGGTCAACTTTGCTTCTAATTCCATTATTTGGAACCCATTATATTGTCTTCAACTTTCTTCCGGAATATACCAGCCTGGGGGTTCGGCTATACTTAGAGCTCTGCATTGGATCTTTTCAGGTAAAATGACTGCAGAAGCTTCAGTTCCTTCTTAGCAGATTTTCTAATTTAATCTAGTGTCCACATGACAACTAGTATTGCACAAAAAAATCATTGGAACCTGAAGCTAGTGTCTCCTCACAGAGTTCATGGTTCTTTGCTGAGTTACAATATCTGAAGATGTGACCTACATCCTACTTGGCTGTAGGCTAGTCTGTATATTTGCAGATTTTGCAAATACAAGGCCAAGGCTTTCAGATGCATGTGTAATTGGATGGTGGGTCAAAGTCAAGTATGGAAAACCCTCTTTGCTACCAGTGGTAATCCACCTACCTTCTCTGACTTAACTGGACAAGATCAGGGTGATTTGGGCTGACATTAAGTTATCCAGGGGCAAGCAAAGCTGTAGGTCCAGCCCCCTTGCTAATTCTTTGGCAAAGAGTAAATTGATAGGGAAACATATAAACATCAAATACTGCCTGGTGCACGTATCAGCCCCATACAGACTACTGCCCTGAGGAATGCTACATGCGTTTCCCTCCTGGGTAAGCAAAATATTTGGTGTGCTTTGGATGCCCCTAACTGCTCTGAATTGGGATACAGGGCACGGACAGCTTGAGGAGCTTGGTGCCAGCTAGAACAGCTACTGGGGCTGCTTTGACGTACTCTCAAGGTGGCTTTGCTACCTGGGTTATGAGCAAGGCAGCACCCAGGTGCCCTTTGCTTTCCTCCCTTTCCCTTTGCTGCACCTCAGAGACGACAAGAAGCAGCTGTGGGCAATCCTACCAAACTTCCCAAGAGAGCATACCCCCCTCTGAATGGTCGCATGGCATCATTTGTCAGTGAGCCTCACCAAAAATCCAGCAGTTCTGCTGGTTTAGTCCTGATTGGATTTAATCCATCATGTCAGTCCTGTCTAATAAACCCTGCACATCTTAATCCTGACCCTACTTGGAGCTGGCCTTCATTGAGTTAATTAATAATGTAAGGAATAAATTAACTGAATAAAAGGATGAGGTGTTTAGATGGTATCTGATCACATAAGTCCACTGGCCCCTTAGGATTTTCCTGGGTTTATCTCAGTTCAGAATCTTAACAGAAGTGTTCAATAGGCCAGAATTTGATCCCATCTGATACACTGCAAAGACACAGAAGTTGACTGGGAAGCTGTATGAGCTCCATACGTGGATCTCCTTACAAAGTCTACAGTTCCTTACTGATAGACACTGTGTAAAGGATTAGCTCACAGTGTGTTTGGCTGTAGAATGGACCATACTTTTCTAAGCATAACGTGGGAGAACTTCAACCGCCATATCATCTGTTCTTGTGAATTCATGTCGTGTTACTGGCTTTGGTGAAATGCCACTAACTAGTTGATTATCTGGCTGATCAGCTTTATTGGAGATACATAAAGAATTTTCCAATTTATAACAATCCTCCAACCTATAATGATACTCATTAATTCACTTGCACAGTACCATCATGAAGTCAGATAGTGGCTTTTTCAAACTGTGCTAATACTCGACACTTTTTTTTTTTTCTTTTTAGGGGTTTATTGTAGCAGTTCTCTACTGTTTCCTGAACCAAGAGGTAAGGAAACTATATCCTTTACAGTATTGTTTTCACTGGCAGATATATAGAGTTAATAATCAGTTTCATACAAGCAGATAATCAAATCTTTTAGTTTCATAGGATTGTCTGTTAACATGGGAATCGATGAAGCTGAATTTCATTTCAATTATCTTTGTGGGAATGAAGCCATCTAGTGGAGAAATGAACTTTTACTACTTTGCTGTTCCATCAAGCATTTTTTGTCCTTCCTGCACATTTTTGTACTACAGAGGGGCTCAGAAAATCCATGCTAGGTCCAGACCTGAAAGTACAAGCTGCTGCACTGATGCAAAGAGATCTCCATTTACTAAAGGTCTATGATTAAATTGGAAAGAATTTAAATTTATGCTGATTACCCAATACTGAAATATTATTTTGTAGTATTTTTAATATGCTTATGAAGCTTTCCAGTATATCTTCATGTTCATAAATCTGGTTTTCCATTTAGAATATATAAGTCAGAATTTTACTGTTGATGGGATAGGAATCATTCAATTTATCTTAGTATCCAGGTCGATTTATACAGTCTAGGTGTTGTGATAAGAATGCATCTTAAATAAATTATATAGGAAACACAACAGTTTATCCTCCATATTTTAGAATGGGTTGAAACCTTGGAATTTCCCCCTCTTTTCTGACTGCAGGATAGCTGAGATGATAACTACTTTAGAGTATGACTGGGATTCAGTGTCAGACTACACTAAGAGTCTGCTGGCTTCTACCTGCAGCTTCTAAAAAAGCAGAGTCCTGATTCATATATACCACCCCACCGGGCATCCCCTAGAGTGTCAAAGGTGTGTTCAGGAGATGAATCCTGTCCCTGATCACCACAGTCAGTGAAATATTCAAAGGACCAAGCACAGTTGTCTGTGTTAGAGATAGCTGACTCACTCTAGACTCCCTGGACTGTGTTGATTAAATCTCTATTTTCCAAGATTAAAGCCTAGGGCTAATTAAGCTTTCAAACAGTATTTAGTTTTCTACATGTGCCACAGTCCACACTTCCCTAATTTTGTCAGAAATTTCTGAAATAGTAAAACAAATATCTTCAAATATATTAACATTTCTTAACATTTTTGTTGAGTTTATGGCTATGAGTTGTTGACTGTTCTAACGCTGCTTGTTTTTAGTTAACACTCCTGTTCACTAGTCTATTAATAATCCTAATCTCTTCTGATGGTAGACCATAGTTTTACACTCAGCTTGATGTCCCAGACAGACAGCACTTCAATTTAGAAATTTCCTTCCTATTAAACATCTGGGGAGGCACATTTCTAATAACAATCAGATATGAAATCAGGCTTTAGTGGCTGGTCTGGACTCACTGTATGTTTCTGCGAATATGCCAATGCACGGTATACATAGCTGTCAACACCAGAAAGCAAATGTCTCCTGATTGCTGATGGCTTTCCCCTCACCATCTTAAATAGCAAAGCAGTATTATTTCTTAGCCACAAATTGGTGAATGTTGATCAAGCAACTTGCTGCAGACTATCCTTTTCTAGAAGCAGATGGAAACAAGACAACATCCCTTAGCAACTGAGGAAGAACAAGCGGTGGGGAGCAAATGTGTTTAATTGTGTAGGCAACGTTGGTGAGATCTTTACTGGAATACTTAAAAAAATGGGAGAAGGTATAAAAAAAAGCTGATAAAATATTCTAGTGTTGGAGAAAATGTTCTACAGTGCTGAAGTTAGAGACCTCAAGCTCTTTCATTTCTCAGAAGACTGAGGTGACTTGGTTATGCATAAAGATATTAAAGTACAACTACTTTGATGGGGAAAGTTACTTAGTGCTGAGACTTTTCAGTTCAGCATAGGAAGATGGACAGAGGACCACCAGATAGAAATTGAAACCAGGTAAGTTAAAAATGGAAGTAGGACTCTTTTTGTTTACTTAACTGTGACAGCTCTAATACTAAACTTTGATTGTTGGGCCCATAGTCATTAAGTAGGAAGACAGGACTCACATAAAGTGTGTCTGTACTTCTTGAAAGGAAGAGTGGGGTTTGTTTAGTCTTCTCAACATGGGAGGCCAACTCCAAGCTAGCCATACTAGATGTTTTCATCAGTGCAGAGGGATGAGCATGCTGAGACAGGCCAGATGAAACATTCTCTGGAATATCCTACTTTTCTCTTTCAGCTAGAAAGGGAGTCCAGAGGAACTAACTTGGACAGAGATGGCTAAATTTTACCCTTCTCTAGCCACTATTTCTGTCTTTCCTGTTTCCCACCAGTCTGCTCCCAAGCAGTATTTGACCACAAAATAGCATTCTCCTTTCCTTTTGAGGTGCAAACGGAAATTGGCCGGAGGTGGCACGGTAAGAGATATGGACTTATGCGAGTGTGGAGGAGGACGAGATGGACTGTGCCGTCTAGTTCTGGAGTAAAAATGACTACATCTGTGTGCTAAAGATGGCCTCAGGATCTGGAGTAATCACATGCAAAAGCCTGATTAGGAAAAAATCCAAACAACAAACAAACCAAAAAACCCACCACACATAACGATTGCAGTTTATACTAAGCAAATTGGAGGAGGATCCGCTTCTACAGCAGTTCTGCCCACTGGATGTCTTTTGCAGGACAAGCATTGCAGTGACAGATTAAACACCGGCTGGTCTTCCAAACACAAAACAACCCTCTCATTGATATGCTATGCATCTCAGCAAACACAAAAATCTCCTTTTCTTGGTTCACTTCCTTGGTTCACTTCCTGTACATTTTCACTGACGAACCATATAGCATAATGTGTCTGGGGAGTGGAGGCCAGTAGTACCCTTCAGTGACACCATAGATGACCAGCTCTGGAAACTGGACTTCAATCCTCATGCAATGGGAGCTGGAGTTTATGCAGCTTGTTCAAGCTTTGTTCCTTGTTTTGATTAAGTAGACATGCAAGTAAGAAGCCAAATGTCTTGTTAAACTGCAACACAGTGACTAAAAGTTCCTCTTATATTGTCTTTTTATATTGTCTCCTTAGAAGCAAGAAGTTTCAAAGTTCACAATAAAACCCAGTACACCCTCATGTTCTGATCCTATTTCAGTAGCCACAGGTTAGAAAATTTCCACTAGCCAAGTAGCAGAAAGCAGAGGTGTTGGAAAGGATAAAGCTCCATAAGATAATCATTAAGGAATAACTGTTCTTTGCAAGTAAGTTAAAAAGAAAAGCAAACTTTTGCATAGAATGAGAATGACACCCATGGGAGGTGGACTAGGAGACTGCTAGGAATACCGCTAAGTATTTTCTTATGTGTGACTGTTTTTGCTCTCCAGTGTTGTAAAACATTCAGAGGCTTGAAAATAAACTTGCATTCCCAGTGTTTGTACTTGAGGGGGTTGGTTTGTTTGGTTTTGGTTTGGTTTGGTTTTTTTCCCCAATGGTTGTTGTAACTTGTAGATTAATGGATTGATAAACCTCTTTGACGGGAACAGCAGGGCTTGGAAAGGAGTGAAGAAAGCTAAACTGTACCAAACAGTGAGGACTATTACACTGATACACTTTCACCCTGCTCTTTTGGACGTTTCAGTGAGCTGCCAAGTCCGATTAAACAACAGAAGTGATGACAGGGAAAAGTGGACTTGTCTTCCTTTTTCCTTTGCTGTACCCAGGTAATTACAAGTGAAGAAATGGAATGTTATGTCATCTAATTTTTATGTAAAAGCTGACTGCTTTTACATAAAGGAGGTGTCTTCCTCTTTCAATTAAAAAAAATGTTTTTCTCCTTGTTTTTCTTCTGTCTGTGAAAAATACAGCAATGGCTGAATTCAGATCTGAGGGTGGGAGAAGAGTCTGAGGCAGCAGTGGGAGGAAGGTGTTTATTTCCATTTCTGCAGTGACTCCTTGGAACACATGTTACAATGTGGGGCCAAACAAGATATTGTTTTTATTGGTTTCTTTCCTTTATCCAGAAGGATTCAAGGTCAGCTGGATGGAAGCATGTGTTGAATGGCTGTCAATCTGTTGAAAGTAAGAGGCTAAGAGAGGGATGAGTTTGCGTGGCTTTCAGTGTCATACAGCATCCAGCTAATGTGAAAAAGTAGCATAACCTGTAAGCATGAGTGTTGAGGCAGTTGCATGAGTCTTTTTTCCTGGAGTTAGATGTTTTTCAGACTCCAAAAGATCATGGTCTCTATCAGCTAGAACGGAGCCCGGAGCATTAGCTGAACTAAGACATCTAAATTTTACCCATCTCTACCTAAAGATGCTTAGATAGAAAATTTCCTACAGCTGCTGCATTTCTGTTGTTGTATAATTAACTGTGAGGTGGCAAATTTACTCCAAAGACCATCATACTCCATAACTGGAGGATAAAAAAAGAGGTGATAAAAAACCAAATAAAATTCTTTCTTCTGCTGAACAGATCAACCATTGTCTGGCTCAGGTGATTTCTGAATGTATGGTGGTGTTTTCTTGTCTCCATGTCTCAAGCAGTGATATAACGTCTCATATTAAGACTCTTGTAAGTCTTGACTGTATCACATGGATTTTCTGGCTTGTAATTAAGTCCTACAATTCTGAAATGGTGTTACCGTGATGACTCTAACATTAAATGTGCAAGTTAGTAACAGATATGAATGCACATGAATACATGGAATTCTCAGGGCTCTTGTTCTCTGCTTTTATAGGAGCCTGCATTAAGGGCTTGGCACCAAATCTCTCTGAATCGAGAATACTGGCAGCCTGTCCAAATAATTTTCATTGGCTTTGTATCATATATAATAGGGACAATTATTTGACTGCATTAAAGTATCTGCAGCATGCATTCTCACCTAAATAGGGTTATCAAACACTAGGTCTTTGTCCTTTTCTAGGCATCTCAGCTTTTTCTAACATGAACAGAGGCACGAATCTTCAGAAAGCATTTCATTCCTTCCTGAAATAAATAGCTACTATAGGGGGAATACTTTCCTGTGGGATAGCTGAAACTGGAAACTGAAGTGGCTAAAATCAGAAGACATGATTTTAACTATTTAATTAGAATATGAATATCAGTTATGACTAGGCATGGCATGGATATTAAGGTTATATTGCATTTTTAGCAAATTCAATCTTGAATATATATCGTTAAGCAGAATTTTATACCTTAAGCAATTCAGTTTTTCAGGAAGGGGATTGCATTGATTTTAGATAATTTTTACCAAGCTTAACACTAGCTTAGGAGCACGTGCACGCTTATCACATAAGATTACTTTTCTTCAAGTTCTTGCCTGTCACATGCAAAGTTTTATCAAACAAGTTTGAAAAGTGTAAGTAGCAGAAAGTCCTTAACCTTTGAAGAATAAATTGTGCGAAGTATGATTTACTTTCGCTTGGAGTAGGCCCAGAGCAATGGAAAATTGACCTGAAGATAGACAATCATTCCCAGGGTGTGCAAATTGCTACAGGGTTTACACCGCAATGAATAAAGACAGAAGTTAAACAGAGCTTCCAGGAGTGATGGCTGATCTGATCTCACTGCAGGCTGCAGAAAAAAAAAAAGACCAGTAGTTTTAGGCACAGGTTTCTGTGAGTTTAGGTGCAACTTTAGTCACTTGGACTTGGCTTTTATGTTGTATCATGAACAATTGTATGACATTGATTAAATTTTTTCCTTCTACCCTCAAAGACATCTGCCAGATTCCCCAAAAGAAATAATAATATTGACAACATGGCATCATTAAAGACCCCATCTTCCATTTATTTTTTTGAATAGAAATATCTCACTGTGGAGTATTTGATTAGTTTCTTCTACATTACACATTCAGGCAGCATTTTCTGTTAGAATCTTGTCCATTAGTTTTGTCCTCAATTTATTATCATTTCTCCATCAGGCGATCACACTTTTATTTTGGGTTTTTGGGTTTTTTTCTATTTAGCTTAGTGCCTTACATTGCTTCCCCACACATTATAACTATTAATAACTTCCGTGGCAATCAATAGCAATGGCAAAGTCTCTCCTACTAACAGTATCTATTTTATATTAACAAAATGAAATGGTGCATCATGTAATGACTATCAGTGAACACTTGTGGTTCTTCTGTCTTTATCTGACATGAAGACGAGGTTGCTATTATTGTTTTTACACCATAAAATAATTTCAGATTTGAGTGAAGCAAGGGCAGCTTTTCAGTGTTTTGCTTTATTTGAATTATGATTCAACCTGTAACACAGTAAACACTTGGTACCTCTACCAAGGGATGTCCTACAGCGGTAATGACATTAACCTTATTGTAGGACACCGTAGAGAAAAGAAAACAAAAATATTAGAAGTGGCCCAAAGTGTTTAGTGAGCTTTAGATTGATTATTCTAATAAAAACTCTACTGGAAAAAATTTTTATCTAAAAACAATTTGTACCTGAAATCCTTCCATGTATTAAGATCTCAGATCTTCTGTGTTGCCTGTATGTATCTGTAGGAAAAGGGAGATGTCCCTGTCTGTCTATAATAGATTGGGAATAAGCATGAAACATCTTTTAATTATAATGATACTGTTCCCTGATAATCAGGGAGAGCTCTGGAAATTGAAACTGAGATCAGACACATGTAATCCACATCAGCAAGAGAGACAATTACATCTACACAATCACTGTCTAGCTAGAATTGTGCTCTCATATTATCAAATTAAGATATTAATATGGTATCCTTAAGGTGAATGTCTTGCAATTATCCATAAAGAATAAAGCTTTTAATCAGATCTTGCCTACTGCAAAATATGTCAGAATGATGGTGAGGGTTTTGGTTAGTGAAAATGAGTTTATAACATACTATGAAAATCTGATACCTAAAGAGCTTAAAAAGAGAATTACAGTTTGTATGAATATTTCATGATTTTTATGCTTGCAGAACATCAATGTTGTTTAGTTGCAAATAAAAATAAATCGCGTTCATATTTCATGTCATAATATTAAATGACTGTAAATGTTTATTTCTACTATATTTTGGTTCAAATGCTACCAATTTTTAATATATATTAATATTTTAGGATATGAGGAAAGAAAGTGAAAAGATTATTTGTAATTTTATGTAGCAATAGCATTTTCCTCTCACATTTTGTATGTGATTGAACAAAACTGCTCTATCAAAGTGGACAAACAAATACCTTTCTTAAAGGAACAGGAGCAAGTACAATAAATCCTTAATATTGCAGTTACACACAAATGTCTGCAATAAGTCTGTGTTTCTTTATTTCCCCTATTATGCTCACTTAACTTGACAGAATATTTTATCTGTACAGTACTTGGTCATGTGCAGAGCTCTCTAGATGATGAAGATGACATTCCTTGCTCCAAGCTTAGTTTATATAACCCCTTCTTCTGGTCAAACCACTTCCAAACTGAAGGGCTATAGCTATCCATTTCCTTTTCCCAAATTTGACACAAATCAGACTGATCTCTTATCAGGTTTTGCATGTTTAAAATACTAGAGAACTTATTTCCTTCTTATAACAGCTACCTGTTATACCACAGATGGAAAATATTCACTGAGGCAAATTTCACCTTGACACTTGGCAGAGCGGTGTTAGGGAGGTGGGAAGAAGCACCCTGAAATGAACCTTTTCCCTTTCTCCAGTGACAATGGATGAAGCCAAAATGGCTAAGCTGGATTCCCTACAATCAGGACAAACAGCTAGAACCACACCATTAAGCTAGGAATGGGATTCTCCTCTAGCTGTTGTAGCTAAGCCAACGTTAGGAAACGATGAGAGGTTGAGGTAGTGCCTCCCCTGCTCTGCCCAGGTACTAGCTTTGTTTTAATAACTCACATTGGTTTCAAGCCAGATTAAGTTCCTTGATCCAATGGACTATGTCTACAAGAGTGCTACCAGCACACAAGAAATCATAGGAACACCTTTTTTGATACTAGCACTCATTTCTGATTTTAGAAACTACAGAAGTATCCACACCTAATCCACACTGAGTGCATTAACAGGTTAAGGATTTTTTCCATCTCCTTACTGAACAGATAATAACAATGCGTAAAACAGAACACTGAGTCCAAATCAGCTTGATGGGAAAAAAACATGTGATATTATGTTTATATTGTGTTAACTGTGCTTTTGTATCTGGTGGGCTCTACAGAAGCAAGGTAAAATTTCATAAGGGAGCATGAAAGTATGTTAAAGGAAAACGAGCAGTGTCAGTGTGGAGGTGAAAGGTTTTTCCCTTGAAAAGTTCCCTCACCCCCTGCACAACACTGAAAGCCTTGCCAGGCATGCAAAGTTTGCGTGGGTTCAAGACGAGGTTGGAGATATGAATGGAAAATTTGAAAAATGCCAGAGCCACAAGCGGGTTGGAGTCTAAGAGTTTCTCAGGGAAGCAGAGTATTTGCCTGTTCTGTCCCCAGATGTGAGTTTTGGCCACCATCAGTGACGAGGTACAGGATAGACCTGATCTATGTTCTGATCTGCTAGGAGGATGAACAAACAGTGCTGGTCAGAAAGTTGTAAAGTGAACTTTCAGTGAAAATATCTATATCTGCTACTTTTTCTAGCAAAAGCGGTATGGTTGTGTTGCAAAATGCACATGCTAGAAAACAAGCTGGGGTGGGGGGAATTAAAATACCATATAATTACTCTGAAAACAGCCCAACATTTCTTTAGTTGGGAACGAAAACCCTTGTGTGGTTTTCCATTGAGGTGAGAGGGAAGACACAAACTGTTTCAGAAACAGTGAGCGAGACGACTTCAGCGTTCCTTTATCCCCTATTTTCAGTGACTATGATGTGGTTCTGTCCTCAGTTCCATTGGTGTCTAGGCTACTCTATTTTTATATGACTTTTTCTCAAGTAATGAGGCTATTTAACCTACAGATTACAGGTTGGTTGTTATTCCCATATGTATTATTTATATATTTATTTTAATCTAAAGACATATCACGACTCCACTAGATGGCAGCCGGGATCTTCAGAGATCTTATCCCACTGAAACCGGATTATATTTTTGATGGATTCCCTTGACACATAGCAATTAAGATGTTCTATTGGATGGATGAATTATTTCACCATCTTTCCAGTGAGACTCTCAGCATTCAGTACAGCACCAACGGACTCCGCTAGCCATTCTACAGCCAGGACGTGACATCTTTTCCTTTCTGCTCGCCCTGGATGAAATGATCATAAAGGCACGTGGAGGTCTCTCTGCAGGGTAGTGCTGTGCGTTTACACTGGACGTCCCTTCCAGCAAGCCCAAGGTGACCTTGAGACCAGGCTGTTAAGCTTTGTCTAGGTTGTGAGACTGTAAATGTGGATTCAGGCGTGGATGAAGCTCATACTCATCCCTGAGCATGGTCTTACAGGCTTCCCAGACCACCAACCACGACTGGAGAGCAGCCTGCAAGCTGTTTGCAAGGCCACTGTTGACTGACAGCCAAGTGGAATATGTATCACTTCATTTTTACAGCCACACTGGTGGGAGATGGACTTCTGGAGGGCTATCCCCTCCCATTTGGACAGATGACGGAGAAGCAGGCAGATGGCAAAGTTGACAAAGCAAAGGCTGAATCATTCTGGTGTATTAATCGGTGCCTCGGAACTCGTGTTTGAGTGAAAACAACTCCTGCCAGAAGCAGCGTTCTCTTAGGCTATACCCCATCAAGAAGCAAACATGGGATCGGTGCAAAAGCCCACACCTCGGGTACGGGCAGCAGTACTGCTGTGGTTGTACAGAGCTCAATTCAAGGTTTAAAATCCACCTGAGATGCCAAGAAAAAAAAAAAAAAAGAATTAACAGCTGACATGGGCTTAGTGTCACACTGCTTGGCTGTTCACAGATATAGGAAAATCACTCATGGGTGTCCCCATGGTGGCTTAGTCACTTGGTTGTGACAGTTATGGATGCATTTGCGAAGTCAGCTCTAAAAATCACATAGGGTCCCTTTTTCTAGTACTGTCACAAAACCTCAATAGTTCCATGTTTTTTTTTTTTTTTTTTACTAGTGCATTTATGGTGGTTTAATACTTTTTAATGGATTTTAGAGTGAAAACTTTGTGGACTTGTAGTGACCTCTGTGAAGATCAGTTTTGGTAAAAGGGCTAGACCTGAAATGCAGATGGATTCTGATTCTGGTCAGTGGTTGTATAACTGTAGGGTTCACTAAAAAAAAAAAAAAAAAGGGTTTGAGTGTTTGTGGATAGGTAAAAGAGAAAGAATGAATAAAAAGATAATTTTATGAATAGGTGAATGTTAATAGAATTATTTTCCACACACCACCGTCACAGATTACAGAGCTAACATATTTTATGCAGGGGGCTAAAAAACACCACTCCAGTTCTGATTGAAAATAGCTTTTTCACTTTCCATCTGAGAAAGAAAAGGCTGCAACAATGAAGGGATCGGAAACATTAACTTACTATTCATTTCATAACCAGGGCTAGACGGAATATTTTGGAAACTTAAATGTTTTATTGACAAATGATCTTTATTATACTGATTTTACAGTCTCTGAAATGTTTCTGAAGAGTTGTTGCATCCTTGGATAGAAGTCCACACCTGCTGTGGAAACCAGCTCAACCTACTCACATGGTTAATGCTGCACATATACTTAAGTCTCTTCCTGGAACAGGGACTGGATTAATCCAGAGCATGCTTTTTTTTTTAATCTTTGTTGATGTAAAACTTGCTCTAGTATCTTTGAGCAGGAAATGCAGACAATTACCACCATTAACAATGAAAAGACCTTACTCGTCAACCTAAGAAATATATCATGGGGTTCCCTTTTTTTGACCATCTTTTTTTTTTCCTGCTGAAGAGGTGTCTGCCATAGGAACTGCATGTCTTACAGTCTTTGTTAGGAAGAAAGAAAGCTTTTACCATCAGGGATGCAGTCCCAGTGGGATCATCTGGTCAGGTGCAAAGAGATGGCATTCCTCTGACATTATTTTGTTGTCTAAGAGGTAGGTGCCTTAACTCAGGCCAGGAAACCCAGGCTGTATTTATAGTCAAAAGAGAGGAATAGATCATTTTGAGATGTGATTTACCTGATCCGTTTTAGATGCTCTGTTTTAAGATGAGATGAATTGCACTGCAGACTCCCCTTGCTAGCTCTCCACGGCTTGTAAAGGAAGCCCGCCAAGATCAGCTGTAGATGTAGGGACGTTCAGCCGGATGATCCCTTCCAGCATGCTCTTCTACATACAGACAAGTGGCAGAAAGCTGTGAACATTGCCTGCACTCACTGTGCTGACACTGTACAAAATTACAGTGTTCAAGACCACCCTGGAGACTCCTCAAAGCCGGTTCTCATCAAGCATGACCAGTTTTTACTATTGTCTTACCAGTCAGCTGTTTTGTTTGGCATCCGCAGGGTCCCTCGGGCATCCACAAGCCCTTTTGCTGTCCTGCGCTAGGATATGTCAGGACCTCACGGGATATTTCAGGGCTCGCATCCACGAGACTCCCAGAGACCTGCATGGACCCCTGGACACATGCTGATTTATCTGCCCTGGTGTAATTCCTCTGGCTTTTCCAACAGATATGCCTACGTGCACTGGATCCGTTGCTGCTCAAGAACCATCGCTTGTGGCAGCCAATTTTGTCAAGGATCAGCAAAGAGATAGCCCAGCTCTCTCTCTAGTCTGTTCCTGGTGTTGGAGAAGGTTTCCTGGTCATGTTAAAAACGAAATTATAGCCCAGCCTTGGTCCCCAGTGCAATTGTAGTCTTATTAGCAGTGTAGATATACCCAATGCCTCTTCATATCCTGATTTCTCTCACTAAACTACCGAGAAGATTCCAAAGTTTTTTCCAGTACTTAAGTTAAGCAGGTGCTTACCTAATTTGCTGGCGTGTGGCATTTGCTTTGCTGTTTCTGGCATTTGCATGGGCATAGTACAAAATACATTGAAGCAACAAGGTGCAAGTGTTATCTGTCCTCATCCTTCAGCATTTAATGCATCTGTTTTCCTGAGTGCCCTTTCAGAAGCTCAGTAACAAAAGGAAAGTGGCTTTTAACTACTGGTTGGATTTTAATCTCGGTCTGTCTCTGCTTTAAAAGCTTTGGGAAAAAAACAGAATGGCTTTTAATAAAGTAGCAACTATTGGAACACCAGTGATTTTCTTCCCTCCCAGAGACACAGTGGAGAATATAATTTAATTTGATTAATTCACAGCTCACATTTAAAACGTTGGGTTCTTTTTGTTTCTCTCTCCCTTTATTTTTATTTTTTTTCCCCTTTTCTTTTCCTCCTACTTTCCTTTTGGCACTTGCATTTATCAGCTATTTGAAAACAATTTTTAGCAGGAAGCGGTTACCTCTGTACCCAGCAAGAAAACTGCCAGAACATTGGTACTTTGACTTCTGATATGTGATGGAGAACATTTGGTGAGTCATATAATAACACATTGAGACAAAAGGAAGCTAAATTCCTCTAATTTTTCTGTTCTTTCACTTCACAGGTGACTGCTCAGTGTTTGGCCATATACTATATTTCTATTAGGACTCCACTTGTCTTTATAGCCACATATTTGAGCTATCATATATTAAAGTCACAGAAAGAAAAATGAAGAATGTTTCCATTACAGCTGGCTGGAACATTCTTTTAATGATTTCTTGGTTGGTTTTGGAGGCTAGTAAATGTGTCAAAAATCCTTCCCCAATGAAAACAAGATGTTGTGCATAGATTACTGATTTTGAAAAGGATTATTAAATTCATGCTGAAATGTTTGATCTATCTGAAAAATTACAAAGCAGACCCAAATATCAGACCTGATCTTTTCAATAAATTTAATTCCATGAAATAATTTTGAATGTTTACTTTTGCATTTTCCTTAGGACTCCTATGAGCTATTGGAATAGGCATTTGCTTAATATTGCTTTTGCTTATGACAAAATGACAATTCACAAAGACAGGCTATTCTTAACTTATTGAAACTATTTGAAAACATTGATCTACAGCGTAATTTCAGGGAGAAGATTTTTGGAGAAATGTTAAACTCTTAATTTCCTTTTCCTCAAGGGAAAAAAATGAGGCTATTTTTTTTTTTTTAGCAATGTGTAAAAGTATTCCAGAACACACACAAACACACAAACACACAGACACATACCCACTTTTCCAGAACTGCCTTGCTCAATACCTATGCTGTTTTTCCTTGTATAAAGATTTTTTTTTCCTGTGTATTCATACAGCTCCACCTCTTCCAAATGACTGTTCCCCTGTGTGTCTGTTTACTTGGGCACTTATAAAATAGCTCCAGGAAATGTAACCACTGGAAATATCTCGATAAAGAGATTGTAACCAGAGTCTGTGCCAGTGTGTGGCATCAGCAAGAGGGGATACAGGCAACACTGGAATATAGTCTGATAAAAGATTCTCATAAAAAATGTGTCCCTTCTAACAGGCTTTTTTGATTCAGAGTGCTAAAAAGCTTTTTTTGATGAGAAAGCCAAGGCTTTTAGCGGCAAAATTGGACAAACACCAAGTAGCTGATTTCACATTGGGTAAACGTGCAGAGGAAAAGGCGGCAGGGGAGTACCTGGCTTCTATGGCTGGTCTGTTTACCCTGTAAGTAAAGGAGTAGCAGGAATTGACACGTGCCGGGCAAACCCAAAATGTGAGAGCCTATTGCTAGGGGTGCGTGCAATAGGGCAGCCCAAATCACCAAAGACGGTGAGTAGTCACGAACGGTTTTGCTGTAAATGCGCAGCTGGGGAGCAGGTATTGGATCCGCTGTAGCAGTGGAGCAAGAGGGATTTTGGCAGAGGAGGCACGTGGGCTGGACTCGGCCAAAGGGAACTGGTTAGTGCTGGTGAGGAGCTCCCTTTCTGCAAGGTGGGCTTATGTCAGGTTAAATTCTGTCTGAGATCTAAGTCACCAAAACCTCTAGGAAGAAATCCAAGTCTGAAGAAAACTGCCTTCAGGTTTTTCAGTACAGGTGCATCGGAAATCACACAAATTAAGCTCTAAGGTTCAGGTTTGAGCTTTGAGCCGATGGATGAAATACAAATGAGATCAAGCCTAAGAAGCAGAGTGCAACCTGACCTCTTTCTGGTAAAAGTCAACCTGATAAGGTAGCTGAAAAATATGTGCTATTCTTCCTTTTGTAAGGGCATAAAGTTTAAAAGTTATCATCTAAGGTCTCCTGATTCATGCGTTCCCTTTTCTGATTCTCTTGTCAATATTTTGGTACAACTAAACTAAAATGGCTAAACTTTGTTAACCTTTAATAATAATTCTTAAAAAAAAAAATTATCTTGGATCATAAGTACTGTTCCATACAGCCGGGTTTCATCTGATCCAAACCAAGGTGTGTGTCACAGGCTTCCTACGCAGTCAAGAGGCTCTACAGGCATCTCGAGTGGTTATTTTTTCCAAGGCAAAACAGGTAAGACAGTGAGATGAACCACACTGCAGACGTGATATCACTCACCAGTGGCTTTAAATGGATTCTAAGTCTAATTTAGAAATTTAATTTTCACATATCTAACTTTAAGTGTCTAAATTACAGCATATGAATCCCAATTCAAGAATCAAAGTTGAATTCTACCTCTACTGCATGGATTTGTAAGCATGATGTTTTTAACTGAATTTCAGCTGAAAGCGGGCTGAATCTTTTTCAATATCACATTGCTTTCTAAAGTAACAAGGCTTGTAGGTTACTGAGACTGAGAAGGAAAGTTAAAGGAGAAGCAGAATGAAGAACAGAGGTGCTCTGTGAGACATTGCAGATAAGGAAGGTGAAAAAAGATGGTAAGTGGAGCTGCCCACAAAAGAAAACCAGAAGGGGCAGATCCTACCCATAAGACAGAAAGTCAGGACAATTGCTCCATAGCAAATGAAACAAAGTGAACCTGCTGAAAAGTTTCAAAGCCTGTTCAGTTGCCCCTCTTGTTTGCTATGCTACTCTATTTCACAGTCCTCTGCAGGAAACTCAGGAGACACCCCTGGATACTTTCAACAGGTAAAATGTTTAATTTATTCCTCACTTCTCAGATGTTAGGGCTTTGAAGAAGAGAACCCTGCTGCTTCATGTTCTGAGTTTTTCCAGAAAGCAACCTAAAAATATCAAATAGATCTGCAATATGGGCCTTAGAATTTATTTTTCCTATCTGCTTTTCTATACAACTCTGCTTGGTCAGTGTTCATGAAATGAAGTTTTACATAAAAACCAACCAACCAACCAACCAAACAAAAACCTTATCATCTGATTTATTATTTGTTAAGGAGGTCAGTTTTGAAATAAGACATGAAAAAGTGTCAGATATGCAGCTCTGTGATTTCTGTTATGCTCTATACTGAACTTGCCTTAGGGCAAGCTTTTTTCGTACTAGCTTTCCTATATATTTCAAGTATGAACTGTATTGACCCGTAGTCTAGTAATTTCGACATGCAATTCAGATACTTTGGGTAGGACTTACTTAGCTTAACACCAAAATTCTAAATCTCCACTAGTGAAGCAAGGCTCCCTGGATATGTGATGGAGAGAAGTAGGCATCTTTCAGAGAGCAGTACTCGTGACCTTAGGTGCAGTATCCTGAAATGAAATAAATTGTCCTTTAGTGATGTCTCTCTCTCTCTCTCTAAATCCATGAAGGCAGCCAAGAGGACACCTATGTCAGACTGAGACAGCAGCCGTTCAATATTATGTTAAAGGAGACAAATTCTGTCCTGCATTCTAGAGCTGCAGATAATTTTCTTCTTACTAATTAATTAATAATACTATGTTGTTATTAGCACTTATATCTAGCTTCACAAAAGAGTGTAGGTGTTGGATATTATTGAGACATGGGACTGTTACCAGCTAAATCTAACTTTGCAAAAACCAGCTAGATTCATTTGTTCACAAATGCCTACTGCTGTTTGAGGTGTCCTGAAATATCTTATACACCTACATAATGCTGACAAATATAATGTAGGAGCTGCATGAAACCTGTGTCCTTGTGACAAGAAGGGCAAGTGGAGGTATATCTCATAGGAGGAGCTAAGTAGGTAGTGTTAAGACGTTGTTCAGTTGCCCACAGTCATCTATTACGATGAACATTATGTGAAATTCTCATCATCTGAGTTACTTTAGGGCTTCCAGGACAGTTATATGGGACTGACAGATGGGATCCAGGTCAGACAACTGACATCTTAAAACAGATCTAAAAAATTCTTCACTTATACAGACAGCTGACTCATGCATTATAACTAACATATACCATAGACACTTATATTTAAGTGCCTGTATTTAAAGCTAAATCCCACACTAAAAGTGGGAATATTAATAGCAAGGGCTTGATCCAGTTGTCCATACACAAGACTCTTGTGTTGTTTGAGATGCCTTGGATTAGTCAACATGGCAGATATGATTGAGGTCCTGCAGAAGACCTGTGTCCTTCTGAACCATCTGCTAGAGGCCTACGGGGTAAGAATTTGATGGAAGATGGAGGACCAATGCACAAGTTTCTTGAGCTGCCGGATTGTGTGATAACTTATTCTGTGGATCATACTGACTTCAGCTTGAAGCTTAGAATAATTATCATTATTGTCCGCTAATTTGGGCATTAGGTTTTGCTTGGTGTCCAGGTTCTTTTTGAAAACAGTACCCTAAGAGAGGCTGAGATTACTGACTGAGACTAGTGACCCTTGCTCTACGACAAAGTAGATGTTTTTGACCTCCAACCATGCTATATGATAAGGCAGGTTGAAGAAACAGCATCTTCTTTTGTGAAATATTTCTTTTCAAATTTATGCAAAGAAAATGTAACTTTGTAAAGAGAATGGAACATAATCCCAAACGCTGATGGCAGTGCTCAGACACGAAGGCAAGTTGTTTAGTTAGGTAGGCAAATTGCAGAAGAATTAATCAAAACTCATGGCCCCATAGAGCATCACTGTAGTGTTTAGTCCTCTTAGATGATAAAAGGCCAGAAAGCAAAAGATAGTCTTTGTGTGTATTACTGCATAGGTGGAGGGAGAGATTTTTCAAAGGTGCGTAACAGATTTTGATGCATAAATCTGACTACATGGCAATTAAACCTACATTGCTAATTGCTGTGGGCAAGCTTAAAATCCTCAATTTAGATTGCATTGTAACTTCTAGACATTGCCTCGTGGGAGGCTGTAGGAAATGGGGACAGGAGGAGTATGTGCAGGAAGCCTTCACAGAGATTAAAGAAGATTTAGCGAGTGATGAAAATAAATTAGTCCAAACAAAACAAGCAAACAGGTGAAGTTCTTTTACCTTCTATTAGCTATTCAGAAGTTAGCAATCAAATCTAAGCTGGTTGTGTAGACCATCTCTATAGTCAATAAAATGAAATCCAATGAAATGAAATCCAGAATTTCCCACCTCTAATTCACCTAACCTCTGTTACTCACACCTTAAGGAAGACTGAATTGACTTTTGGAAGTGTCTGTGTGTCTCCGTTGACTGCCTACAAATTTAGCTTGAAAAATAGAACAGAATAGAGTATTTTCCATTGGAAGGGACCTACAACAATTGGCTAGTCCTACTGCCTGACCACTTCAGGACAAAAGACACTTTACTTTTAGATAAGATGAATCCAGCTTCATCTGTCTGCCCAGAACAAGAAAGTGTTTTTTCCAAAAATTATTGTTCATCCACATGCACGGTTTGTAGTGCATGAGAGTGGCACACAGAGAGAACCTGATTCCTTCTAGGTACCAGAAAGGATGAATGCAGAGATGAACAGACAACTTCAAGTTTATGAATAGCTTTCACCTTCAGTTGATTGACACTTTGCTTCTGAGTCTTCACAGACCTTAAATTTCTATTTCTCTTAATAAAGAAACCCTTCCTCTGTATCTAGATTGAGAGTGCTTTAGAAGCTAAGAAATTCTGCCTGCAAAGGACAACCAAAGGAAGATATATACATAATTTATTTTCCTCTGGGTAAGGGTACGAACCAGATTAATTACTTTTCATGAGCAACCGCTGGCAGATTGACCCCAGCTATTATTATAACCATTAAGTATCTAGGAAGAAGATAATCAATCAGCCAGTCTGTTAGACTTGCAATCTTGGCATCTGAAACAATCAAGGAGCAGCAGATCTATTCATCTGCCTGCCTGTCTGTCTATTTTTCTACCTATTAATATCTTCTAGATAGCAATATCTATCTACCTATCATCTAATAGTCACTACTTTGTAAGACATATTCTCAGCTAGTAGAAATATTCAAACCAGCTGAGCATCAGCAGTTTCCTTTCCTTGATGGATGATCCCAGTATTATTTCCTCTCTGTAGAGTGAAAGTTGCATGAAAATGAAAGTAATTAGCATTCAGATGAGCTGAATCAGGGACAGTTGAATCAAAGAACTACAACAGAAACCAAGCATAGGAGAGATGCTCTCTCTCTTTCCATCTCCAGAAGGTTTTACATATTAAAGATAAGTACTTTATTCTTCATTGCGATCAGGACTTAATTACAGATGCAGTCACTAATAAATATCATTGCCAACAGCTGTTTCTGTTAGTATATTACACAAATCATCTCTCCACCCACTAATTAAGTGGATGGAGTTCTGCTCAGAAGGGACCCCTTCTAGCACCTTTCTTCTGCCGCTCCTGTTAGACCTGTTGTCTTCAAGAATGCCTTTTGTGGAATAAGGCAGTTCTCGGTGTAAGAGTGGGCAAAGAGCAGAAAGAAAAACTCAATGATTGTTCATATTCTGGAATGCCAGCAAAGCTTTTCCCTCTGCTATTAATTCGTGAGAGGAAGGAGCCATTTACATGCATGTTCATCTATAGCACGTACTGCTCCTGTAAATCAAGCATTTCTCTGTCAAGCATCTTCCAAGTAGTCTACAAAGAGTCAATTTATTAGTTCTGTGCTGTTAAGTAATTGAAGAAACTAGCGGAGGAATATTAACATGAGTTTGATAGCTCATATGATCATGAAATTTCAAGCTGTATTAATCGTCCAAAATTATTATTGCGCATTTTGAGTCATGTATCAATAACAAGTAATTCAGCTGGCTCTGTTTTGAAGCTCTCTGTGCAGCCTGTGTCCTGATTTTCTTCAATTTTCTCTCAATGAACTCCATGTCCTGATAGACATGCTCTCTAGTTTTTCATTGCAGCTAAGCACAAAACCAAAAGATCATTGAAAATACAGCTGGAAAGGCCTCAAGATGTTGCCTAGCCTATATTCTTCCTCCAAGGGAGGACCTGCTTACATAAAGAATTATTTTAGGTATTTATACAGTCTGCTCCTAATGAAATCCAGAAATGGGAATATTGCAATCTGTCTGGAGATACTTCTTGCTTTATACCTAATGCCTTTATAATTACCTGAAACACCTCTTGCTGAGATTTAAATCTTTTTGTTTGTTTGTTTTTAGCCACAGTAGATGCAAACATGAACATACAGCTTTCTTTTTGACAGACAGATTTTATACCTTTAAAAGAGTGTTATGTGAGGATTGTAATTGCAAGGGAGTAAGTATTCTTTCTTTTGTTTTGTATAGGCTTTCTACCCTGAATGTAACAGACAGATTTAGAAAATCTTACAGATTAAAATACCAAACACCAGAGAGAGCAGCACAGCTGAGGCACAAAAAAAAAAAAAAAAGAAAAAAAAAAGGCGCCAAATAAAAATACTTCTGTGTTATGCTGGTTTTTTTTTTAAATGACTGCATAAATGATGAAAAATAAAGTTGACAAAAAATAAGTTTCACATTTGTATTTTTTTCTGTTTCTCCTCAACTTTGCTGCTAAATACAAACCGCGATTTATTATGTTTCCTCAAGCTTTACATAATGATTTGGGTTGATATGTTAATTGATCACAATTAATTTTATCATGAGAGCTCTCCATTCAGGCCACTTAAATACACAACATAGTATTTTTGCCTGAGGTCCTACTTATAAAACATGCATTTCACCTCACCTAATTAGAAATATTTAAGCGTTACATCTCTCAGTTTATGGTAGTCTCCCATTTTTTATAGTCACTGGAGAGAACTAGGCAACTAAGGAGCTAATTTTTATCTTAGATTTAGACAAATCATCCTATTGCAGTTTTTATTTCTCTCCAGTGAAGATAAGGATGAGTAGTTTAGGCTTTGACAGGTAACCTGCCTTACATAAATAAGTCTCACCTAAGAGTAGAAAGAGAAATATGGACACAAAGTAAATTAAATTTAATGAGACTTTTCAACGAACCAAGGTGGAATCAAAAGGGGATTTACCCCCAAACATGCCACAGTTCAATGTCAGAGGCAAGAATCAAACCCAGTTGTCCAGAGAGTCATCCTGCTGTAACACAGAGACATAATGAATTGTAAATCCCTGGCAGTATGATTAGTAGTTTCTTCAGAGTAAAAAAGTGAGGCAGGATGAAGTGAGATGAGAATTAGATGCTAGTGCTAAGTATAAGATTTCAGGAGCAGTTGCCAAAAAGAAAACCACCAAAACCAGAAAGTGAAAAACAGAAAGTGACTGGGAGAGTAGGACAAATGTTCTCTAAGCATCTTATTTGTCTCAAATATTTTTTCATCTATTACATTGTCTGCCTTCCTTCACTACTCATTAGAGAAGAGAAATCTTGTAGCCCTCACTGTAATAGATTCTCAGAATAACGTACCAGCTGAAGGGCATGGTCTGGAATACACAAAGCAAGACCTTCAACGCTCACATCCCATCCCTCTTGTAGATAACAGCAGCCATTACCTCAAAATCAGAGTGACCTTTTCTTTGTGTTGTGTTGGAGAAGGAAATTGTTCATTTCAACTCCAAAGAGGCTAATGGTCTGCAAATATTTTCCCAGCTGAGATCAGACAGGCTGTATTTCTGGACTCTCTCTATATAAACAGCATCTTGTCTACATATGTACTCTGTGTCCAGGCCCCCATTACTGTCAGTGGAGAGCTTGATTCCGTTGTGCTAAGTGTCAAGTGATACTGGAGATGCCCTAGGATGTCTGAGTCATCCATGCTATGACTCACTGGTAGCCCCAAGGGACCAACAGAAAACCCAAACCAACCTGCTGTCATAGGTGCTAGAAGCTACATCCTAATGCACCGTCCTCCATCTGGCGAGTGGGACAGCTCTTTAAGCTCCACAGTATTGATCAGACCTTCAGTGACCATAACGAACACTTAGATACTTTGCACACATGTAGATATCTATATTTAGGCAATTAAATTGATGTGTTTTAGTCTACAAAATGAGGTCCATCTCTAAGGAGGAATAACTCAACTCATAGTATACAGAAAGTGCCTAGGATGCCTAGCATACAGAGAACGAACAAACACATATGTTTGCAACAAGAATGTTCCAAATTGCTTGAAAGAAAGGGACAGATCTCTACTTCCCAAGAAAAGTTTTTTAAAACAAGGCTCACTGTGAATAACATTCACATAATCACTTGGCAGCTGAATTGCAGTCAATCACTGACCAGATAATTTAACTGCCATCCAGACTCAGATCATTCCTCTGTGAAGCATTTATCAAATATCTAAGAGTTTGCTGAGACAATCCACACTAATTTTCCACCAGCTGTTCCGCACTGCTGCTCCTCTGGCAATGGATCCGTTTGCTTTTTGTCTGTTTCTAAGTGAACATACCAGGATCTAATATTTTAATTTGTAAAAGAACAGGGGTATTTCTTGAAATTATTTGGGGATTTAATCCTATGGATAGAGAGAATTCTGGCAAGTTTTCTCCCACTAGTTAATGATTCTTTGAGAGCTGGATTTCTTAAGATAAATATATATGTAACTATAAGTAAATTAGACTTCCATCACAGGCAGCTTTTACTTTAAATTAGTCAAGGCTTACCTTAATTTTAATTAACGTTTTTAATTTCTACATACACACCAAATTCAGGGAAATATGATCAGGAAATTACTTAAGATGATTCAGTAATGGTATCATTCATTGTATCATTTAATATATAAATTGATGAATGGGGTCCATACGCATAAAACTAAAACCTCAGCAAGAGTTTCAGATTTGTGACTCATGACCATACCACAGTCCCAGAGGAGTGAGGGAAACGAGGAGCTCTCATATGTGGGATGGCTCATTGGGATGGGTCGCTGTACCCAATGGCATCACTGCAACATGTATTTCTGCTTTAGCAGACCCTAAAAAGTTGAGGGTTTTTTGGGTTTTGGTTTTTTTTTTTTTTTTAATATATTCACATTGGTAGATTTCTTTCTGCCTTTCTACAGGTAAAGACCTATAGTAACTATTATTATTATTATTATTATTATTATTATTATTATTATTATTATTATTATTAGTGT
>JAOBAS010000071.1:41321919-41331923 GCA_025311575.1 Elanoides forficatus
GGGTCCTTTCTGAACCTCCTGACTCAACGGGAGGCTCTCCCTGACAGTTTTGTCTGACCCTGTCCTCTATGCAGTAAGTATCAAGTGTACCTTGCCATCGAATCCTGTTAAACCAGTCGCATTTACTATCACTCTTTGTTAAATCACTGTTTTATATCAATAAACATATTGCTACTTCTCTCTGATGAGTGAAATGCTTCACTCCATCCTTGACAGGACAACAGGGCAGCTCAATTAAACCACTTCAAATTCATTCCGAGGCTGTTTTTTATTCTAAAATCAATGTTTATGCTTTCTTGCAGATATTTCTGTTGAGTCAGGTTTGTACTGGTGTTTAGATTTGTTGAGATAGAAATGACACCTATTAGGATTTATGAAAGTAACTATGTGTGGTCCTAAAGAGGTATTAGTGCAGGAAAGCCTAGCACTGGCCAACGGTAGGAAGACAAAGATAAATTCCAATAAAGATAAGTTTTAATCATGAGGGAAAATAATCTGTGAGTTAACTATTCTCTTCCCTCACCCCAGCTTTCCTCTGAACATGGCAGCAATTTCTCCAGGTTTTGAAAAGAGACTCTTCAAAGCAGTGCCCATTACGAGACACAAAGAGCTCTTTGGCTCCTTGGAAAAGTGACTGAATGAAATTATGGAGCTAAGTGGAAGTGGACAAATGAGACCAACTTATGAGCTTTCCTATCCTTAAGCCTTTGTAAACCATGGTTTTGGATTTAGGTGTAAACAGACGCTCCTTTTGTAAGTCTTTCATTTTGCATTGGTCGCAGCATGACTGAGTTAATTTTCCAGGGGCTTTCTGTAAATGCCAGCTTGAGCTCCTCTCCAGAAATCTGGAAGCTAAATCCAACTCCCTGAGTACTTAAAGAGCTCCGCTCCCAAATTATGAATCAACTGTCTTGGCAAAACAACACTTCTTTGAGGCAGATAGGACAGAAGAAGGAGAAGGGAGAAAAAAGAGCACACAGGAAGGAACTACACCTTTCCCAGAAAACAGCAGAAATAATTTAAAACTCTATTTTTCTGATGAGGTGACTAAAAGAAGAACTGACTAGCCTCCACCTCCTCTGTAACACCTTTCGCAGGCTGTTGGGCCAAATTCCAGAGGTCTCTCACTGGTCTGTAGATGAGCAGGAGGGTATCGAGCTGCATCCGACCCTGCAGGCAGGGCTGCCTGCTAACCCACCGCAGCGAGCCATTCCTTTGTAAGCTTTCTCAGTAGCTACCCACTGCCGTCACCGGCCTCTCTATCGTCTTTGCTGCTTAGCAGAAATACACCAGCCTAGGTACCTTAGAACAGTATCTCCCTTTCCCCTGCCTCTGATTTCGGGGGTTGGTACTTTAAGGTTACAAGCTGTGTGATTCAGTTAGTTTGACTAGGTCTGTGCAGGGCTAGTTGGTTTGTTCAGACTTACAATGATAATCACGCTATTCTGTTCAGTGTAGAGTGTGCCTGAGTTTTGAGGACTAAACTTTCCCACAAATAATAAAATATAAAATGCAAAAAACCTATTTTTTTTTGAGGCATTCCAAACAGTCCCACTCAGCTACTCTTATTTCCATTGAGGGACAGTAAGCACTACTGCTATTCAAACTTACTTTCTTTTGAGCCTTGTGGGATGTACCGCTTTTCTCTTTCAAGCCTCAGTAACCAGAATGACACTTCCCTTGCATGTTGTGTTTAAAAAAAAAAAGAAAAAGAAGGGAAGAAAAGGAAAGAAATAATTCCATTTTATTGAATATGAAAAATGTTTTAGGTAAATAATAATCTTTTCAAGTCAAAATAAGAAAGAAAACATCAATACATCAAGCAGGACAGTTAAGTTACATTTCACATTACAAAATGCCTACCTAAGAAGCATAAAATGAAAAATAATTGTCTTTGATCCCAAAAATCAGAATTTGACCTGGGCAATATGTGCATGAGTGAATCCTGAGACATTAAAATGTAACTGAAGAGCATCTGGTTGCCAAGATTTTCAGAAGTTAAACCTTCAGAGAAAGGATATTCCGGTAGATAAGATATTACATTAAGATTCAGGTGACAAGTTCAACCCTGTCATCCGCTGCACACTTCTTATGTGCGACTTAATAAATCACTTTGGGTCAGATCTGTAGAGGTGGATAATGTGTCACAGTGCTACTTGTTACAGTGCTTTCGGGTGCCAAGCTGCTAAGCAGAATTCACAGGCATCCAAGCTGGAGCTGCAGAAGAAAGAGAGGTAAAACAGCCAGGTGTGTCCATAGGAAACCATGCAGGCTGGGCAATAAGTAATGAAAAAGAAAGGGTTGTGTCTTGAGTTCTGCAACTCTGGAAGATTTCAGATTTTATTCTGAACTGTGGGGAGCTGCTTTTTCTTCATGGAGAATTCACAGCTTTATGCACGCTCCTAGAATTAAATAACCTAGTCTCTTGTTTACATTCAAAACAAAACAAAACAAAACAAACCCCAAAAACCCAAAACAAAAACAAAATACACAAGAATCTTTTCTTCCATGGAAGAAGTGCTGCCACCCTTTACCCAGGAGGGTGCTGAGCAGAACCTTCCCCTCGACAGTGAGAAACCTTGGTGTATGTACTTCCAGAGACTAAACCTACGTGTGTGCACAGAGTACTCCTGCCAAAGGGCTATCAGCTGCTGTGGACTTGTCTAGCACAGGCAAAGCAGACGTTTTCACTCTCTCTTTATAGCTGCTCCACTTTGCATGAAATAATTCAGTATGAATTGGACCACTGAGAGAGAGAGAGATTAGTAAATGTAATTTTGAACCCCAGAGGCTAGTCACTTACTGGATGGAAGGGAGCTAGACTTCAGTCCCACTTCCAATTAATATAAGTAATGTATGCATTCATCAGAGCATGGTGTAAAAGCAGCTCCCTGTCTCCTGGGTACATCAGCTAACAACAAACCCTATTCCTTTCTTAAGCTCAGGTAACTGATAATTAGCATGCATAACAGAAAAAAAAAATTGGCAGGAGGATTATAGAACCCCACTAGAGTGCAGCCTGAAGGTTAGGACAGGTTTATGTGGGTTTAGCTCTCCTTGGCTGAGAGATAGACTTAAAATCTCTGACCATGAGTTACTAGATAAAAAGGAAAAAACCAAAATGCTTGAATTTGCTGAGACTGCAATTGGTGCAAAAGCTTTCTGTATGTCTCTTGACTGCATTCGGAGAAAGGATTGGGGTTTAAATCCTGACAGTGCAGAAATATGAATTACACACTTAGCTGCTCAGTGCCATCAAAATGTTCATGGTTCTGGACATGCCCCAAAGGAAACATTTATCTGCTCATGGTAGTTGACTGGTGGAAGCGCAATCACTTAAGGAACTGTTTCTGTTAATGTGAAGGCTGCCGTTGATCGCTACCTGATGCTTTCTGCCTGCTGTAAAGCCTGACTGTTTGGGAACCAGATGACTGGCTGATTTTGAATATGAAGTGTGGGTTTAATATGACAAAGTGTAGATGTTTAGAGTGTAGGTATCTATATATGACCAAGTATCTTTGGCTTCCTCTGTACAGTGGAGATTTAGTCAGTATAGTCAGTGGATTGTATGACCAACTCACTCCTTGTCAAATAAACATCTAAATTAGATTAAATAAAACATGTCCTAAACCCCTCTCTCTCTCCATTATCTATTAAGGAAGCCAAATAGATCTTTTAAAAAAGAAAACACAATTTTCACAAGAGTTCTGGCCACCAGTTGCTAGCAAGTCCTGCTCTATATTTGGCCATGTGGTACTGTCATTCACATCTCGGCACAGAAGTTGCATAATATTGTGGTTCAAACTTGTCAATGTATTATAGAATCAGGAGGTGGTTGTCGCTAACAAGTTTGGATATTATGAAGAGTTACCACTGACTGGCAGGGAGCTGCTGCTTCTCAGAGAAAAACTGCAAGGGACGCTGAAACTTTATTAACTCATCTCTTTCACTTCACACCACAACTGATAAGCAGCTTATGCATGGTCAACCACCATTTCTTGGCTAAAAGGCAATAGTGTACACTTACTCATCTTCATGTTGCAGTCAGGGAAAAAAAAGGCTTCAAAAAGGGTCAGGGGAACAGAATTTACACTTCTGTCCTAGAAATTAGAAACATTAATATAGCTAAGTCTATTTCTTCTTTGTTATACAGTCCTGTAGCAAATCAAGGGTGGTGTAGAAAAGAGTCTAATGAGTATAAGTCATCATGTGACAGTCCAATGTTTTCAGGTGTCAGGAAAATTAATATGGCCTTGTGGTTACTGTCAGACAGCTCTTTAAAATACCCCAGCTACTACTGCCAAAGAGCTATTGCGTGCTACTCCATTTTAAGACTGATGGAGCTCAATGAAAGACTATGATGTATTCCTGCTCCTTTCCACACAGTCTGTCACCAGCATGTTCCTCCACATCCATTTGCCTAGTTTTTTTAAAAAGAGAGACCTTACTCTTCTGACTCTGAGTGAATATTAAAATGTTCTGCTGCCTGGTTTCAAGCAATCTTCAAAGAGAAAAACTGTAGTGGAAGATGCTGTGTGGCTAAAAAAACCACAGCATTTTATTAAATGAACACCATATGCAGTGTAGCTTTGACCACTGGTTTGCAGCAACTGTTCCTTTAATTTATTATCCCCCAGATGTTATCGAATCTATTAAAGTTTTAGAGGAAATCCCCCAATCCATAATTTTATCTTTCTTCCTTTAGCTATGATTGGATTGTCCAAACTCTAAAATTTTAAGACCTTTAACTGAGACTGAAAGGAAACGTCTTCATGGAAAAAAGAGGGACATATCACTAATTGCAGGAGCTATGGTTTCTATTTTAGGTATGCAATTTATATCCTTTAATTTAAGGCTCTAAGCTCAGGCACCTAAATTTAGGTGTTGCAGTCTAGACCTCCATACGTGAGTTAGGTGCCTGAGCTCCCCTCCAGGTTACTGAGACAGCTTAGACTGGATACATGCTATGACTAGATAACATGAATCTCACAATAAATTTCCATAATCCCATATCTCGGATGTTTTACATCTACTTTGCAAAGAAGTAAAGTTGAAAAATTTATGTCTAGAGAATTTGGGTACCTAGATTTTTTTGAGATCAAGAAAAGAGTTTCTATATGGGAGATACACTTTCTAAGATCCTATTTTCAATTTCTCACAACAAGATTGAGTATTCCAGAAACTCTCTGCTCTGTTCTTTAGAAATCATCTTCTAATTTTCAGATTAAATTCATGTGGGTAACTACACAAGAGACTGTACCTATAGATAATTCCTTGAACATGGATTTTTAGAGACTGCAGAGGAAGCCTGCAGTGCTGCTCCTTTTTAACATACAGTTTTGTCTTCAGAGACTTAAATGTTTTAAAACATTCAGAAATTTCACCTAAAGTAAAGTAGCATAGCTAGCTCTATGTCCTCAGTAGAAAAAAGGTAGTGATGTCCAGCTAAGGGTCTGTTCCTCCCATAAAATTAATTAAATATAAATATATAAGTATTTTAAAGATCCCCTTGAAAAGAAAGCCAAACAAACTCAGATTTATTAATAGTCACCATTTCTGTAAAACGCTGAAGAAGCAGTATATTCTCATTGCATTAAACAACAAAGTAGTATATAGTTAAATATTTTTGTTTTTATCAGCCAACACTACTTTATGGGTAACTGAATACCACTTGGATTTTAAAAGAGACAATAAAATGCTTCTAGGTAATCTAATTAACTTCCTTATTAAAACTACTGTTCCTAACTTATGCATATTTATTAGCCTCCCTTGAGTATTAAACTATGTTCATGAAATCTTAATTTGATTTCTCACATCACACAAACAGACGGAGTGATGGTCCTCCGTATTCAAAGCAACTATCAAGGGGTAATAGCTAGCATATAGCTTATTTTTAAATCCCTGTACTGCATACACCAAAAGTCCTTTTCCTTTCCTCTCAGCTGAAGGATATAGTATGGATGTTTACTCTTTCTCTCTCTCTCTCTCTTGATTTTTGTTTCTCCAACAGGATTATTCCGTTTACTAAAGAATTTACAGTCAGGCATGTAAAACTAATTTATATTAAAGGAGCAGCTTTTCTGAGTGGTTCACACTTGTGAATTTGTTTCTGCACCTAATCAGTTCCTATTTAATGTAATTATACAGAAAAATGTATGTCCATGCTTTTGGGAGAACATCTTCCAAAATTCATCTAAAGGAACATTTTTCATGAGCTTTACTTAGCTTTGGGTTGTGCCCTCATGTACAAAACTGTGTGACATTTTGTTATTAATTTAAAAGAGTATATGAAATTCTGATGAAAGTAATTTTTTTTTTTATTTTTAAGAGGTATGGAACAGACTTTAAACTCTTTCCTCAGTGTTTTCTCTGTCAAAGACATCAAAAAAGGACTAGATGTCTGCCTCTGAGATAGCTGGTCACCCTCTGCTCTCCTCTGTCACTGGAAGCAGTTTCCTCCAGAGCTTGCTCATCTGATAATTTTTGTATGGTTCCCTGGAAGTTAGTCCATTCCTTCCAGGGATGTCAATGGCAGCAACTGTCTTAAAATTAGACACGTACCTTTTAAAGGATTAAATCAGGACTTAGGCATCATATCCTGAACTATTCTTCTCTCATGTTATGAGTTAAGGGGAGAATAACTCTTCCCAGGACATCCATTAAGCTGCACATTTTCATTCTGCCTTTGATACATGCAAACCAGTGCTCTTTCACCTTTTTTTAATGGATATGCTTGGTGTTAAAAAAACCCCAAACAAAACAAATACACCCCCCCAACAAAACCAAAACTTGGTTAAAGGTAGAGATCTTATTTTCCCCACCTGCTAAACAAAGGTTTGATTTCTCCTCATCTTCTTATCTCCTTAAGTATTTGGGGCCTTATCCATACCAGTGGTAGAATCCTACAGTCCTATAGTATAGCATATAGTACGTTATAATCTTATAGTATAGAACAGGGTGGCAACAGATACAGGTTCATCATGCCTGTCTTGTCTATCAGAGTGGGCCAAAGTGATGCCTATAGGCACGTACCTTACTCCGTTTACCATAACCACAGCCCAAGCATCTAGATTAGGCAGCAGGAGGTCATTAAAACTCAGGTTTTGAGTAACTTTAATCCATTGGCACCGGACAATCTGAGAACTGGAGAAAAAGGTGAGGAGGTCTATTTTCTGGATCCAATACATTAACAACTCTGACCTTCTTCTCCATAACGTGACGCCTTTACACCTATAGGAGTTTGCCAGAGGGTGCTGACAAGTTGTTTGGTGGAGTATCAGTTTATATATTGCTCAGCGTGAAGTTATATGATCTCTGCACTTTCATGTAGACGTTGTTATTTCTCTCCTTGTTTTTCACTCGCTCTCTTATGAGTTCATTCAAAAAGTACATGGTTATTAGTAAGGAAATCATAACATAAATCACCCTTGAAAATATGAAAAGGAAAACTAAAAAAGAAAAAAAAAAGAAAAAAGTGTCATCAATCCCACACATTGTTTTGATCATTGAACAGATGGGGTACATTCAAATTGGTTTACTCAAATTGTATGTGATTTCTGCTTTCCTCACTCTTTTGATGTCAGCCATAATAGGCTGTAGAAAAAAAAAAAATCATGAGTTTGGTTTTGAGCATTCTGTTATCAAGTGTATAATGACTTTGGAGAAGGTGGATACTGCAAATGAATTACACTAGAGGGTAAGTGACAGAGTTTCTGCTTTATAATTTTTGCTGTGTGCATATTATGCTGCTTTAAGAGTAACTGAATAGCACTTCGATTTCAGCAGACATAATAACACCTCTAGGCAAGTGAGTTCTTTTTTCTATAAAAAATACATTCTTCTCAAGTAAAATATAATTAATTTCCTTCTTTACATTGCTGGAATAACAGTATCTCACATTATATTGATATTGAATTGTATTATAGTGAAAAATAACATATAATATGGCTTTCTGATTCAAGAAGTCTGAATAGTACAGATTCACCAAAAGAAATTTGAGCTTTAGTAGGGCAAAAATGGTCTCTGCGCTTTAAAGTGAAGATGGAAGTGGCTGTATTTTGACCAAGATCTTTGTGGATGTGAAAAGTGAATTTTGCCTGAAAATGGGTGTAAGCAGGAAATAATAAAAGATGCATTCACTCGACAGTTTGAAGGTATGTGGCATCCGCAACCTGGTACACAGAGCAACTAGCAGAAAGACCTGCCTTTCTATATTTTGATTGCTTTCTCTGCAATTTCCACTAGCATTAATGAGAACCAGCTCATGCATGGTTAGGATTCCCCTCGCAGAGTTAAACAGGGTCTGCAGATTGCCAAAACCCTTTGTGACACCACGCCAGCCCCTTTGAGCAGCTAAGTCAAGAACCTGTCTGTGTTTCTCCCGCAGTTCTGCTAACGGCTCTCAAAAGAAATATATATACAGAAAAAGGGGGAGAAATTAGTCTCTGGGAATTTCTCTGGGTGTCTGTAACTACAGGAGGCATTTGGACCACAGGTGCTGACCTAGAGAAATCAGTGTCAAGCCTGGCAGCAATGGCAAATCTTGTTTCAGTCCAAATTTCCATTGCAGCAACGGAAATTTGGATTGAAACAAGATTTGCCCTTGCTGCCCTCCTTGGCAAACACAGATTATGTGCCAAGCATTCAGGCTGTTCAAATTAGCCAGCACAAGCCTGATCTCTCAACCCTTTTGAAAGCACAGGAGAATAAATATTCAAATAGCATTTGTTCTATATAAGGTTAAAAATAGAGCAAAGGATGCAGCAAAAACTTGGTAAATCCACTTCTGTTAGCACCAGATCATTGCATAGTAACAGCAGTGAGAAAATTTCTGGATCCTTATATGTAGAGTTTGAAGAGAAAGCAAATCTAAATGGCACTTTGAATTTTAGAGCTACTGGTGTTTCAACAAATATAAGATAAAATAAAATAAACCAAAATTATATAAAGAACAGTGGATCGAAGACATCCATGCTGGGAAAGGAGTGATTCATCTGAAAACCTGATGTATCAGGAAATATTGAAGTACTATGTTTTTTTGAAAGTTCCGTACTCAGAGTGGCAAAACTAGAATGATTAAAAGCTAAAAGAAAGCAGGAAGAATTTGTTTTTTCTTTCATCAGGTCTTGCAGAGGATGAAAAATAAAATGGCTTCATTTTTGTAATGGTAACAACAGAGAACTGAATGTTCCTTCCTGGACAATTTTTTAAGTAGAAAGATTCATACCTCACTGAAAATTTCACCAGTCTGCTTTTTCCTCTGATTTTCAGACTGCAATCAAGCAAATTAGAGAGCTGTATGTTGTTACTATAGTAATAAATGTTGCAGTGCATAAAAAGAAATTGGGCAGTCTAAGATACATATCTCCCAGGGAAAATGGAATGCAATTTTTCATAATTTTGACCACTCAGTGCTTTTGTAGCTGTGGGTTCTAAGAACTGAATGTCCCTAGGTCAGTGCAAATGTTTTCCTACTCATTTGTCATTTTCAAAATGAACAGGCATTTGAATCAAACCTGAAAGTATATTCCAAGTTGGTGCTGTAAGCAAGGAGACAGAGCTTACAGTACAATTTACATTGACATGTTGCTAGGTATAACTCATTGTAGTTGATGTCTTCTATACCAACTTAATTTTCAATCTTTGAACTGAAAAAACTCCTAAAGAATAAGAATAAGAATAAATTATTCTGGATCTAATTAAAATTAAAAATTACTACCATGTCAAACAGAATTAAAACATAATACAGCAATTCTTATTTAAAAAAATGAAATAAATAAGGGTAATTTAAAAATAAAATTTATTACATAATTTGAATGACAAGTAACTGATTAATTACAAGTAAAACACAAGAGGACCTGGAGGTGACAGTGAATTCCAGTCTGCATATGTGTGATGAGATGATCATGGCTGGACGCCAGGTGCCCACCAAAGCTGTTCTATCACTCCCCCCTTCTCAGCTGGACAGGGGAGAGAAAATATTACAAGGGGATTGTGGGTCGAGA
>JAOBAS010000071.1:41332023-41342316 GCA_025311575.1 Elanoides forficatus
TAGCAGCTTCTTACACACGCCACCCTTGTAACCCCCCCCCCCCCGCTACCAAAACCTTGCCACGCAAAGCCAATACAATATGAATTCAAAACTTAGTGTTCTACTGTTTAAATAAATAAAGGAACAAAATCTCATTTTGGGATATATTTTAGGTAAGTATTAGCCCACCAGTACCATGAGCCCCTTTGGGTTAGAGTGTCTGGTTTTGGGAGATGTAGAATAGTTTCTGAGAAAAGGTGTTCAGCTATGTGGATGATGAAGGTGGCAGTCAACTAACAGATATATTTGTCTCCATGATACCTGGTCGCCAGAAACATCTTCTGTTCGATAGGAGAAAGAACATGATTAGTCTCACGCCAGAGCAGACATCTGAAGCAAAGCAGATGAATCATGCCCTCCACATCTCTGTTCCTCCCATTGACTATGAAAAGAACCCAGAAGGACTGGCTGAGCTGCCAATGCCTATATCATACATGTATAAAGTTATGAGAAATGACTCTGATCCTTGATGCTTGGGACAGCTACCTAGAACAATGGAGGAATGCCTACTAATGGAGACTTTTAAGAATGTGTCAGACACGCATCTGTCAAGAATAAAGTCAGGGTGTTTGATCCCATTCAGCATTTGGAGATGGACTAGATCCTTCCAGCTCTACATGTGTCTGATTATAAAACACTAGTAAAAGTCCTTGCTTCGGATGTATGTGGTGGCAAGGGAATGAAACACAGACAAAAGATACAAAGCAGATATCATTTCTGTATCCTGAAGCATGAGATACTGAGCTTGTCTTATACACTCTTCGCTCATCACACTTGTGAAAAGTAGACATTTGTTTCTGCATTTATTTTTCTTTTACTGTGCAGAGAATGACCTGACCAGTACATTGAAACCATTAATGTGAGAATCCACTCACATTAACCAACTGTCCCTCTCTCTGATCCCGTTCTCAAGTTTTAGAGCAAAAGTACAATTCTGGCACCCACAGCAGAGCCGATGCAGATTACAGAATAAGTTTCAGTTTGCTTAAATGACTTTTGCAATGCTCTTTTCCTAGGTTTGCTCCACAGAGCTGAAGAGACCCGTGGTTTAACTCAGACAGATACACATGCTACAACAAATTTCCCATCCATGCCAACATTGTGCCTGCTACACCTCCAGCCATTCTTATTCAAAGGCTTGAGGAGCACCATGTGGAGTCATCCCTACAGCACTCTTCCACAGTAGGTAGTCTTCCTTGGTCAGATACATCTCCCCTGGCAGAAATCTTGCCTTTAAATCCAAAACTGAGTGTTCAAAGCAAGGAGGAGATTCACAACGTTGTCTTTCTTCTGCAGCCTGTTAGAGCAACGACACAAAAGGCTGTTCTACAGTACTTTATCTATGGTGTGTATGGATAAAGGAATGCAGGATTTGAACAGACTCAGCAGCAAAAAATATGCCCTAAAATATTTATTGGGGAAGGTATTTGCACTTGCCAGATCCTCCTTTAGAAGAAGACATTTTTATACAGAAATTATATCATCTCACACACTGTTTCTGGTAAAAGGGGCTATCTGCTTGCCAAGTTGCATGCATGAAGCAGCATATTGCTGACAGAGAAGCTGTCAGTTCCATAAAGCTGTCGGCAAAAAAATGTGCCTGCATGTGTACAAAGCTAGTGAAAACATGGCACACAACTTATGAGTGATTATATCAGTTTTGCCCGCTCTCCAAAATGACTGTTCATTTCAAGATACTCAGCGCTGAAGTTGTGTAAAATGAGGCCTTGGTGTTTTTTCTTTAGCTAGTGGTGAAGAATGTTCCTCACAACTCAAGCCCTGTGACATTAAAAAAACCTTGGGTTTTTGGGTTTTTTGGTTGGGTTTTGTTTTTTTCATTTCTCTGATGGGAGTTGGCTGGTATTTTGAAAAATGCTGTTAGCCTAGAAGTCAAGGGACCTCGATTAATTCTCTAATCTGCCACAGACTTCTTGTATAACCTTGGTCATGGCATGACTCTTTTTTGCTTTCTATTTGCCCATCTTTACAGTAAGGAAGATGCTATTAAAATGGTGGTTAAATAGCACTGCTTTAATAGTGTTGGTTTAATAGCAGTTACATGGAGCTTAGAAATTGAAGTAAAAGTGTCCAGATCAATTACTTGGAGAGATATCTTTTTTATTTCAGGTGTGTGGGTTTGGGGTTTTTTTGTTTTCCATAAAATTATTGTCTTGGTTACACTTATTTTTACTTTCCAGTGATTAGAGGGAGAGTATCTGTTGTCAGCCTTTCCTAAGTTTTCTTTCTTGTTAGTCTGAAGAAATTTCTGAGCTTTGCTGATGACATACTTTGGCAAAAAATTGTTTTCCTTACCCCCTTTACTTCTTTACATATGCTGTCAGTCTGCCTGCCTGTCAAGGCATCTTTATGCTAAAAGGATGACTAATGTGAAAGTTTCAGTCAAAGCACAGTCTCACCAGAACTGAAAAATTATCCAGTAGCTGCTGGACTGGACTGTAAAGTCCATGGCCAAACTGCTACTCCTGTGGCTGTTATACGAGGACTGTGTGAAATCAGTGACTGTGTCACTGGACTTCTTCCATTACATCAGTAATTGAACACAACTTGCCTTAGGCAATAATGTAGTTTCACATTAAAAACACATTTTCGCTTAGTGACAAAGCTACCGTCTTTGTACATTAGCAGTAAAAAATCGTATCAGTTAACATCACCATATGGACAAAAATATCAGTCACATCTTTTTTCGCAGAAAACTTCAAGATGTGTACATTAAGGAATATAAACTCCTGCTGTTTCCCATTTTAAACGTGGTCTGCATTAGCTTCAGCATTGTGTTGAGTCAAAAATTTCAAACATAGCTTAGACGTATACATGCTTGATGGCAAACTTGTAGGGTTTACTGAAACACTTAGCTAAATTAGATAATGAGAGCCGGCAGAAATAAGCTGATCTCTAAGATCAGTTTCCCACAGCTAAAAGCAACCAGAGAACTGGTATGGAAAACAGGATTCATCCCACTTGATTTTAGCCATCGAAAATTAGGCCAGTTATGTAAATTCCTTTTGAAGTCCAAAGGAGAGACAGATTTCTTCAGAGTCAGTCCATAATAAAATAACTGTCTAAAGGGCAATGAGTCATCTTTTAAAGATGCCTGTGTCTTTCCACTGATTATGAAGGAGCTTGATGACTATGTAAGACTAGATGACTAACTTTTAGATGATTGAAGTTAGATAAATTAAATTCTGACCTGCTAACAGAAGAGTTCACAAAGCATCCACTCCACCCACCCCAAGCTCCAAAACACTTCTCAAATAAAACTAACATGTGCTTCAGAAAAAGAGTTTAAGGATTTAACTGACATTTATGTGGTTTTGAAAGTCCTGGGAAGGCATCTTGTTTCCATCTTTTTTTCTAACTGTATCTCTGAAACTTTTTTGAAAACCTGAACTATACTCCTAAATCATGGAATTGCCATTAACTCTACCTGTATTTTCCATGTCTTCTTCCTAATTTTGTTGACTGCCTTTCTGCTGTTACATCTTCTACAAAAAAACGTGTGAACAAAAAAGACAACATATAATGTCATGGAGCAGGCAATGATCTGGAGCCCACAGATGAATAAGGATCATAGACTAGAGGCATTGAAAGTGAACAGAAAATGGGATTTGCAGGGGGAAAAGGTATCTGTGGGGGGGAACACATGCATTTACGCTGTTTGGAGAGGGATTACTGTGAAAAAGAATCATTAATTCCACTTTCAGAACAGGTCCTTAGAGCAGAAAACTGTCAACGGCAAAGGCACAGTGTGTGGCTTAAAAGCATCCTGACAGGAGTGAAGAAAAACTCATGGGTGATCCTTCATATTAGGAAAAATGACGTGGGCAGATTCTCGCTGAGACAGCTCGGGCACAGCTGTTGCTTAGGTGAATTACAGGCAGTTGATGAACAAAGTAAAGGGATGATTGAAATTGATTATTCTGAAAGGAGAATTAGCAAAAGGAGTCACATTGCTAGTGGATCAGCCTAGGAGCAATCTGTAATTAACTTTTTCACTAAATGTTTTGCCAGACAAGGCAGATGTGCACTAAGGACAGTTACTGAAGACACATTTTTCAGAGGCATGCTCAATATGGTGTAGAACTGGAGAGACACTCTAGATGGCTTGGATACCCTGAAGAAGGGTTAATAGATAGTGGAATAACAACGAAGGGTACCAGAGACGAAGATCATGGACCTGGGGACTAGCACAAAAATTTTTGCTTTAAGTGGAAATTGGTCAAATGAAAAACTACGAAGGGCAATTACAGAGAACAAACAGTACAGGTACATCTGTGTTGGCAAATTACAGATGCCAGGGCAAAGGTCCAAGCACTGCAACCCAGGATGGACACTGGTAAATTGCTATAACTGTGTTTGGTACCCTTTGGCCAGGGTCATTTGGGACTCCCTGGCACAGTTCAGTCATCAGGCTAGACCAGGGATCTACCTAACATACAGTCTGAGTACAATCACCCTACCCGAAGGCCTAGAGAATTTAACAATATAGTCATGGTGAAAGCACGTCATTTAGCTTGAGGTCAAGTAATGGTTAGTGGCACGGTTTAATGTATTAGTACAGACATAGCTGATAACTACTGCCTAAGTTAATAAGAATACAGAATATACAAAAAAAGGTCCTACCAATAAATATACATCATATAATAATTTGGTGACAACCCCCCTACCCTAGGAATGATGTGCTTTTCCCTGGCTTGTCACAGACAACATTTAGTGGCTAAGATAAGTGTGTTTCAAAGCAGGTCCAATACTGTGACAGGCAATTTTATGTCTCTGTGTGCTCAACTTGTTGATGCAGAAGACGCTGATTTTTCAGAAAGCAAAGTACCTCGGCATAGCTCCAGTAATCTTGTCCCTTATACTTCAAGATCCGTGTGCTGACAAAGCTTTTTCAGTGTTGAGCAATGCCTGAAAATAGAAAAAAGCAGATGGTACTTCCTCACTCTCCATTAGAAACAAACAGCAACACAGGAGCATTCTGGCAGTTTTCACTTTTCACTTAAGCACTGGCATGACTGCGAAAATCTGACTGAGCCTCCTTAGTGATTTAATATGAGTAAATTTGGAATTAAACCAGATTTCAGACAAGTTCACCCATCTCGCTGAGAGGGAAGGCATCTGATTAAACACACACTCACAACCCCTCTGGTTTGTTTTCTTTTCATTTTCCTTTCTAGAGATACTGAGACTATGTTGATTTTATTGCAAGAGTGTGTAAGGCTAGATCCAATGATTAATTAAGTGGAGAAGGTCTCCTTTACTTTAAACGTGTCCTCTGTAGCAGGTGCAGCACCGGTCATGTCACATTCTGCTTCCCCTCCACACAGCTCCGTCCTGGGTAGCGCTTACAAAGCCAGCATTCGTGGCAACACACCAGTGCCCCCAGCAATCCCATGTCCCATCCTATGGCCGTACTTTGATTCATGTTCCAGCCCAACACGGAAGTCTCTCCAAGCCAATTCCCTGCTGAGAAGCCAGGAGCAGGTGAAGTCTTCGCCATCAAGAGCTACAAGGCTGAAACGAAACACTGATAGAGGTCCTCAGATATACGGCTGTCCTGTAAAGATGAAGAAAAAAAACCCCTTTTGTCATTCTAACAGAAACTGAAACAACTTTTATGTCTAATAAAACTATTTCTGTGTGTTATCAGTATTGCCCATCATTCTTCCAAATGTCATCAATTATCCATCCCTATTACCTTTTTTTCTTGTTTTCATTTAATGCCCCTCAGACATTGTCATTTCTCTTTTATTTATTTGAGAGGATTATTTCTGGCTTTTATGAGACAGTTTTATGAGACATGGCCAGAATTATGGAACAGTTCTCAAAAATGCTACATTATCCCTGATGTGCTGTAATTAGATGACAACAAATGCAGCCTTTTATGTGTGTTAGCTAGCTTGTGAAGGAAAAACCAATAGCCTATTTATAAAGTTTTTTTATAGTTTTTTCCTGAAGCAAAAGTAATACATAGCTTAAACCCCTTCGATTTATTTCAGTAAGTTTCAGACCAACATAAAAATCCTCAAAACAATGGACATTTTTCCATTTAACAGAATATTACATTGTGTACTTCCAGTAACTCATTTTCCATGTATTTAAATCTACATACCAACAAACAGAAAGTAAATCAAGCCTTGCCTAGCTGAGACATCAATAAGTCTTGAAAACAGTGTGTTACCAGCTCAGGATTTAGCCTTTGTTTGGGGAAATATATATTTAAAAATCTGGTGGTGTACAGTTTATGGACAAGAGCTGGAAATATAGGTTACCTTTAAAAATACAGAAGGACCTGTGGTGACTTTTTTTCTTTTGGACTTTGGAAAAAAAGTAGTGAGAAATGGTAGAAGACACCTGTTTACGGTAAGACAAGAGGATGCACACAGTTTTAGAGCAAAACTTAAAAAAACCACAACCAAATGAAAGTTTTTCCTGATTAAATCTTTCTAGCTTGGGAGAATTGGTCCATGGCAAAAACCCAAACCAACCCAAAACAAAACCTTAACTCTTAATCAGTAGTGACTTTTGTCAGTAGTGACATTTTCCTTTGAAGGTAGGCGTGAGTGTATTGGTCCCAGGCATGAAGAAATGGTTGGGGTATGGTGCCCAGGCTGTGGGGCTCCTGGAAAAGGGGCAATGGTGGGGACCTTGATCAAAGAGTGGCTGTCTTAGTACAGCCTTGAGATTCCTTCGTTTTCTTTTCCTGTGGAAAGAGAACTCCAGAGCAATAAGAAAAGGCTAAGAAGAAAAGTGCCGAAGCTGAGGCTGTGAACTGAGGAATGTTTATTTTCCCTTTGGGCTGAAAGTGCTTCGCTGCCTTTTCTATGATTAATGACTTCTCATAGCTTTAAGCAATGCCCACCATGATCCCTGGGCATTTTTGCAACAGCCTCCATGTTATGTCTCATGGTTGGTGTAGAAGCTTAGAGTGATCTGCTCAGATGCGGTCCGAGTCCACCTTCATTGACAAGCTGCTTTTTCAGCCCTTGCTTGCCATTGTGCCTTGATTGCAAATTTTGGAGGGGCTCAAAAGTCAGGCTACCTTGGTACAGTTCTGCTGCCTCCAGTTCTTGAGTGAGGTCAGTTTGTTCATCTCCTTGACACATTCAGTTTTAAATTGGTTATCTGATCATTATGGGTAGGATTTGGCTAATTTCACATTACTCCTCTATCACAGAATCACAGAATGGTTGAAGTTGGAAGGGACCACCGGAGGTCGTTTGGTCCAACCCCTCTGCTCAAGCAAGGCCACCTGGAGCCAGTTGCCCAGGACCATGTCCAGATGCCTTTTGACTATATCAATGAGTGAAATTTCACAACCTCCCTGGGCAACCTGTTCCAGTGCTCAGCCATCCTCACTGTGAAAAAGTGTTTCCTGAGGTTCAGCTGGAACCTCCTGCATCTCTGTGCTGCCTGCCTCTGGTCCTGCCACTGGGCACCATTGGAAAGAGCCTGGCCCCATCCTCTTTGTACCCTCCCTTTAGGTATTTATATACTTTAATAAATGCCCCCTGAGCATTCTCTTCTCTTGGCTGAGCAGTCCCAGCTCTCATTCTTTCCTCATAGGAGAGATACTCCAGGCCCCTAATCACCTTCGTGACCCTTCACTGGACTCTCTCCAGTATGTCCATGTGTCTCTTGTTCTGAGGAGCCCAGAACTGAACACAAGACTCCAGAGCTGACCTCACCAGTGCTGAGTAGAGGGGAAGGGCCATGTCCCTCGACCTGCTGGCAATGCTTTCCGTAACGCAGCCCAGGATAACATCTACCTTCTTTGCTGCATGTTCATGTTCAACTTGTTGCTCATGTATTGAAGGAACAAGGCATTGCAGCAACTGGTCTGTTCTTTCAATGTCGATTCCTCATAAATAACTGGAAGGACGTTCCTTATGGGGTTAGGGAATTTCCAAAGCACAAGGACGAATGAATATGCAGCAAATAATCCTTAGCTGACAATCACATTCTAAACCCTTAGGATGGATGGTTGATTTAACTCTACGTGTCAGCATGGGAGTTATTCAACACAGGCTCCCTTTGCAGACCTCCTCAAGAGTCACTGACTTATGGGCTGATTCATCTCATGCGAAGCTAGATACTTAAATATGCTAGATGAATCATAAGTTAAGGTACATATTTCTATGTAAGACAGCCTACACTCTGTTGCAGATCCCTAAAGTTAGCGGAAGTGAATTTTACCATATACAGAGAAGGCTTAATTCATTTAGAAGGTGGTATAAATATTCAGGGCTTCTGTAACAGGGAGTAATTTTTGTCCTAATGCTAACTCTGATCAAGCTATACACCACCTTCATCTCTTGATTTTTCCTGATGAAAGCTCCTCATAATGAATTATTCTCTTTTTGATTGTTTTGATTAAATCAGCGATTCTGAGGAATAAAACTGGCACCCCCACCCCCACCAGCCCCCAAGTAAAAGAAACCCTGCTTGAAGGTGGTATGGAACTGCCTGAGTTTGAGCCTTAGTATTCTTCAGTTTGAACCATCCTATTATTAGTACTGCCACTGTTCCAGGTAAGAAAATGCAACCGACTCTCTCTACATAATTAAGACGGTGAGATTTTGGTTTTGATTTTTCCCCAGATAATTTTTCTCATGGAAGAATAAGAAGCAGGAGAAGGGTTAGTGCTTTTTTGGTTACGAATCCAGGTTTTCACAGCTTAGTGTCTCTTATACTTAAAAAAAAAAGGGAAAAAAAAATCATATTACTTTCAACTTTGTGTGCCTAATTCTCTCTTTCCTCTAAGGGCACTTATACTCCAAAGCCTATACCCATTACTCCAGTAAGTGCATATATTTATTTTCAAGATGTCCTTGTCTTTTTTCATGCTCTATGTGATGCATGAAAACCAATTTTCTTCTTTTCCCCTAGATGTTAACACATCCTTCCTATCTGCCCTTACAAGTGGTGATAAGAAAGAGAGTTGGCCACCACTCCAGTATTTTATATATAAATTTTAACCATGAGTGAATTTGTTGCTTCTGAAAATAGGACATCTAATAGCCGTGACTGTAGCTGAATGAAATCTCTGGCAGTGTTGTGCTTTCCCTGCACAGTTCAGCCTGTCAGATGTCTTCCACAGGAACAGGAATTTGAATTCTGTAGATAGACACTGAACTTCTGTTATTTCCTTTTCTTTTTTTTTCCTTTTCCGTCCTCTCTGCCTAACAGGAGGTCTAACAGATAACATGCACCAAACATTGATATTTTTCACAGCATAGGAGGAATTCGGAAGCACGTGTTAGTAATTCAGACAGGCTGGAGGAGTTAGTCTCCTCAGTCCTTTCCAATGGCTGATGTACATATATGCCCTCAGACCAGATTCTTTTTATCATAGTAGCAGGACAAGTTACTGAAATCAGAACTTTTAAAATTACATCTAGACTTCTGGCAACCTTAATTTTGTGAAGAAGCTGAAAGGGTAAATGACAAGTTCTGATTTTTCTGCTGAACTACTTCCAATTATTGAACTAACAGGAGCAGCAGAAATGTAGCCTTCTGAAAATCATTCTCTGCTGCTTTTCTTCAAAGGCAAGGGGAATATATGCATAAACAGCATTCCTCAGAATAATTAAAGCTTGGCTTTGATCTGCTCTTCCCACCTCATCCCACCACCTCAGCTGGCAGTGCCCACTTCGTGGGGAAATTCTAGCAGTTGCTGTTCAGATACAATCTTGAATCACTCAAATAATTTCAAAGTTGTCTTATAAACATCAGCATCTCTAAGAACCACACAAATGAGAAATGGGATTTTGGGGAACTGGGAGGAAAAAAAGTAAAAAATTCACCTTCACCTGAAATGAAATTAATTTTGAGTTGTATCTCTAGAAATAAGTGACTTCTGCATTCTTCTGCATTCATTTCATGGACTGTTTCACTGCCATGTGAATAAGCTATGCACGTGTAACTGTGCATTATATGAGAAATAATAAAGTACCTTCTTTTTCTAATTAAGATATTTTTAGACTATACTGATATTTGTATGTCATGGCCAAATTACAGCAAGAGATTATCCAACCATATTTAAACAAGTTCTTGAGCTTCAGATCTTAAATTTAAGAATAATTTTATACTTGCATAAAGATTAATGAGAAAAAATCCAATGGAAGTTGGAGCTCATTTCTTCACTGAACTAAACACAGAGAATTTCAAATATTCAGTTACTGCTCACTAGTGAATAAAGATGAAGAAGCAGAACCTTAAGTGGGGGTGTGGGGG
>JAOBAS010000071.1:41342416-41353555 GCA_025311575.1 Elanoides forficatus
GGTGTGGGGGGTGGGGGTTGTGCTGATATTGTTGGTCCCTCAGTCTTTAAAGATCTAGTGTGAATTTATGTTTTCTTATGAAATGATTGCTGGAATGATTTTAGCTTTAAGTATCCCTCGTCCAAATCTCTGTTGAAGTAATTCCACCCAAGTCAGAGCCACGTCCTGCTACTGAAGTACAGCGATGCCCCACGAGTTTGGGGGCATCAAGGAAGAGTTTGGAAGGTGCAATGAGATTTTATCTTCCTATTACCTTTCCACTTTGCCACCCATGAGCAATGGCACTCAGAAGACATGACTAGGGTGTGTTGTGTCTTACAGGCTTGGAGGTCACGAATCCTAGATTGGCTGAATGAAATCACATTGTGGGTTATCAGCACTGACTAAGCCATTCAGGAGGAGAGTGCAAGCTCACTGAAAAGTAATCAATTTCCTCTTCCAAATTTTCATATTGTTTGAGGAAGATATATTCTTGGGATGAGAAATATCTGGTTTAAGATTAAGGATTTCTTAGGAGTTCCTCAGAAGGCTACCATTCTTGTCCTTTTTACTGGGACATGAATGAACAACTCATGAGTACTCACAGAGGAATCTTCTAAAAGAAAGGTTATGATACTGGGCCCATTTAAAGATTTTTGTCGCCCTTTCACTATGAGATCTACATGTTCAAGGGTAAAATACCTTCAATTTTCTGACCAGGTCTGGTCGTCAGCTGAAAATGAAAGAGGGATTTCAGATCAGTATTCCTACCGGGCGGGAAGTAGGGAGTAACTCAGAACTCATTATATTTCACAGAAAGACTCATTGACTGACACTGTTTTGCAAATAAGTACATTTTTATAGAATGGAATTAAAACTGCTTTTTGTTATAGTCATATATTTTACATTTGTTATTTGCCCAAGTACATTTAGAAGCATAGCTAATTTTTATCTTTTCTCCTGTTATTGTTACCATCTCTGAAAGCTTATATTGCCCCTTGGAACAAAGCAAAAAGTTCTCCTGTTTTGCAGATGTGAATAGTTCCAATAAATAAACCTGCTTTTTTGTTTGTTTGTTTGGCTTTAAACTCACGCATAGCAATGATATTCAGGATGAGCAGCTCATAAAAGCTAAGATTAAACTAAACAGCAGCAAAGAGGAATTTCAAGGAAACAAATGGAATTCAGAGAGTAAAACCATATTGCTGAAAACTTCAATATGACAAAAGATAAAATGAACAGCATTTAAAGGACTGTCTCTGCATAATATCCGAAGGATAGGCAGTCAACAGCAATGCCACTGGCATTGTACAGATTGACAAAAGTGACGGTTCACCATCTGGTGACCACAAATTAATGGGAAATGAAACTTGTGTGTTGCAGAGCTAATGTTTGCAATACACTGACACAGAGCTTCCTCTGGGCCCTTGCTGCTGCTCGCAGGGCGGGCATTACTTCTCTAGCACAGACTTGCATTGAATAATAAACCAGCCAGCTTCGCACAAGCAAGAGGCTCATGTCAAACCACGTTTTATGCCACCAGGAGAGAAATAGATAGCAGCAATGCAGCATCACTTCCCACCAACAGCTGCATTAGACATAGTGACCTGGAGGTTTTTTCATGCAGCACTGATACTCTGTAACTGGGTAGATTCCTAATAATTATTGCTACTTGGAAGCAACTGAGTAAAGAAAATTAGCTTCTATTCCTGCATCATCTGACTCACACTAACAGATCCAGTTTTATTCAGCATCTATACATGTTTGCCTTCATGTTTTTAGCACATTGATTATAGAATAAGTTTAGCCTATGCTGAAAGAAGGGCTTGACCCAAAACCCACTGTATTATGTTGATTTCTGTCAGCTTTGGCTCAATATTTTCACAAATGCATTAAATTACTTCACTAGTATTGAGTGAGGAGGAGTTTGTGGGGAGTGGTAAATAAATTTTTCATTAAAGGATTCTTAAAAATAATAATAAAAGGAAAAAAAAAAAACAGGATATGTTTTCAAGCACAGTATTCAAATTATCCTTGTCATAGAGTCACAAGTGGTCTTTTAGATTTGCAAAGTGATCCAGCCAGATCTTCAAATGGTGGCTAATGGCAGAGATGATATGTAAAATTCTGTGCTACTAATGTACCGATGTCACAGAATTCCAGTTGAATGCAACAGCTTCAAAATGTCTGACAACAAGAAAACTTTATGTTATTGCAATAAAGTGTCACAAATGTTAGTGCTTTTGATGAGTCCCTGCGACCTAGGGGCTCTGCGATCTGGGATTTTCCAAGCCAAAAAAAAGATCCAGACTATAAAATCTTCAATAGCTATAATTTAGCAAACATACCTCCTGGGAGGAGATGACAGAAAGAAAAAGAAATATCTGTAATATCAGTTCTTGGACAGAGAGGCAAGAAAATAAGTATGCAAATTAAAGGAGATTTTAGTGGGCATCTAAGTTATTTTTAGCTATTTGGTAACTATGAATACTTGAGCAATAAGGAGGTATCTAGGAACATTATTGATACATCAGTACAGGATGAATAACCGTTTAGTAGCTGAACAGCCTCATCAACAATGTTGTAGCTACAAAGAAGCTATGACATTTCTAATAGGACAAACTAGAAGAAAAAAGTTAAAAATTGTATAGGAATTTTAGGAGAAAATGATGGACATCACACCTTCTAATTCTGTTCTGGAAGCTCCAGAATCACTGAACAGGTCCAAGAGCAGGGTTATTCCTTCTTCTTTGGCAACCCAGTTAACGTGTGAAAAATTAAGCAACAGATTTTCCTCTGAAAGATAGATCTTGACAGTGAAATAATAAATGGGTTGATATGGCCTCTCCTATTCATGCCCTAGGCAAACCCTCACTCCACAGTAGTGTGACCAATTTTTCTATATAAATTGCTGAGAGTAAGACTGAGAAGAGAAATGAAATGAAGGGAAAGAGGTAAATCTTCATTTCTGAAGTCCACTGAAAGTACGATCTGATCTTACTCTGGAAGTATGGGTGAAGCACCATTCTTTTGTAAAATCTGCACTAAATTTGTTACTCTTTTTTTCTGTTTTTTTTCTTTTTTTTTTTTTTTATTACTGGAAAAAGAAAGACAAAGTTTTTACTCACTTGCGTTTGATTCTGTGTTACTAGGCAAGAACAAAAAGCTCAGTTATCCATATGTTTTTTTTGTGATTTTGCTGAATCCTGTGGCATATTGGAGAAATACAGGGAACTCCAAAATGGAAAATATAGGAGAAAACAACTTACAGAATGAACCTTCAACAAAGTGTAAGACATGAAAATAAAGCTGGATGTAGACAGATAAACAGAGAGTAGAAGGAAGCAACAAGGTAACACTGGTCACCACAGTGGGCAGTGTTATGAGCACAGAACACACTGACTGGTTGACTGTGTGGTAAAGAAAAGATGTAAAGAGAAATGTAAAGGTGACCAACAAGATAGCTTTGTTATTATTAATGGGAAGCTTGTCTCAGCTGAAACAGGCAGAACAGGCAAGTAAACAAGCCTTTGTCAATTAAATAATAGGGTCATAGAGGGTGACCTTGCTAGTTTAGGTTAGAATTAACAGCTTGTTATTAAATAGAAGAGAATGGGTGACCTTGGTAAAAAGCACTAGAAACAAACCTCCAGTGAGAGGAAATGTGAGGCAGTAGGATGATGTAGCAGAATGAGAGAGAAAGCAGCTTCTACTGGGATTTAAAGCAATATCAACAACAAAGCAAAAGATACAGTGGAAATCAGGCTGTGAGAGGTTGAGAACTTCAGTAAGAATTTCTTGTATACATAGAAGATACCACCTTCAAAGATGATCAGAAAGATTCAGATATGAAGTATCCCTATGTTGATGGAGACTCCTAGTTCAATGGATTGATGGATCAGTGTGATAGGCATGTTTGCTTAGTGGCCGACAAAAAAAATAGTGTGATGAATTAGTGAAGAGACTAAGAACTCTGCTACAGCCCTTTTGGGTTTGAAGCATCAGGCAAGATTTCCTTGGATAACAGAGAACATAGAAATGATTTGATTAATCCAACTGCATTGACATCTAAGATACAGGTATCTAGACTGTAGAGTTTAGGAACCTACCTGATCACCCTGGGTGATGTGGTAAAATGAGGGTATAACCATCATAAAAGGGTAGAGAAAGAGTGAATGAAGAGTCTCTGAAAGATAGGAGAAGTGCCTAGAGAAATTAGAGGAGGACAGGAAAGGAAAAAGTCCTGGATCTTAGGGAGGGAAAGCCTGAAAAAAAGTGCCTGAGAAGCTCTGGAGCAGATGGGTGATAGGTCAGGAGAGGGGGGAGAATATGCATATTCTGATTTTTGGTCAGGGAGACATGAGAGATGGTGGTGAGAGTAGTGTTAAGAGGTGAGCATGGAAGAAAAAACAAGTGAGAAGCTAAAATGGAATTATGGGAGGGAAACTCCAGGGGGCAGCTGCAGACAATGAAAGGGAGACACAATAGTAGCTTGAAATGAAATTGATACTATGGGTTGTTTTTTTAATTACTTTTTAATAAAAAAATAATGTAATAGAAGAGAAAATCCTTGCACTGTTGAGGAGAAAACAAGAGTACAGCTGCAGCTTAATGTCAAAGGTAGGATCATAGAATAAACACAGAAGACTAGTAGGAAAAGCATGAATGACCAGTTTGGTTTTTTGGATGAAGAAAGAAGGAGGGAAGTTTTGATGGGACAGAGTTTAGAAAGTGTGAAGTGAAAAATTGAAGACTTATTTTGTAGAAAAATATGAAAGCAGGAAAAAGGAGGGGTTGAGGCACACAGGTAAAACCTATGTGAAATCAATTAAACACAAAACCAGAAAAAAATTTCTCTACATTTTCTCATTTTTTGGTCTTTTTTTTTTTTTTTTTTTTTAAATTTGGATATTTTCTCACTTCTGTAATAATCCTGGTCATAATGAATGAAATTTTCTAGATCATATATGACAAATTCACTGACATCAAGGAGACTTTATATTAAGCAATTGACAGCTACTGAAGACTTCATCACCTATGAAAACACCTGACCTCCCATTCTGTGTGGTGCTGGAAATACACTGAGCACTGGGCAGGGCATTATCTTGAAGATTTCAGGTCAGAAATAATTTGTATATGTCTTACAGGACAGTCATGTAATATATGCTCTGCAGGGAACAACAGAAGAGGGAAAAAAGCCAAAAATAAGACGCCATTTTTAAAATGACTTATTCTTCTGCAACACCTACCATTTAACATCCTTTGCAGATATTAAACCATGAGATGTAACAGTATTTCTCCAAAACAGACAAATGCAATGCTCAAGCTGTAGGTATCCAGCCATTTCAATCAGCACAAGCTGGTGCTCTACATGGAGCTTTCGTGCTATGCTAGGATTCACATGGTTGCACAAAGAAACAGATTAGAGATTTTATCAGCTGGAAACTGATTAACTTTGTGTGTTTCTTTCAGTTAAACCAATTCCTCTGGCTGCACAAAGCCAAGTGTTAGTAAAGGGGAGGTGAGGAAGTGGCCATGGATATAGCTTTCTCCTATCAGGCCACTAACATATGCCATGAGGATGTCCAAATTTGAGGCAAGCATAGGATTTGAGCTTTTTATTCTTGAATTTATCTAGTTGCAAGGGAGCTGTAATATGCGTGGAGATGGAAGACAGAGGAAGGTTTGGGAGTCAGTTTTCTCTCGAATACTACAAGAGCCCTTAAGTGCTCATCTGCTTTTTCCTTGGCTGGTGAGAAAAACTTCACTTTATTCTTCCTTTGCATCAGATTCGTACTTAAATGTTTTTAGTTTTGTTTTGGTTTACTACCCTTATTAATGCTTGTTTTTCTCTTCAGATTTTTGCTGCCCCTTTCTGCTTTGAACTGCAAATGCAATTGAAAAAGACCAAATTAACAAAAAGGTATAAAGTGAGAATAGGTATGTCTACTTGTTTTGTTTTCAATCTTTGAATAATAAGATATTGTAATGAAGAATGAAGCAATCAATATGTCCAAGCTGGGGGGAGGGAATCAATGAATTTACACAAATAGGGTCAAATACTGGTACAAAGAATAATTCTGGAAATTGGATAGCATTTTCTTTTCCTTTTTTTCACACTGAATAATTGTTATTCTAAAATTTTTTGCATTCATCACTATCATGTTCCAAGCAAACTGGAGCCAGGAGGAGAAGCACTGAACCAGTATGGCTGTTCAGGTCTTTTCCCTCCAATTTGTCCAACAGGGAGCACATAATAGTTTTTCTGTAGGTGTGGGGGACATAAGCGATAGTAAATCAAGATATGCTGAATTTCAAAATCACTGAACAAGAGGCTTCATTTCTGAGTAAGTTAACAGCAAGGATTTGTTACTTAAAGGTGATTTCAAGTGAAGTAGATGTATCAAGAGGATTTTGTCTGGATTTCACATTGGTTTTTAATGCATTCAAATGCAAAAAACCTCCAACCTTTATGGAGATAAAACTACTTTAAAATGGGAAAAAAGAAAACATCTGTCTGCAGAAACCCCAAATTGTCGTTATTTTATTTTTTCCTTCCGCATAGTTAGCAAGGCTAGGAGGACCACAAGAAGTTGTTGCCTTCATCCCTTCTCATCAGGCAGAAACAGCTACTGAAGCCATTCCTGGCAGGTTTGCATAGCCTGTTCTTAAAATCCTAAAATCACTAACTGGATTAACTCATTGCAGTGTTGCAAACTGTTGTATGATCCAGGCTCCGAATCCCAAATCATGCTTTGTCAATAAACTACTGCATCACTATTGACAAAAGCTTAAATGAATGTCTGCATGATCCTGCTTCTAAAAACTTGCAGAACGAAAAGCATTAAATGCTGACAAGCTGGAGGGAGTTCACAGAAGGCCAACAGCTAAACACAGCGTTCAGATATGGAATGGTCTATTAGCATATATGTATCCGCATCCCTGACAATACAATGGTTTTTTCCTTAGCCACAATTTGCCATATAATTCTAAAATCTTCAGATATTAGACTGTTTCCTCACATTCCCTTGCATCTGTTGTTTAGATAAGCAGGATGTTTTACCTTGTCAGTCACCCCTTTCTACACCTCATTTGTTTTTTCCTTTCATTGAGTCCTTCCTATATTTTCTACATTTTGTCAATATCATTCAGTGAAACACTTCTGATGCTTCCTGGGTAATGATAAATATAGTTATATCTTTTAATCTCGGCAATGTAGTAGGACCAAAAATATATATAATTCATATTGCCTGTTCCAGAGAAAATTGTTTCATCATTTCCATTTTTATACTTGGAAGGTTCATTCACGCTGTCAGGCTTGGAGAACATTTAGATAGAGGTGTAGACACAGTAATAATTCAGGAGTGTTTTAAGGGTGTTTGATGACAAGGACATAAATGAATTAGAGCTATCATTATCTTTGGGTTCTTTATAATCAGGTCTAAAAACCTGCTAAGAAGATCTCAAAACACTAGATCCCACACATACACAAAACAGGAATCAGTTCATGTCCTGACAAACTTCGGTGGTATTGTTAATGGATTTACTGTATTCACTGCTAGATCCAATCATCTGGATCCAAACATTTGATGCTGTTTACTTGTCTTTCCCAGGACCTCAAGAAAGGTTCTGAATTCACAGGTTTGGGCCCTGGAAAGTTTATACTCTTTGGAGTCCACTTAGTTGAGTTGATTAAAACTTCTTTGAATATCAAACACCTAATGCACAGAGAGGCATCTACATTCAAGTCATTAATCTGCAGTCTTAAATTTAGGTATCTTGACCCTCAAGGGGAATCCTACCCTGAATTATCGGTTGTTTCTCTGCTTAAAAAAGTATTTTAACACTTGAAGGAAAATTACAGAAGCAGTCTTTTCCTGATTTTTTTTTTTTTGGTTGTGGTTGGGATTTTTTTTATTTGTTTGTTTTTACACACTGCTATTATGCTCCCAGTCATGAACAGAAGTGCACTACTCTAAGAAAACATTCACAATTTGCAGCCAACCTTGAGGAACTAGAAACACTTACTAGAAATACTCCAATTATAAAAGTTTCTTGGAAGTTAGAGACTGCAGCTGCTTACTGGAAGTTCATCTGTGAATACACTGACAAATTCCCTTGCCCTTCGCTTTTCTGAATGGGATCCTGGGTTGACTGACAACCCTCAAGTGTTGATGCTGTCAACTGTAAAGGTGATTGTAGAGCATCAAGTGCAATCAAGAAGTAGAAACTCACATTAATATGTGTTCTTAGTGGAACTGCAGTCCTTTAGATCAGCACTATTTTCTACCTTCAGGAATCATTTATACCTATGCTAATCAGTACTGAGGTATTTTGCTCCAACTTTTCATTCAACTATCACAGATTTTCATAGGCTCAAAAGGTTAAATTCACAGGATAATTAGCTCTTTTTTTTTTTTTTTTCCCCAATTGTGGGCCAAATTATGCCCTTGTGAAATAAATTTGAAGAAGTCTACATAAGAGTTTAAAACTTTTCTCCATATTCAGCCTTCCAAATTTCCTTAGAGGAGCAAGGGTGAAAGGATTTGCAAACATATAACTGTCTGAGCAACTTTTTCACCTTTTCTCAAGAGGAAATTTCAGAGGGTGGCAGGAAAAAACAATACACTGACTTCTCCATTTTCACCTTTCTGCCTGTGGATTTACATTCCCAGGGCTGAGGGTTAGTCCTATATTTTAAGTCCTATATTACCCCATTCTGATCAGCATTCAAAGCTGCTTCCATAGTAACACCTAAAAATATTACTCGTTTCTAAAAATAAAGAAGTCCTTTAGTTGCTTGACACATGTAATTCTCCTTTTGTGACAAACTATGTAGTCACCTCTCCTAGAAAAAATTTTGGGAACATTATCATTGATTTTGATGAGCTAAGTAACTTCCCAGATAGTTTCGCATTGTTCATTCTTTGGCATATATATTTTGGAGTTGAGACGCAGTCCTACAACAGATCACTGGGAGAAGACCATTATGCTTTAAGTTTTGCTCTCACTCCAAACCTTGCACCCAGGTGACCTCCAGAGGAACCTTTTAACTTAAACTATTCCTTTATTCTAACTTTATTACTTCTCCAAAGCCCAGAGGAGAAGGGAATTATTGTGGAAATAAGTGTCACAGTTCGGAGGCTATCAGGGAGGAGCACCTGAAATGAAATCCAGTGGAGTCCTGCGTTGCTTAAGGCTGATGGATCCTCCAATGGTTTTGAAAGGGGAAAGAGTATGGGTATGCTCTGGGGAATAAAATAATAGCTCAAAGGGATCAGTTTTTGAATGCATGCAAGTTAGCTGAAAACAATCATGTGATAAATATTCTCCAGTTTTGCTATCCTCAGTCCAGAGATATCAAACTCACCATCTACTGAAGAGACACTACAGCTAGTCTTGCACACCTCTGTACAGTTATCTGTAGGTTTGTTCTTTTCTTGTCACAAAGGATTTTGGTTTAATGGCCTTGATTTGTGAGGGGGGTGGTGGATCAGGTGATCTTTTAAGTTTCCTAATCCTCTTAAATAGGGAATTTCTTAAAAGGAACTAAGCACACTAATGACAACAAATGTTTTACAGCTGCCTTCTCTCCTGACTGTTAGGACAGTTCACTCATGTAAAAGGATAAGCTGTTTAAGGTCAAGAAGTGCTTCCTGAAAGCAAGATCTGTTACACTACTGAACAGTCTTTAACAGGAAATTTATGAGTCTCACAGATTTGAGAAACTGAAGCCTGCTAACCTTGGAATATTGCTTTTAGAACTTGTGGTGTCAATACAATGGCTTGGTAATATTTTCTGTAGAGATATGTACTTTATGTTGTGGCAGAGTAATAGGATTGCTTTTTCTGAACGTGAGATGCTGATGTATAGTGGCCCTTAGTGACCAGTATATGAGAGGACTTTGGAATAAAGTGGGTTTAGGACAGGAATAGTGTGATTACTCCCTTTTTTCAAGAGAAAGAATGATGTTTTCAAGGCAACTCAGACTTGAAGCACAGTCTGATCCATTTTCTATTAGGACTTTTGAAAAGGTACAAAATTTCAAGTTATCATCGAAACTGAGAAGCAGTGTGAGAGGTTTGGTGTCCCACAGCAGTGCATGTTGAAATGTAGCACCCTCAGATTCCCTGAAATTCACTCCAAAGCAATCACTATAGTACTACTAAATTCCTCTCAAGAGTCCTCTCTACCTTTTAAGATCTTTTATAATACCCTCTCTCTCATGTCCCTCATCTCTAGAGCAATACCCTTCCATGTCTTCCGTCTTCCCAAGTTCCCTCATTTCCTTCATGACATCATTGACTCCCAAGCATCACCTATCGACCTTTCCGAGCAGAAGGACAAGAGACGACAGTGCTGGTTGCCCAGCTGGCCAGGGACCCATAGAGATTGTCTCAACTCTTCACCACTGACATGAAAGAAATGACACTGGGGCTCTCTGCAATTCCTGCACGGCATGACATGCTGATCTTCTTTATGTCGGAATGTAATCTCTTTGAGATTCTGATACTTTATTGAATTTGTCTGAAATTGGCCATTATTAGGTGAAAGTGGTTTAAAATATACACAGACAAATAACATAATTGCATATTGCATATTTCTTCATAAAACTAAGCCATCCCTCGCCCACACACGAATAGGCACACACAGATTTCTTTTTCAGTAAGATTTCTCCATCACACAGCTGTCTAGTAATAAGTAGGTTAATGGTAAGTTGTGATTACTTTTTCAAGCTGGTTTTAAAAATGTTCATGTTCCTCTTCTGGGCTAAAATATCCCATTAATTTTGTAATCTTACTCTCTCTACTCATTTCTCCCAGCACCATCTCCAACTTCCCTTTATTTCATCCATCTGTTATGTCTTAAAAGGTCTTTATGGTAAGGGCAGTTATTCTTTACATCTCTATATAGCATCTGTCACAGCAGGTCCCCAAAGTAAAAAATGCCTCAGGCTGATACCTCAGTATTACAACAAGAACCTGAGTATAATTGTATAATTTCTAAGAATACAAGGCTTCTTTAAGTAGACTTCAGAACCCTGACCTCTGAGAATTTGTCAGTGATGGTTCACGAAGCAATTCACGTAGAGGTGGTGTGACAGTTGTTTTCTTTTTAATTTTCTTTTTTTTTTTTTTTTTCTTTTTTTTTTCCCTTCC
>JAOBAS010000071.1:41355881-41367153 GCA_025311575.1 Elanoides forficatus
TCCTGGCCAACGCCACTCCCAATTTTCTCCACCGCCGCCCTCCCGGCAGCACAGGGGGACGGGGAATGGGGTTGGGGTCAGTTCCTCACACCTTGTCTCTGCTGCTCCTTCCTCTGCTGTAGGTTTCCCCTGCTCTTAAATCTGTTCTCCCCAAGGCGCTACCGCCATCACTGAGGGGCTCGGCCTTGGCCAGCCAGAGGGTCCGGCTGGAGCCGGGGGAGCTTCGAGCAGCTTCTCACAGGAGCCGGCCCTGCAGCCCCTCTTCCCCTACCAAAACCCCACCACACAAACCCCAAACAACCTTAAACACAGCCACATATTTCAGCGCATTAAAGTGAAATGCTGGCTAGCTCATGACAGAAGGGGTGGTCCTTGGTAGGGTAGCTGATAACACCAAAATGATCTGAGGACCAGTTCCAATTTCTTCCACAGACTTCCTCTATAACCTTCAGGATAAGAACTGACCCAGGAGCAATGACTGACTTTTGGAAGACCTTTGTCTTAGCTCTAAAGTCCCTTTGATGCTGCTGGGTAGCGGTCGCAACTGCCACACTACTGACTTTTCTCAGGTGGTTCTTTTCCTTTCGGCTTTCAATGAAAAACTTTTGAAAGGTCTTGATTTTATGCAAATGCAGAGTGGAATTTTCTTCATAATCCTGAAATGTTTCCTGGGATGTTGACTGTCATTTTCCACCCTGTTGTCAAGGCTTCTTGGTGATATATGCACTTATAAAAGAAAATGTGACCAGCTGGATACACGACACTGTTTCTGAAGGAATTACACCAGTTTTACGTGAGAAGAAATGTAAATAGGGCTTGTTGCCTGTAAATTTCCAAGCTATTTAATTTTTCATTCATAAACATAAACATTTTATTTAGTTGATAAGTAGTCCACCATAACTATGTTGTTCTTAGATTAGCTGCCTTCCAGATTAAGAATTGTTCCTCCAAGAGGGATCACAATGCTTGGAAATACAGTGGAAAGCTTGTCAGTCAGTTATATTGACTTCAAATCATCAGGCTGATATTTTGAGCTGTCAGCTCAAAAGAAATGGACGATTAGAATGACAAACAGGCTCACATCTGGGAAGGATGGAAACCAGTAAAATGCTTACTTTTGGAGATGACGTTGCTCTGATAAACTGTCAGTGCTTCACTCTAAATGTACCTACCTTTTATCTGGGGTAAATAGATGAAGCTGTATTTGAAAATTTCTTTGGAAATGAAACCAAGAGAGAAGGTGCTACAGTATAGATATATAAAACATTGTCTGTTATTCATACTAGAAACCTGTTACTTATTCCTTTTCATCTGAAAGAGATGACAAGTGCGTAAGAATCCTGACCAATAAATCCAAAAGACATTTTAGGCATTTCAGTCTTTGGCTGTAGAATTTGAACTCACTTATAATGTCCCAATTTTAAAAGGTTGAATGCCTTCAAACACTTGAAAACGTCTCCAGATATGTATAGTACAAGGTGGGTTTCCAAAATCAGTGTCTTTATTAAAACCCTGTCCAAATAGAAGATGGTGGGAGTCAAAAAAGCACCTCAAGGTACAGCTTCATATCATCTCTCATTTTTCTCTCTCATGTGTTTAACCCTAATCACATGAAAATGTTTTATGGAAACACTATTAATGGATCATTGTTCAAATATGACAATTTGCAAGTGTTTGTGAGTAGGCTTTTCTTGGCACGTTTAACGTCACTACAATAATTCCATAAAATCTTGCAGCAATTTTGCAGCACATCATTTCCCAAATCATCCATGTCTGACACTTAAAACACTGGTACTGTACAATACCATGATGTGTTTAATGCAGTGCATTGTGAAATATCATTTATATTTAGCAGCATTTCAATGTGTTTTTTTTTTTTTTTTTAAAAAAAAAAAAAAAAAGCAGTTCCCTCCTGCAAATAAGCTTTTAAAGGAAGCAAAAGAGAGCCACAAATTCAGGAAATCAACAGCAATTGTATTTGTTGTCATAGTAGAACTAATGTAATTTTTGACATTTTGATGCATTTTCATTTGTCAGGAAATTTCCATACTGTTGGATAGTGATGGGTTGATAGAGACAATCTTTTTCACTCCAAATAAGAGAAATAGATTACTATCTCTCTTGGTTCAGAAGGGCTACAGGGTAATGCTCAAAAAAAGATGAAGCTAAAAGTTCATTTCTGAAAGCAAACATTTATATCATACAGCAAAAATCCTGTCTATGCTTTTAAATCTGTTGCAAGTCAACTAGCATTGTTGTGGAATAAAGGGGCTTCTGTCCATAAGCAACATTGCTACCAATTATGGGTTTTCCTGTACGTTGTTGGAACCAATTTTCAGATAGCTTTAGCAAGACATGGAATGTGTCAGAATGAAACATAGCCTCTGTGAGGACAACCTTATAATAAAAAATGAGTTGTGCATCCTAATCTTCTTGCTCCTAAACTGCATCATTTTGATGCCTTTATAGTTCTATGAATATACCTCTTGGCCTCCTGTGGCTCCAGATTTGTCTTTATTAAACATAACAGAATCACAGGATAGTTGAGGTTGGAAAGGATCTCTGGAGGTCTCTAATCCAGCCATGCCAATCAAAGCAGAATGAACTAGGTCAGGCTGCCCAGGGCTGTTTCTAACATGGTTCTGCATATCTCTAAGGATGGAAACTCCACAATCTCCCTGGGCAACCTGTTCCAGCATTTGATCACCCTCACTGTAAAGAAGAGGGGTTTTGTGCTTAAGTTGAATTTTCTGTAATTCAATTTGTGCCCATTGCCTCGCATCCTGAAATATCTCCTGTTCACTTTAGTTCCAATGCTCAGATAGAAGCTGTTCTTTACACTTCTGTTTCACAATGTGATGGTCATGGTCATGGCATACTTCTGTCATGTCATAACTCAGCAGTAAGATGTTGTGCTTCAATGATGTCTTATATGGCATTCCTGGACTGGCCACTGAGGAGAAGTGTCATAAGAGAAGTAATTTTTTAAAGATACATTTTAAAGCATTAATAGGAATTACATCCCTGACAAACCAGCCAAGTAAATGCAGTTCTACAGTAGCCTTATCAATTTCTGGTGATTCATAAATGTTAAAGCTCCCCCAAACCTCCCTTTTTAAGCCAAATGCAGAGTTGAACTTGACAGCTCTCTCAGCCCGACTGTCCTAACTTGCAGTTCATTTGCCTTCCTGCTCAAGGCACGCTTGCCTGCAGGCAGAATTGCAGCATACATTTCCAGTTCATCCAGTGCCTTTCTGAAAAGAGAATTTTTCAGCCGTGCCTGAAGGTAACACTGCATTTACCAGCCTGTGTTCACTATATGTTCACTAGTGAGTCTCTGATGCTGCCACCCGCACCCCTGCTCACAGTTATTAAATCCTATCTTCAAAGAAAAAGAAGTCATCTTGTTTGCAAGTTCACCAAAATCTGGGAGCAATTTAAGTTCATGCACTGAGGGAAAAGTAACATGTTATCCCTGTTTGCATGGAGATGACAGTTTACTGGTTTTTTTTCATTCTTTTGTTGTTGTGTTTTTCCCACAAAACAGCTGAGAAAGATCACAACCACCACAGACTGGAGTGCTTACATTGACCAGTTAGCCAAGCCTTATTACAAGAAAAAAGATGAAACAGTAACAAGTTCAAAGCCAAACTTTTCCATGTGCCTGAAAAAGGAAAGAAAGGTTTAAGAAAAAAGGAGAAGACAAGAAAAATGGCTGGGACCTTGGAGACGTAGCTCCTGGCGATGACAGAGAGGAAGGAGCTAAATATCTGGGCAAAAACAGTGTTAAGGGGTTGCTGCACTACCTGAGCACTGAAAAGTTCCTCTGAGTAAATATATCCACTTTCTTTTAAAAAACACTCAAAATCCTGCTGTCCATCTTCTAACCTTGCTGAGCAGATTCCTTCTTGGACCATGGTCTATCTTGGGGAAATAAAACCAATTCAGATAGAAGGATTATTTGGTTAAAATTAGTGCTTGCCTGACATTCTGGGATACAGCCTTCGCCACAACAGCCCCATTGCAGGTTTCCCTTTCTCAACAAAATGGGGAATTTTTTTCCATTCCTTTGCTTCTTCATGTTGACTTGGAGAAGGAGTGGGTGGGGTGATGCTCACAATTCCCTTGAATTTAACCCGCTATTAAGTTCATTGAAGTGGTTTTAGGTTCATGGTTTTCTAACTCAAACTATTTTACTGTATTCCTACCTTGTTGTAAAATCCAAACCTAAACATGAGTTATTTATAAACCCTTGCTTAAACTGCACACAGAAATTCTTGCGAAGAATACTAAAATCTCTGCATGAAACGTAAGGAAATTATTGACTCACTCTCACATATGCTTTATGTTAAGTTCAGCAACCACAATCCCGGCTTTGCACTTGTTCAGTTACCCTGTTAACAAATGGGATCTACTTCACTACAGGAGCACAGGGCATCCCTGGGTAGTTGCAGCTTTTTGCAGAGCCTGTTTTTACAGCTTCTCAAAACATTCGACAAGCCTGCCCACATCCACCTCCTTTTCATCTGTAAGGCTCTTTCCCTTTCTCTCAAGATGATCATGTAAAGTAACAGCAATGGGAAACACTGGAAGCAAATATTTCTCAGCAGCCTCCACCCTTGACACTGAAGTCCTCAGTTTACTCTTCAGCCTTCTGCAGTCTTATGTTGCTGTCTCTGTTTGGCAACTCAGGGTACAGCCAGGTAGTTAATGTCATCTCTCCAAAAGCAGTACTGACTAAATGTAGACATTTACATTACTCAGTCAGCCTACGCTCCCTTATAGTTGATGCACATCAAGTCCACAGTCAATGTTCAGGGCACGATTCATTTTCTTCTCAAGTAAACCTGTTGTAACAGCTACGTGCCGTAGCAAAATAATGTGTTTAACTGAAATGCTGAGCAGGTGGTTGGAAACACAGCATGGACGTATGGCTGTGAAGGGACCTTACCTCTAATGCAGCAGCATGGCTGGTGCACGCTCCTCAAGTTGACTTAACATGTGTAAAAGGGACACAGACATTTAAAGTGCAGGTCTTTCCAAGAAACCTGTTTTTTCTACTTAATTTTTCTCTGTCATAGTATTTCCTTCATCAGCTGAGAGCAGGGTGGGGCAGATGTAAGACATTTCCCTTATGAAACAGCTGCTTTACATTTTCAGGGAATTTTAACCTGCTGGTAGGCTGATACCTGCCAAGATGTGTTTGTAGGTCGTTGTTATTTCATCAGCTTGCTGGAATGAAATCAGATGCAATGTATTGATGTGCTATATCTGGGGATGATCATTCAAACAGGTCCAGCTGCAATCTTTCCCATCACTGCTGTATATTTCTTTGTTTCACAGAGGAAACAACCCAAGGACAGAAACTTTTGGACTCCAACACTGGCTTCTATAAAGACTCCCTCTAGGCTTAAGGTAATCTGATGACCATTTGCTTTTTCTTCTTTGAAGAACAAAGAAGCGTCTGTGGAAGTTGTTTGACTTACTCAAAAAAGTCTAAAAAAAACCCTAACCAAACTTAAACAGCATTTGCAACAATTAGTATTCTTTTCTACTAAGAATGTAATCAAGTATAATCACTTAAGTCTGTGCCATTGATTAGCTAGTTTAAATTTATCATGGAAAAAGGCCCTGAGTATATTTCTCCAAGATCAGAAAATGGACTGAGACCTATAGTTCTTCTCACAAACTTCAGGTGAAGTTAGTGGCCTGAAAACCAGCAGCTGACTTGGCAGCCCAGCTGACCCATGAGCTCTTGCAACTTTTATTCTTTATTTATCCATTTTCTATTTATGACTATGAAAGTGCGGTGAAGCTTGTAAGGAAAGGTCTTGGCTTTTTGTGATACCAACTGATATAAGAAACAGAGATGCTTTCACAATCAAGTATTTTGTTTTCTCCCAAAACCTTTTGGAGGTGTGAGCATTCAGAATCTATGACAAGAAAGTTTTTTCTCAGCTAAAAATCACAGGAAATTACTCTTGCCTGCTTCAGATGATAAAGCCAAATTAAGTAGTTAATTGCTAGTTTATGGCTAGTTTATGGAGTTTATAGTTTAGAGCTATGTAGTCTTAGAGTGTATATCGCACCTCAGAGAGGAGGACTTTGAAGCACTCATTTAATGTTACAACATCCACCTTCATTTTAGTACTATGTGGAGGATGTTACCACCTTGGTCAACATCACATTCTCTTTCCATGCCTTAGGGCTGCTAAAGAGGATCTGCGCTTCAATTTGAACCATCTCGGGTTTCTTCCCTTCTCTTTCAAGCAAGTGAGGAGGAGATGCAGAAGAGAACAGCAACTGGGCCACCAGGTTTGTACACGGAGGTGATGTGCCTGGAAGGTGCTTACATGAATCATCTCCCCACATGCATACTGAAAAACTATGGTATCAGCAATGCTGTGACCTGTATTTCTGCCCTGGAGATGTTTTTAGTAATAGTCTAAATCACTGCAGTTGTTTTGCATTTTTGTTTGTTTGATTCTTGCTTGTTTATTTTCTGGCTCACGGGGACATTTTATAAGCAGTGGCATTTCCCAGTGCTTGGTTCTGCATCTTAGATTTTGAAATTAGAAATTTTCTGAAGAGTTTACAAGTGCAGAGATAGGAAAGTCTAATAAATGGAAATGGAGAAACAAACCAAACCAACCAAACAAAAAAAATTCACAGTAGTTATGTCAGAAAATATTAGACTTACTGATCCCACAATTCAGCAGGAGTAAATCTGGCAAATGCCATTGAATGCAGGTGAAACCTCTGGGGTTATTTACACTGTGAATCTCACCCCTCAGACTCTACCAGCAAATTTTAGTCTCTTTAGATTTAAAAAAACCTCTACTGTTCTGAGCAGCATCAAAAATTAGATCGTTTATTTTAGTAGAGGTTACTCTGGGTTTGACATTATTACCAAAGAAACATCCAAGCCAAGTAATTCTGAGGATATAAGTATATGTGTCAAGATAGATTTAAAAATAAAAAGTGATTGTACCAGATAAATATTCCAAGGTATAACTGTGCAAGGACATGAGGAAAGACTAAATCTCTTTTTATTAGTAATCATCCATCAATAATGATAGTAACAACTACTATTTTTATATATAATCTATTAAATCCACCAGCTACCTGATCTTAACATTTGGGAAAACTATAAACATGGATTTTGAAGCTACACAGAACCACTATGATTAACTGATCAGTACAAGAATACTGATTCTTGTATCTATGACCAATTTGGAATCTGTCTTTTAGACTTCCGGACTGAGTTTCAGTTGCCAAAAAATGTGCCTCGTGCCAGAGCCCACATACCTGTGCTGAGCTTGTAAGTGTGACGCAGGACCTACAGCAGACCTGTTCCTTGCTGATGGGGCAACTGGAAGTCCAGGTGAGATCACCTGGGGCATTTCTTATGGTACTGGCACCTCTGTTTAGGTAATGGATTTCCCACCTCTGGTTGTGTTTTAAGTAATCCTAGAGGTGGAGAATTTCATTATTTCACTGTAGTGTCCTCCTCTGGTTATTTAGTCCTTAAAAATATCTCTTCTGTTAAGGTTGATAAGTATAATAATAAATGATCAGTTTTTTTTTTTTTTTTTTTTTACTGCTACTAAGATCAGTCTTAAATATAATGTATATAGCAGAGAAGAAAGAAAGAAAATTATGTGTCAGTGGCTTGGGACTGGGATTTTCTTGTTTAAAATGGATTCTAATATGATTTTCCTAGATAAATAATATACAGAGAACTCCAAGGTTAGCTGTTTGCTGTCTCATTATTAAATAATGGGGCAAGAAGGATCATGACTTGATATCACAACAAAGACATCAATAGCAAACCTGATACCCTGACAGCATGGATAATGCAGTTAGAGGGGAGAAGTATTTACCAGTGCAGGAAACAAAACTGTGAATTGTGTTTCAGCCTATTGTCGATTCTCTTCTGGTCACTTGCTGTGAGCAAAGCAAAGACTTTATGCAAAAAGCGAAGCAGTGTGAATATGGGTACAGCAGCAGCTCCAAAGCCTGTGAGGACTCAGCAGGAGCTAGGATTACTGTTGTTCTGTGTGCTAGGTCTCTCTCCAAACTGTGTCTGTTAAACATTATTTTTAAGTGCTATGTCTTGTGAAATAGAAATGCATTTAATGGCAGCTCACATCCTTTTTTGCTTACATTTATCAATCCTTTCCCTTTTCCCTCCCCCAAACCCTTTCCTCCTTCCCAATCTGTTAAAACAACTATGCTAGGGATCAATTATCCTAAACCATTAACTCATCAGCAGTACTCACAGCTGTAAAAACATCTGCATTATAGGCTTTGCTTCTTCCTCAGAGACAGAGATGGAATTGATTCTCTCATTCTGGCATGATCGTATAGCCTCTGGTTTGTGTTATGGTGGGGAAGTGGGCGGGGGAGGTAGGAGGGAGGCATCTTGCCTTGCTATAAACTGATTCATGTTCATCTAGTCATGAAACGCATGCCTAGACTGAGAAACAGAGCCCAGACCATACTGCAGCAAGCAGCTTCACCGCTTTTACATCCTGCAGCCCTTGTTTTCTCTCTTAATATTGCAGGGGCAAATAATTTCGCATGCAGTAAATCGGGCTTTCGTGTGCTCCAAGGAGAGGAAGGATTTGCGTGTTAAAGCTGCTGCATAGCTGCCATAGGAGAATTGCTCTGCAAAACCCTTTCTTCCTCCCTGCCAGTAGTTGCCTTAGTGACAAAACTAATCACCACTGGTGCCCCTGCTTCAGTGCATAGGAGAAAAACAAAGCCATTTGTATTGTCATTCCAGAAATCTTCAGCAGGACTATCTTCAAGATTAAATGTGCTGATTAAAAAGATATGTTACAGGCATTGTAGTAATACAACGAAAAGGCAGACTGAGGTACATGATTCTCCTCTCTCGGCTATGCCTTTCAAATACCTTCTTGGAGCCAGTGTGTAAATCCCTTATAAGCCCACACAGGGGGAAAATTAGGAACATCTCTCTTTTGTAGCAAAAATAGAAAGACTGCTAGGTTTGAAGTTTATGAGTTTTCCTATCATCTTCACTTACATCTAACGGATAGTTTCTGCACATAAATTACTAACACTCCCCCCCCGCCTTTGGGATGTCTATGGACTGTAGACTTCTCGGTAAGAGCAAAGAAGATCAGAAATATCTCCTTTCATCGTGGACTTCACTGTACAGCTTGGTGGTGCACAATTACTTACCCAATTCTTCTACTTTTGAGATTCCTTGTTTGAAGAAATAATTTCCAGGAAGAAAGATGTGCCTCAAGCTGGTTTAATTCAGGGGGGAAATATACCTGTGAAGATACCCAGTGGTATCACTTAGAACAGGTATCTGATTTAGAAAGCTATTTTTAATGGATTTTCTCATTAAGGTCCAAATTCAGTACTGCAGAGCCACCGATATTGGAATAACACCTGACCTTTGTTCAGTAAAAGTGTGTAGAGCCATCACAGAGACATACACTATACAGATACTAAGGAGAGAGTCAGAAGACAAAACACCTGGGAAAGATTAAATGTAAATATGGAACATGTTTCTGTACTAATTAAGAATATCTCACCTGAAGAAGCACTTAGAAAAATTCTTTTCCAAATGTATCGGTTTTTAAAAACATGTTCTTGTAGACTAGATTATTTTGTGGACTTAGAGTGCAGCTATGGAAGCAATGATGGGGGGTATCACACACCTACTTCACTAGGAGGAAAGAACTTTAGAGTCATTATTTTAAAAAGCTCCATTTTCTGTGTCAGGAATGCTAACATTTGTGTTCTCTGCTGCAGTGAAGTTATGAAATAAAAGATAATGTAATGTAATCAGTAGAAATTTTCACAAAAGTCAACCTAAAGTTGGGTAAAGATTTGACTGCATTGGATTTACCTCACAAAACAAGTAAAATATTGTCATAGCACTTTTTTAATAAGACAGGGGAAAAAAAAGAAGTGAAATATGCAAATTTTATTAATGAAGATAAATCTCAGACTCTTTAAGAATCTGCCTCCCATGGTTAGTTGGGAGTTCCAGCCCCAAAACAAAGCTTTATTTGAATAACACAGGGCTCAGCCCAGAACAGATATTTATTTATGTTTTAAAGTCTTAGCAGGAATAGTTTAAAGTCTCAGCCTTGTGGTGGTTAAGAGGTTGCATTACCAAGAGGTGGTTTTTATATCCGTCCTATGAGGCAAGACTGCATACAGCAGCAAGATTTTTTTTCCACACTGTTTCTCACCACCTTTTTAAAACATCATTCTCTTGGAAAATTACTTGGATCCATTGATTTTTCCTCCTTTGCCTAGTTACCCTCCAATGACAACTATCCTTCCTCTTAGCAATGATTGGATGTGCCTTTCAGGTTCTATCAGCATTAGCAGCTGCCTGTCCCAGGCTCACATTGTCATTCTTCCTTGGTCTTCCTGGATGGAATTTTCAAAGACATTAAATTGTGCCCAACATAGTTGGGGGTGGGGGTTCATCAAAAGGACAGATAAGTTTAAAATATTTCAGTTATGCTACTGTGATAAAAAACCAAAGCAAGTCACTAACATTCCAAATTAGGTGGAAATTACTTGGAAAGACTTTGCAAGCCTCTGTCTTTAAAATATTTGCCATTTATTCCATGCTTCCCATCTGATACAGTGGTGAATTCATGCGTGAATGAATGAGAGGACAGAAGGATGCCATCAAGTGGGTTTTTCACCTGGAATCGCGGCCCCACTGCTCAGAGGCTGTCGTTTGGCTCCACCAAGATCGCTGGCCTACACCATCTGCTGAGGGTCTGAATCCTAAATTACATGTTGAACACAGGTCTCCAGGGTGGAAAAGCTAATGCACTAATTGCTCTGTGTCAGCCACTTCTGCCATAAGACAGCGAGGTACCTTATACTTTTGATTATTACTCAGTCAAGACTCACATCCAGCCATACAGACATAAGTGATTCAGCTGAGACAAAACAAAACCACTTCAGAGTTATAATTCATGCTGTGGCTACATAGTTGTTTCCCTCTGGCAAGCAGTACAGAAGTCCTACTTAATATTTCATAGAATCATAGAACCCTAGAATCATTTAGGTTGGAAAAGACCCTTAAGGTCATTGAATCCAACCATAAACCTAGTACTGCCAAGTCCACCACTAAACCATGTCCCAAAGTGCCACATCTACATGTCTCTTAAATACCTCCACAGGGATGGTGACTCCACCACTTCCCTGGGCAGCCTGTTCCAATGCTTGACAACCCTTTCCGTGAAGAAATTTTTCCTAATAT
>JAOBAS010000071.1:41367537-41399784 GCA_025311575.1 Elanoides forficatus
TTGGCCTTCTTGGCCACCTGGGCACACTGCTGGCTCATATTCAGCCGGCTGTCAACCAGCACCCCCAGGTCCTTCTCCGCCGGGCAGCTTTCCAGCCACTCCTCCCCAAGCCTGTAGTGCTGCCTGGGGTTGTTGTGACCCAAGTGCAGGACCCGGCATTTGGCCTTGTTGAACTTCATACAATTGGCCTTGACCCATCAATCCAGCCTGTCCAGATCCCCCTGCAGAGCTTCCCAACCCTCTAGCGGATCAACACTCCCACCTAACTTGGTGTTGTCCACGAACTTACTGAGGTACTTGATCCCCTCATGCACATCATTGATAAAGATATTTAACAGAACTGGCCCCAATACTGAGCCCTGGGGAGCACCACTTGTGACAGGCCTCCAGCTGGATTTAACTCCATTCACGACAACTCTTTTGGCCTGGCCAACCCCAATTTTTTACCCAGTGAAGAGTAAACAGTACACAGATGTCGTGGTGATGTCACAGCAGGTAGAATGTTGGCAGTGGCAGCTGATGACACCACCAGCCTAGAATGGGTATAAAAAGGGCTGTGCCAGCCCAGGCTGGCAGATGAGCTACAGATGGTGGTGGAGGATGGCGGCTTTGTACTACAGTTGGACGTCAGGATGGGGAAGCAGCCAGACCGCAGCACACTCCTGTCTTCTCCCTCCTCTGCCACTGAGCTGGAGACTTGCCAAGAGTCTACAGGACAGATAAGATAACACCAACCCCTACCCCATGATGGTCTTACAGGGAACTGGAAGCTCCCCAAAGCCATGGGCAAAGGGAGCTCCATGCCCTTTGTCATTGGGTACCCTGGCGATGAGCTCCTGTTACTAACTCTAGTGATGTAGTGGCCATGCCACGGTGGAAGAATGCTGGTGGCCAGCATGGTTGGCTCAGGGTAAGTGTCTCTTGGCCATCAGGGAGGCATGGAATGGATAAGCCTTGGTGTGATGCTGGGAGAGCTTTGGACAGGGAGGCAAGGCCTGCCTGTGGCAACAGAGCATGGCTGCTTGGGTTGGTTGGTCTCCCTTCGACAACTGCAGTCCCAGACAGGGACATGAGCAGATCATGGCACCCTTCTGTCCTCTTCCTCCTCCGCCACTCAGTCAAGGAGTGTTGCAACTTTTTACAAGGATATTGACCTAAGGATAAAGAAACAACTTATCCTCTACCTCTACACTTTATCTCGTATCCTGTGATACATAGGGTCATGGTCTTACAGGCAGCTGGAAGGTCCCCACAGTTGTGGACAAAAGGAGCTCTGCAGCACCCACTTTCTTTGTGTGCAACTTATCACAGAATGAAAAAAGTTTATAAATAAATGTTTTCTGATTCGTGAACCCATTGGCTGCTTGTTCTTGTTTGTGCTGTGTGCTGTCTTTTTTGGGAAATCGTTTGAGACTTTTCCTTACTGTACTTATTTCCTTACTATATTTAATTTTTATATCTTTATGTGTGTGTGTATAAATGCAGTATATACACCCACATAAATATACATATCTAAAGTGTATCTCTGTATGAATCAGAGAGCTGCACAGACACATGTGGGTAGGCAGAAGGCACCAGGGCCCTGCAGTGTGCCTCAAGAGCCAGCTGCACAGGCCAACAGGTAAGTCACGTATTTTATATGGGCCCAACTGCTATTTTCCCTGTTAGCAGTAGGATTTCTAGTTCACAGCACTGGTGAAATAGCAGAATATTAAAAAAATATACTTTTTAATGCTTGTTAGACCATCTGAATCTTTGTCTCAGTAACAGGTCACCATTTCTATAGTGATAGCACTCTATATATGTCCTGAACAACTGTCCAATTATTGTGAAACATGTGCAAATCCAAAGGCAGGAATATAGAAGTACTCTGACAACTAGAAAAGATTAATAATATCTCACTTGTTGACATGTAGAATTCATTGAAATACTGGCTGATCATCCTGGTAGAGAGAGACAGAGAGAGAAGTTGAAGTTGGTATTTTTGTTTACAGGAAGTTTGTAATGCCACCATAGTAAAGACTGTCTTATAAAAAATAATGAGATGTTGAAGATATCACAAGTGATTAGAACAAGAAACAAATTGCTAGCAAAGGAACAGCCAGTAAAGAACAGAAATGCACAGTAGCACACAATGCATAGAAACCTTCTGCAATCACTGAGTAAATATTTCTGTATTCTGATAAAGAAAAAAAATCCAATACTACTGGAAGACTGAAAACAAAAGGCTCTAAATGAGATAAATGAACACAGTTTTATAGCAAATTTAATTTAAATTTTAAAAAGTAAAACAAATCCAAGACACACTTAGAATAGTGTTGTAAGTTGAATAGTTCTAAATGTGAATGCTATGTTGCTTGACATTGCAAAGTCATGTCCATCATTAAATTAAAATGATAAAATGAAGAATAATATGTATTTCTGAAATTATTCACATTTTCCCCCTTTAATCTGGCTGCATAACTTAAGATGCTTGGGTGGCAGAAGAGGTGGATTTGAATCTGCTTAGCTTGAGTATGAAATTGAACTCAAATCAGTCACTTCTCACTATGCGCTTTGCTAGGCGTTAGATAAAATGGGGATGTCCTGCTGCCACCCCTACAAGAAAGAAGGTGAGTCCCGTGAAGTTAGATGCCTGCCACAAGAAAGGCTTTGTCTCCGTGTGTTTTCAGTGAACACCTGCATGGCACGTGCACATCCCTATTCAGAACGCGAGGAGGTTCAAATTGTCATTTGGCAGTGTGACTTCCCCTCCCGGCAGCTCATAAAACCTCCACGTCCCAACAGACACTTGGAATCACTTTCATGGGAACAGATTCCTAATTTTTAGGTTCTCTTTTTTTTTTTTTTTTTTTTTCCAATTCTAGCACTTGTGTTTTTAAAAAATCACAGCCTGATCTGGCGAATATTTGTGAACATCCATACAGTTCATTTCTGCTCTGTGTTGTCCCCTGAATTTCAGTTTGGCTGTAAGCATCCTCTGGTGGGAAACGGACCTCTGTGTACCCATGTGGCAAAGGACTTAGGGAAGGGAGAAGTTAGAGTCAATAAAATTGGACTATGCGGATACCTCATCTAAGCACACGCATAAATTCTTTATTGAAGGCGTAAGATTTCAGATGGCAAGCTTTTGATAAGTCATTAGCTTTTTATTTGTACAGTAGCCAAGACACTAAAGTAAAACCAATAAATGCTATATGCTCACAATGGCTAGGCTAACAGAAAGATGAAAAGTCCTAGTGAGAAAGGTGTTTCTGGATATCTTCATAATCAAAACTTATTAATTTTTTTATTTTTTAATTTTTTTATTTTTTATTTTTACAAAAAATAGATATAAAAAGAGCAAAAAAAAAAAAAATGCATTATATTCCTGCAGTCTAGTAAAGCTGTTTCACTGCAACCAATAAAGTAAAATAATTGTGCCTATGGATTCTTCATTCAGAAGGGACCCAAACCACTCTGCAAACAGTTTATACATTCAAGACTGTTGTAGGTGTGTACATGCACATTATTTCACTATGTAAATGCTGCTGGGTAGTGGTAAGAGCAGGTAAATTTTTGGACACAAATCCAGATTTTGATCAAACCACAACACTAAACTCCATAATTGTGTAATAACTGTACTAAACACACGATCTAAAAAATAACCCCAGATTAAAAAATCCCAGTTTATTACAATATGCGAGGGCCAAGTGATTTTTAGTTAATGCTAAGCTTCAAGTACAGAAAAGAAACAAAAATTCAAAGTATAAGCAAAAGCTGAATTTCCTATTCATGGGTCAAGCAAATGTAGCAAACAAAAGTCTCATCAAAGATGAATTATAGTGTAACGCAGACATGCAATTGGAAGACATCTGACAAGCAACAGGTAAATTAACATAATATATCTGGGGCTTGGATGATCTCCAGTGACCTCTTCTGTAATCCAGTTTCTACTTGCCATCTTTGAACAATGGGGGGAAAAACATATTGTTGAGAAATTTAGCAAGAATGATCAGAAATGTATTAATGAACTCAATTATTTTACTTAAAGCACTTAAATCAAATCAAATAGCCCTTGTATATTTATTATGCCTGTTGTTATTGTTTCATACAGTAAATGACAGTACTTTTGACAGCTCCCAAGCTAGAAATCTCTTTTGTTGAAAAAAAAAAAAAAACAAACCAAACAAACCAAAACAGTTTAAATATTGAGAATCAGTGAGCTGAAAGTGAAGGAAAAACACCCTCTTTGGTTATTTTTCTCTTTTCCTTCATCCCATATTCTCCTCACCTGTTGTAGCTGCTGTTTTCACTTGTAGTGTAAGAACTATCTGTAGGTTGAATGTATTGTCAGAAATTCTGTTCTCAGAATTTGAGAGGATACAATGTTGTAAACTCTTTATTACGCCCTTAAGCTTTTCACATTATGTTAAAAAATTAAACCCTGGAGACCTACAATGAGAAGGAGGGAAATGAAGAAGGATGGTTTATATCCAAGAAGTGATTGAATATTCAATCTCCAATGTTTTTGCACTAGAGCAAGCAGCATTGCATGCTGTATGTTCTCTGAGGGAAGTTTCAGGATTTAGGGATTTATTTTTTTTTAATACAGACTTCAGTGGCATCTGCAAGTCAAATATTGAACTATCCCTTGGTGGGATGGATAAGACAAATTTGCACTGTGCACAAAATAGTTCTAAAATAATTTATAACCTTATGTAAATATTAAATATTAGATTTTCTGGTGATTTAAAAGGAAAACTTATTTATAATGTATGTTTAATATAAAAATAATGAACAAAAGATAACTTAAAAAGGCTCAAAAGCAGGACTAATTTTATTGTTTGTATGCACAGGGACATAACTGGACTACTTGCAATGAACTACCTCTAAGATGCAGGGGTTTTGGATGCCCAGGTATATTTCCATCACCAAGTGTTTATATCTCCGATGCAGGGAGTACAAAGTGGCATGTCTCCAGGATGCAACACAACATCCAGAGAGTAGCATAGGTCCAAATGTAGAATAAGCACAATAAGCACCAAATTAATATCACTTTGTGTTTGATATATTATATAATGGTTATGTAATTCCATTTATATTTTCCACCTCTGGAGTTAGTGAGCTCTCCGTTTTCTCTAGTGCTTTGTATTACATGGTGCACAGGACATAGCAAGAAAGTATATTAATACAATACCTACAAGCTCAGTAGTACAGGCGGGTGCAGGACTATATCTCAGTTTAAAAGCCGTCTCTGTGCACCACATTAACAGGAACAGCTCCTGGCTGGGCCAAACCTATAGGCAGAAAGAGGCACATCTCCAACCCCCACTACCTGTACTGCATGGGACAGCAACAGCTTTCTGCTCTCAGAGCCATTTAACAGAGGAGAGGGGAAAAAAAGGCATATTTGAGCAATATTCACTGACCAAGAAGCTTTCCCCAACCCCTTGAGTGAAAAGGTAGGGTATCAAATATTTCACCATCTGGACTAGGTGGCCAAGAGACAGGCTGACCCAGCATATATTTAGGGCGGGAGTGAGTTGCTTGGACAAGGCATCTGGTGATGTTTTAGGCAGCAAACTTTTCCCACTTGGCCTTCAGCAGCTGCGCCAGAAGATCATGGCTCTCCTGGGGACCCTATCCTCCCAGTTACTAGCAGATATATCACCTGTGATGAGGTGCGCCAGGAGGCTGTTGTTGGGCCATTGAAGCAAACCCTAGAGTGATATTCAGCTCCAGTTTAAGGATATTAAATTTGTGTGTCTAATGTAAGTGCCTAGATACAATCTTGGTGTTTAAGCTCTTGCTATAGGCAGTGAAAATCAAGCCAACACCACCAGTAAAGCTTACAGCATGATCCTGCCAGTCAGCCAGCAGACTCATCTTTATTCAGAAGCCGTGCTAAGCCTCTGATCTTGGTTGACTGCACTGAGAATTTATTCACATAGATGACAACAGGTTGACATGTTAATCTAGATGAAGCCAAAACCCACCCTCAGGGAAACACAACCAAAAATTTTTTTGTTATCTGAATTCCAAGAGGTTTCCACTGTCTAATTATTAAAAAAAAATAAAAATTATAAATTAGCCATAAATAATAGTCCTATTGGGGTACCTAAATGAAAGATACTTTTACAGAACGTTCTTCATAAATTTTTGAATGAAAATCTGTTGGAGAACTTGTTAGAGAAATCCCTGGACTATGTTCTGTAGGAAATAAAACTAGATGATCTAAAAAGCCTTCTGGTCTTTAGGTTTGCAAGTGGGAAGTTAGTGATGACATCAGTGACTTCAGTGGTAACAGAATTAGGACAATAATGAGAACTCTGTTAAATCACCATCTGGGAAAAAATAAACCCTTCACTTTTGACCACACCAATGAATCACCAGATTGCACTGAAGGTATGGTACTGTTGAAAAGGCTCCTATTTTTAGATGTGATACGTAGCAAATTGTGAACATTTATTCTCACTAAAAAGTTCTGGGCCTTCTTTTTCACGTGTGACTGATACATCAGCTCTCCAGAACTGACACCATCAGTCTCTGGGAGTTGAATTAAATAGTTTTGCAAGTGGTGCCTGGAACTTGCTCCTGTTGACTGCAGGAGAGCATCAGGGCATCCCGTGACTTCTGGGAGCTAGAGAGAGAGGGTCATTCATCCCAAAACTGCTGTCATTCCCAAAGTTATCTGGCTGGAGTCATGTCTACTCTCTTTAAGTATCCAAAACCAGGCATTCTTTATGAGTCTTCTTCCTATGTTCATATGAGGCACACTTTTTAGTATACCTTTTATCGTACATAGTTTTCCAAATATAAACTGATCCCCATCAGCCTACAAGAGACGCAGCGTTCACACGCATACGTGATTTCTACAGCTCAAGCCAGAACTCTGCCAATTGCTATGCTTGGCAGCAGCAACCTTTGCTTACTGCCTCCCTCTTTGACGGCTCCATCCAGACTGCTGGTGAGACACCAGCATTTCTGAGGCTCCACAGTAGGGCTAAAACTATAGCAATACTTGAAACAGGCCGGGGACCATTTGCTAGCTCTGACTCTATCTGGCACAGCACAGCTTCTGTCTGCGCTGTGAAAGTCTCTTAGCTTTCAAAATGGGATCAAATACCTATACTGCTTAGGAACGCTCCCTTGCTTGTACTCACTTCTGGCTCCTGCCTGGGATTGTTTGGGAGTATATATGTTGATTCAGGCCAAAACTATGCCGGGGACAGGGGTTGCACTTAATATGTAGATGACTACAAGGTAGTGCCTTGGTCACTGCCCTGGCTCTTTGATTTACTGTTACAGATATGGTCTAGCAGTCTGTAGTCCTCTCAGAGATATTTAGGGAATTATAAGCAGAATAAATCTAAGATGTTTGCCAGAGGTCTGCAATATGACCAGGAATTCTTGGGGTATTGGATATTTGTATAAATGGATATATGAGGACTGCCATGCCCCCAGATCATGATTTATTCAATGGGGGCAGCAGCTAGGATGAGGGTATTGCTTGAAGACTGGATGTCAATTAGAAGAGTTGAATAAACTTTCTGACAGCCTTTTTCTCTTCTGAATGAAAAAAGCGATTGATCCTCTGGGATAAAACCGAGCCCATTGTTTAGCTTATGAATTTTTATTTATGCAAGTTTTTATAAGTTTTAATAATCTTTTATTTATACTCTTCTGCCTCTAAACCGTTTCTTGAAGCTTTGTATTCAGAATTGAAATAATCTCTTATTTCTCTTATCTAAAAGACTCTTGTCTTAAGAACAGCTTCAGGGTGCCTGGAGAGACATAAGTATTTCACTGTCAAGATGATAATGATATAAGACTGGTACAACTGCACCGTGGCAGTATGCAGCACCCCAGTACATGACCAGGGTAGCAAAAGACTGTCAGATGTTTCTTTATACTGAGTTTCAGGGAATGGCTTGGTAGTTATTAATGTGGACTACAGGCTGAAGGGGAAAGGAGATTCCTAAATAACTGGTTGTCAGCAGGTTCTTGGTGTGTAACTGTATAATCGGGAGAGGATCCAAACCCTGAAGTCTTCTGGAAATTGTGGTATCTGGGCTAAAGGAGACATAATGTAATACAACCTGGTCTTAAACGGAGCCAAGGGGTATGACAAGTGGAGGTGTGCAACAAGGTACATATCAGGTTTTAAGACAGAAACAATTAATAAGCCTTCTAGCTAATGCTTTGGTTAGAATAATACAGTATATCTGAATTATAGGAAGTTCCTTAAGAAGAGGAAACATTTCCTGGGTTTAGTTGTCTCTGCTCTCATTTCATAACTGCCTATTTGCAACATGCTTAGCAGTTGTGCACCTTTGGCAGATGTTTACAAGCCGTCTGCAAATATTTTGCATGTTCTATGGCCCTTGAATACAAATACGCCTTTAATCTCAGTAATCTATTCTGACAATTGGCCTCCTTGCCAAATTCCAGCAGTCTTCTTTTTTCAACCATGATAAAGGTCTTATCTTCCCATCATATATTTCTGATTTCTTCTGTTTGGTGGGATGTCTTTGCTAAATGGATAGAGTCAGCCATCATCCTTCTATTTTATTGCAGACCACCTGTTTATGAATCTGTTATACCAAAGGTTTGTTGTTTGTGAATTTCCATTTTCCTGTAATGTGGCAAAGTAATTTGTAGCTCTCCCTTGAGTCATTGATTATAATTTTTAACACCATCTTCATTTCTTCACTGAAGTTGCTAACAAGAGTTATTATGGTTAAGAGAAAAGCTTTCTTTTCTGAAATGTTTCATCAGATTTGTAAAAGCTATTACTGTGAGATATATTCATATGCCTGGACTTGTGCCAAACAGCTAATGATCTTTTGGGGAAAACAAAAACAAACCAAAAACAGAAGGAAGATTCAAGACAAGTAATATTTTTTCTTTTGTGTTTGTCAACACTTCAGTTTCAGAAAAGACAAAAATTATTTTTACTTTGTGTTTAGCTACAGGTAGATGTGATGAAATAATTTAATTTAAGCATAGTCAAGGCATTCTCTTCTGTAAAGTGGACTACTTTTTGTTGGCATAATCTTCAGAGTGTAACAATTTCCAAACCCATTGGTGGTGACACTGTAGAGTCTTCTAACAGGGTTGCTTCTGCGGAGCTTTAAGAATGGTCTCTTATAATCACATGCTTTCCTATTTTCAGTGTACACAGATCAGCTGTGTTTTCCAGGATGTTTCAGCTCTTGTCTGGTCATTTCAGAGATCCCTTCTCCTTTTAAATTAATGAATAAAGCCTCTTCGGGAAAAAGTGAGCAAGCAAAATATTTATTTACAACTTCAAAATTGCTTTTTTTTTTTCTTTCAGTCGGAGCAGTATGCACAGGAGGCTGTAAGTAGTGGGTGCCACTTCAGACTTCCAAGCCATTGATCACTTCCTTAAATATCTTCTCTGCTGCTACTCAAGATTTGTGGCAGCTTAAAAATGCTTGCTGATGGGCATATACCTAGCCATAAAGACAATAGAGCAGCAAAATGCTCATTTCCTATATTTCAGCTTATTAATCATCATGACACCACTCTTTTCTGCATGGAAGTGCATTCCTTAGCCTTTAAGTAATCTGGATTAGCGCAGCTCTTAGTATGTCCTCTTATTACTTAAAAATGTGGAAGAGCAGATAATGGGGGTCTCCCTTACTAAAAGTTTCCTAATCACTGGGCAATAGAATTATTTTTTTAATTTAAATTTTGTACTTATGTATCTAAATGCTTTACAGGAAGCTCATGAAGCTATGGGATTCACATTATACCTAAAATTCAAGAACAGTGACATGTAAAAAAAAGCTTTTGTGGGCTTCTCCGTCCATAATTCCAGAATGTCAATTTTTCCTTTCTTTTCTGTAGAAAAAGTGTATTCCAGGCTGTGGTAATATTCACCAAGTTCTAGGAATACAGAGCGCATTGGTAAACAATAGGTAAGAAACTTTACTTGTTTTATTTTTTTGCTTACTGCTCTTATCTCTGCTTGTTGGCCAATAGGCAGGAAAAAGAGTTTTCTCTATTTTTTCCTGACTGCTTTTATCCCTACTTGCTGTCTTTTAACTTTAGCTCTCCGGGGCATCCTAGTGAGACCGCATGCTGCTCTGACCATGTTCACACGCAGCGTTGCTGTTTGTTCAGCAGTTTTCTCTTGGGCAGGGAACACACCGGTGGCAGCACACTTTCAATTACTGCAGGAAGACTTCACTAAAATCCAGGGCTCAGATACTTTTATGTTTTCAGAAACACTATCTATAACCTTTAGAGGGCCCGCTTGAATCTTGTCACGTGCACGCCATTCAGCAAATGATGGTGCATGGACAACCGTAGAGGAAGACTGAATAATTTTTCCATTGACGTACATATGCTCAAATATTAGGGCAAATGAGGAAAACACACACACACACATATATATTTCCTATACAACTATATACTCCAGAGCATAACTGGCCTCTATCTGGCCAATGATGTGCTCAGTAGCATGAGCTCGTGCCTGCCCTGATAAATACTCCTGCTGTTGTTCTTGCCGAGTTGACAGTCTCATCTGGTCCTAATTTCTAGCATTGACATTGAACATTCTGCCATTATTTCTGAAGTTTATTTTTGGAGCTGGCCTAGACCACAGGCTATAAGTATAAATGTACCTTCCCTCCTGCAAGGTTTCCGAGCTGCTGTGCGATGAGACAGTTCTGAAGCAGGATACAAGATAAAAGGTAATGTAAAAGAGCTGTACAGAAAAGAGAAAGAAAGGAAAGGCAAGGGGAATGGAAAAGGAAAGGGAAAGGCAAACTACATATATAGATCTTGGAGTTGTCCATGGCCAGAGGGAATCTGCTTAAACCATGCCAGTATGTCTAATAGCCTGCAGAATTTGGCCCTTGTTCCTCTGCCTACATACTGATCCCCACTACAGGGATTTTATCACAGACTACTAGAAAGCAAAGTTTTGTGTGAAAGTGTGGAAGCCTGTCTAAACCACCACTAGCATATAATTTTTCACACCTGGGCTGTTTCACGAAGCTTTTGTGTGACAATAAAAAAAATAAAAAATGTTTAGATGCAATGCTACTGTGAATGGCAATAACATGGCACAAGAAAAGGTTCTGATAAGCATTTTCATACTTTTTATTTATTCCAAGAATTGAGAAAATAAAAATAAAACCATCACAGAAAGTATTATTCCCTTTTCCAGCTCACTTTTCTCTTGAAAATGGGATGAAAGGACAATGAGAAAAATGAATACAACATGGAATGAGAACACTTTCTAAAAGTAAGGACACTCTGTGAATAGTATCTCTCTTTTTTAAAGGTACAATGACATATTTTGTTGTATATATTACTGTGTGGTCTAGTTGCACAAGAACTATTTTAACAGGAAGTAACATTTTCTTTCCAGCCATAGCCCTTCATTTTCAAAGATTTGAGCAATATCTTGCAGGTGGTTCATATATATATATGTTTTGGACACATACTGTGAATGTCCCGATCAATAATTTCCTACAAGTAGAAATACCAATGATGTAGGAAGCAGAATTCACCCCTCTCAAGTTGCACAGAAGCAGACTAGGTAGGTGTCAGTGGATCCTGCAATACTTAACTCATCCCATTAAGCTTTTAGGTTTTCCTGATTTGCGTGGAGCAGAATTCGGCCAGAACCAAGGTGAAACTTGTGCCAATAAAAGAGGCTTCAGTCTTATTGCTGGAAAAGAAAACAAGTTACATGGAGGAGAAATTGCTTGGTTTACCCTTAAAAGAATGCCGTATTTTTGAGAGAGCGCTGCAAGAAAATGCACTCTTCTCGTGTGTGTGAGTGCGTGTATGTGTGTCCATGTGCGTGTGTGTGTGTGTGTGTTTTCCTCATTTGCCAGCCCAAGGCCGATAGTGGGGCTGAAAAGAGTCTTTTCACTTATTTTCTTTCTAAAGTCTACAGCTTACCAATTATTGTACTTGGTTTGAGCTGAAGGATGAAATCTTAGCTTCCAAAATCTGCTGAGGTATCTAGCTGAGGTGAAGAACTGCTGTAATATCAGTATGAAATATTAATAAAAATAAACTCTTTCCCTAGCGGGAAGTGAAAGCTCACAACGCAGCTGGAATGCAACGATCTTCACAAAGGATGTGAACCCAGGACCTGGCCGTTAAAAACCATTGAACTTTCATAAGACTTTTTTTCTGTTACCACTCTCTGTTATTTAGCCACAATTTGCACTTTTAGTCTCCATGGTATCCTAATATAAGGTAATTAACCTGATTTTCTGGCTAAATTCAGTGGAGGTAATTAAATTTTGCATATCTGAATTTTCCCCGTACCATTAATTACAGAGAAGTTTTGCATTTGATGCCTGCACTACTGATGGAGTGTAAAGCGTATGTTATAAAAGCCTTGTGGTGGCTTACCATTGAAGTATTGTTTTTAATACAACTTCTGAATAAACTGAGTTCAGCTAATCTATATCAACTGATGTTCTCACATTAACCTTATGAAGCAATAAAGATGCACTGAATAATTTACACACGGTTGTAGATTGCATAGCTTTATTTGAGCCAAGTGTGATGAACATGGGAATAACTATAGCAAGGTCATTCAATGATGCTCAAAGGAATTCTGAAAAACCAATAGCATCTCTCTTAGGAGCTGGCATAGTTCCTCAGATAAAATACTGAAATAACGAGAGGGGAAGGGGGGGAAGGAACCATTTATGCATACATGGCAGTCTTCTAGAAAGTGGTTGTGAGTAGCTGGGTATACACTGAGCCGTACATGCATGAGGAGTTTCTTAGTCAAATAAAAAGACCTAGATATTTACTGCCAAATTGCAATCAGCATTCTTTAAGGAGATTCCTTTGTGTAAATCTCATTTTAAAGTAACTTGCCACTAACAAACTAAAAATATGGATATGTTTAACATGGAATTACTGTAACTTTCAGAAAGCGGTGGAAGACCTTATTTCCAGTTTTTCATTATAGTGGAGAGCATCAGCGTGTCATGACATTGGCTTAGTGTCTGATAAGGGCAAAAAAAGACTATTCAATGTTCTTCATCATCCAATGAATTGAACAGATTTTTCTTTTCTTTGCAGATTCCCTTGGCCTTCTCAGAGGTGGAGAATATAAAACCTAGAAGAAAAGAATATTCCATCCCAAAATAATATTATTATCTACAGAAAAAATACCTCAGTAGTGAATTAAAAAAATGTAGAAAAGAAAGTTGATTGTGGATCTCAGGAATACTCAGTCAGTCCTAGCATTTTGGTCTTGTTTGATGGGTTTTAGAGAGCTCCTTAAAGGCTTTTGTTGCTTTGGTTTTCTTGTTCATTTGTAAAACCAGAAATGCTAAAATTGTTAATGCTGTGCCACCTTTTTCCCCTCAGCTGAAAAATAATTTCTGAAAAAGGGCTTAAGAGGCCATCTGTTACAACTGAATCAAAGAAAGACAGTTTCATCGAGCCTTTGGTCATCATGAATTCTTTCAAGTTACATAATATGACCTGCACATAAGGACACATCCTTTGTGTCACTTCAGCGAAATTATGCCAGGGGTTAATGAAGCCCACTTAATAAAAGACTGGCATCTCAAGCTGCACCATATACCTATGTTTGTGTAACTGAATCAAATCCTAAACCCCAAACCTTTAGAAGTATTTAGATCCTTAACCCTTAGGTGCCAACTTATGATATGATATAGATGCTGAAACATAAACCTCTAGTGCAATTTTAAATGCTCTGTCATATCCAGGCTGGCCTTTGGTTGCCTCTACAGAAGGGTATAGGTCTTCTGCACCATATTGATCACCTTTGGGACGTTTTAGTGTCTCTAGGAGTCAGACCTGACACTAGATGTCAATGCTCAGGCAGCTAAATCCACCTCCTGGGATTGAATTCTTCCTACATAAGTTTAGATTTCTATATTGTTTATTGTCTATGTAAGTTCTTATATGCGAGCTGGGTTCACCTGTATAGTTACCATTGCTGTTAGTGAACATCTGGAGCTAAACTCAGTTACTCAGCTGTACAGCTATTCGAGCTGGCATAGGTCAACCTGCCAGGTGTTGGTTTAGCAGGGATATTAAGTCGATCCAGTGCCATAACTGGAAGATGCCCCACATACCTCAGGGCAACCTCAGGAACACCAGACAGTTACAATACGGGAAAGTTGAATAGAGCTGCTAAATTGTTGTCTTTATATGGGAGCTGACTCTCAGCCTTACATTTACATGCCTGCGTTTGGGCCTGAATCCTACCCCTGTCCTGCAAACACTTAAATTTATGTAAAGTGAGTTCTACCCAAACAGCCTGAAGGTGAGTCCTACCTATAAATATCTAGTAATAGCTAGGCCTCAGTGACATACCCTCAGTTCAGCATAAGCATCTGTCACAGAGCAAGGAATTACATCTAAATGTCACAGCTAATACTTAAAGTTTTGGATTAGGTTTATTTTTTTCAAACAATTCCCTCATTGCTGATTCCTTTTTGATATAATACAGTACTCACAGTATCACGTATCGATGACAGAGGTCAGTTTTTGTCAATTAATCTTATCTTGACCAGTTGCTTAAATGCATACAAGTTTTGATTGGAAAGTTGCCACATCGGGCCTAAATGCATCCTCCTAAATTCATTTCACTCCCTTTTTTACTGGACCTGGCAAAATAACATTTGTTTGAAGAATCTAATTTCCAGTATTTTCAGAAATGGCCTGAAAGAAGTTGTACTTTCTCTTTTTTTCTGTTTATTTTACATTCAGATTAAGTCATTAGCTGTGGCTAATACTATTTTAAAGATTTAATATTAGAACAAATATTGGGGTACTATTATGCTATTTTGTGCTGTCAAAGCCATATTTTTCAACTGGAATAAGATGATGTAAAATATGGATTCTCCCCTCCCCCCATTGCATTAACAGCTTCTTTTACATCTTTTATTTTCTTTTCTGATTTGCATCAGTTGGTAAACAACTGCCATCCTCAAATAAGCTATTTAAAGTGCTTTTACCAGAAATCTTTGAAGCTTGACAACCTCAGTGATAAACATGCACTACATATGGCTGAAAAAATATATATATTCTTTTGACAACTGCTTGATAAAAATAGCCTTTTCTTTTAAACTGTTCAGGCAGATAATGCCATAAAATTGCAGATTACAAAAGGCTAAACACTTGGACCTACTTACAGAGCCTGCAAAGATTAAAAAAAATAAAATAGTAGGTTTTTTCCAAAATTATACAAAGATTTCTTCATGGAGATTCTATTAGAAGACTGTGAAGATGCTCTTTTTGATTGAACATCCCCAGTGTTCAAAAATCTTCGGCTTCGTATTATCTTTCTGTAGAATGGTTACTCTTAGGCTACTGTGCTTGTTTTTGTGGAGCAGATGATACCATAAGATCAGTTAAAAGTGCAAAGCCTCCAGTGTCTCCTTTGCATCTTCCCTGTGTGGGGTCAGGGAGGAGGATCTCGGACTCCTAAAAGAAATTTAATTGATTTGTCAGAGGTATTTTTGAGAGGTTAAACTACAGTTCATAAGGCAGGTGCCCTAGAATTAAGAAAGATATAACAAGAACAAATATTTGCATGCTGTTTGTTTTCCCAACATCCTTTTTTCATCCTTTTATTAAAACTATGGAACATATAGTCTGTGTTTTAAGGAAGTTCTTACCAGTGTAGCACTGGTCACAAGTTTCTAAGGCATAAATCTCCGACGCTGCATTGCCCTGAGGAGTGGAAAGGAATTACTGTGCTGTATGGAGAAAATCTGCTCCCACACCGAACTCACAGTAGGTGCACGAAGAGGATGGGAGTCATCTCACATGGCTTTAAATGTCTATTGTGTGGCACTGTACTTCTAGGGAGTCATCCATCTGGTTTAACTTGATCTCAGTTATACCATACACACTGATTATATTGATGTAATCACTCGTGATTTTGCAGGCAGCCTGGGCTGACTGGTTTAGACACACATTTAAACAGTGAAATCCCACTCACAGAGGAATCCATGGAGGCTGATTCAATCTAGAAAGGAGACAGAAATACAGAGCGCCAGTGTTGTGTTAGAGCAATTACATTGAAGCACCACAAGCCAGAGGGACCCAGATATTAGACTGTAAAGAAGAAAAATGGGAAATCTCAGATCTGGCTGGAGGTAATTCCTATTTTATTCCTTACATTAGGGTCCAGGCTTACGTTGCTACACCTTTGAAAGAAAGTGTATATGCAGCAATATGCATGTATAGAGGCAATAGATCAAGTTACAGCCAAACCTTATGGTCTCCACGTAAATTTTTTTTTTTAAAGTGTATGTCAGGATTAGACTAAGACTATGTATTCTGTATTTATATAGTGCCCTTATAAAAATACTCTTTCTGTGAACCGTTTCCATTCTTATGTATCAGCATTTTCTAAAGAGGAAAAAAATCCACTTGGAAAATTTCCAACCTGCTCTGATCAAATACTTGTCACTAGAACAACAACTTGAAATATTTCTGAGCCCTTGAATCACAGCCCTGCTCAGACTCGAAGATAAACTCCGAACACCATTTAAAATCTAAAAATAGTTATTCAAAATTTAAATATGTAGTTTCATCTAGTTGATAAGGTTCCTTTTACCGTCAATAGAGAGAGAAAGGTACTTCTAGGTACCTCTGGAAGGCAATTTTTTGCAGGTATCTTAAACAACTATTTTAAGATGGGATGAATCACTCTCTGTAAGTATCAGCCTCTCTTCACAGATGATTGAGGGTACCTAAGAACCTAATTTAGACTAGTCACCTAAGTTTTGGATAGCTAAAGGCAGCAAAATTCTTCTCAACATATTTGTCTATTATATCTTTTCTACCTCCTTCTGTTTTTACCAGGTCATATTAGAGCCTCTATTAAATGTAACCACCAACATAGTGTTATGCCTGAAATCCCCACTATTGGTGACAGTTGCATGACACTCTATTTCACCAGGAAGCATGATTTAATTACCTAAGTAAACAGATGGCTTATTTTTTGGTTGTCTGCTAAAAACTTCATGCGACAGCCTTGCCTGAAATATCACCATACTTCTACAATTCTTCCATTGCTGTTTCACTGCAGACTGCCTTAAAATGTCCTCTAATTCAGACCTTCTGACAGCTCCATATTAAAGCGCAGTCCTCATTTACCAGTTCACATTTCTTCTGAATCATTAGCGTAATTGGGTAGCGATGACTGCCTAATGAGTAATTTTTAAGAATTTCCTATGTATATCTTGCTGCTAATTTTGCATATATCAAGGACGCAGCTATCCAGTGTACATGAACCGACTGCATGTCAAAGTCAGAAATGCAGAGCTCTCACAAAAATGACCAAATTATAGGTATCTATCTACTAAGGCTTCTTCTCATTATTTCTGTTTTTTCCTACTGAACTCTTTTTGTCAATAGGAAACTGTTTGTTTTTCAAACAAAACACACCATGGTTATTAAAATATGTCATGAGTAATACAGACACCTCTAAAATTTTCCAGACATATCATACAAGAGTTATGGCAAACAAATGAACAGGATGTGACTCAATTTAATTGATTATGCAGAAATGTAGATCTTTCTTGTATCTCCACTCAGGTAATCCATAACTTGTAGTAGAATGAAGACAGAATTCAGAGGAACACAGGTATGATTTATTTGATATAATATAGGTTGGGTTTTTTCCAGCAGAAGTAGTTCCTGTCCATTCATAGTCAATGAGTTGAGATCTAGTTTCTAATTACTGATCTAAACTCAAAGGAGATGCACAAAATGTGTTATATTAATCATATCCTATAAGCATTTTTTTTTCCTTGACTACCTAAGTAACAGGTAGTGTGAGTCCTACACTCATTAATCAGGAAGAAGATTGCATAGTCAAAGAGCAAAGATGGATGGAGTTGTGGTTTAGCCTAGAGAAAATAAAACCAAAGGAAAAACTGATAATAGTCTTGTGATGGGTTGACCTTGGCCTGGATGCCAGGTGTCCACCAAGCCAGTCTATCACTCCCCTCCTTGGCTGGATGGGAGGGAGAAAATGAGATGGAAAAATATCATAGGTCAAGATACAGGCAGTTTAATAAAGCAAAAGCAAAGGCTGCACGAAGAAGGAAAGGAAGACAAAAGATTTATTCTCTACTTCCCATCAGCAGGCAATGTCCAGACACTTCCCGGGAAGTACATGCAGTGATTTCTCCAGCAGATAAACATCGTAATAACAAATTCCACCNNNNCCCTCCACTGCCTCCTTCTCGTTTCTCTTAGCTGTTATTGCTGAGCAGACTTCATATGGTATGGAATATCCCTTTGGTCAGTTTGGATCAGCTGTCCTGGCTAAGTCCCCTCCCAAGATCTTGCCCAGCCCTGTTGAGGGGGGCAAAAATGTTGGAGAGGCAGCCTTGATGCTGTGCGAGCACTGCTCAGCATTGGCCAAACCACTGGTGTGTTATCAACACCTTTCTAGCTACCGATACAGAGCACAGCACTATGAGGGCTGCCGTGGGGAAAATTAACTCTATCTCAGCCAGACCCAATGCAACCTACACCCCTAGGTGGAAAAACCTCTCAGTTTTTGGGTTTTTTTTTCCATCTTATTTTCTCCCTGCTCTGTCCTGCTGAGGGGAGTGACAGAGCAGCTTGATGGGCACCCAGCATCCAGTTAGGGTCAACCCACCACAAGTCTTCATCTATGTGGAAGCTAGGGAACCAAATACAAGGACTCTTGAGATCCTTTCCGTCACAGAGTGGCCATGGAACTGGACTCTTCATGGCCCTGTTACGCATAATAGCTTGTCTATCTTTCATCTCTCTTAAACATAAGTCATATTAACACTGACACTTCATAAAGCACCAGCCACTCCAAATAAGTAGTAGAAGGGGCAACCGACTAATTCCTTCCACAGTTACCAGAATGTGCCAGGTGTATAGGAGGACTGGGTTGCTTTGAGTTAAGACTCATTTAAAAATTACTCTCCAGCTTTTCTACCTAGAGAAGGAAACATTGCCTGAAAGTATGTCCTGCCTTAATTCTTCTTTGCCCTTCACTGTAAACTGATTGCAAAAACTTGTCTTCTGCTATGCTTCATAAGAGTGGGTAAAAGAATGATGTTTATAATGAGATTTTAGCATGTTGCCTCCCACAGCCTCATCTGAGTTTATCACTGCCTTGTTTCCTGTCGGACATGAGTCATTCCAGCAAGTCATTGAACAAATCATTCCGGATTCCTCTCCAAACATCAATTAAAAGTTGGTTTCCCATCAGAATCTACCCCAAAGAGCATCTAATAAGAAACAAACTCTTATAGAAACACGACAACTCCAACTAGTTCAAGTATTTTGCACTGTACTTCTATGGAAGTTGTGTTTTTATCCAAGTGTAAAGTGCTCCAAGGAAACCATGACCTTGTGAATCCAAGCCTTTTCAGGGGACTTTTCTAAATCTAGTGTCAGTATGAGATTGGTAGCTTCTCAAAACCAAACATGCTCCTGGCAGATCATTGCAATTTGCCAGACAAATATACCCTTCAAAGAATCCCAAGCCTAGAAAGCAGCTGGAAAGCATGTAGCACCGTAGGTGTGAAACTGAATTTGTGCAGCTGTCAAAGATGCTGGCACTTCTGAGTGACAAGTAAATGTCAGGTGGTTTGCAAGGCTTCTTTGGACAAATAAATCATCTCTTCAGATCACCTGAAATGTTGAAGCTTGCCATGTCAGTTGCTGGTATTTCGGATGCTGGAGAACTGGGCTCTTCCACATAAGCAAAGATTCTTTTACTCAATGGTCCTTTCTTTTCCTGCTGTTTAATACAGCCTCTTACCATGAGTCTTCTCCTAGGTGAGTCTGGGTTTAGAGGCAGGGTTCAGAGCCTTCCATAGTGACTTAAGACAATCTATGCCCCTTCCTCCTTAAGCTGGGAACAAGCTGCACTCGTACATCAACAGATAATTATATTGCATCAAGTCAGGATTGAGAATCTCCTCCCCTTTCTTCTTACGCTGACCAGCAAGGAATGAAGATCCTCCAAGAGTATGATGCTATTACCCTTCTGGTGCTCTTCCTAAAACTCCCCTCCCACTCTTTTGTCCTTCTAGTGTGTGGGGGTAGAGCACTGCGGAAACCACATCCAGTCAACTGCTAGTGATGGTCTTCAGGTAATTAGCCATGACGGGAACTAATGATCCAAACTGAAAATTGACGTGGAAGCCTCACTTCCCAGAACTGCTGCCAGCTCTTTCCTTTCTGGTTACATGACTTCTTTTGTCTGATAGCCTCTGGTTTTGTCACTGATTTGGACAGGGGAGTTTGGTTAACGTTTCTAAGATCTTGACACAGAAAGGTTTCCCTGTACATTGAGAAAGGGTGAGTGAGCAGTCCCTGGTACCCTGATTAATGGCCGTGGCTGATATCTTTTTTAATATCTATCCAGGGTCTTTTGTTGTGGGGTAGTCTTCAGGTGTAGGGGTGTGTGTGTATCATGGATAAAAGAAAGGTACAGAGATCCCTAAGCTGGAGGAAAACAAGATAGAGACAGAACCACATATATATGATAGCTCTGCCACCACAGCACGGCACCCAAACTAATTAGCTCCACAGAGAAACAGGGTTAATTAATCCAGGCACAGCATCACATCGGTTAAGTTTTATAGTTTGGCCAGCTGAGCTAATAACTCCAAATATCAATGTGAAAAGACGCTCAGTGTGGATAACACCTTCTGCTGCACTCCATCTATATGGTACATACGCACAAGGCCATCCCCTTACTTAAGAAATCAATGCGTAATTTGCATAACTGATTTCAGAGCAGACCCAACAGTCTAGCTAGTCAGGATGCCAAAAAAACCCAGAGTGGGCTGGTAGTATTAATTCATGGGTATTCTGAATTAACTGAAAGATTTTTGTAGCTGATTATAGCATAAAATGATAATGAAAAGAACCAGCAATCTACACCATAAAATTTTATACATTAATAACTTTCCGAAACACTAAAAGGAAAGAAACTAAATAATGAACCATTTTTATCCCTTTATGTCCAATATCTAAGTACCTATAGAAGACATAATTTCTGATTCTGGCACCCTTACAATTTGGCAAAGAATGGGAAAACAGAAGACACTTGGAAGAAATTAAAGCTAGACAAATCAAACCAGACACGAGAACACGGTGTAAAGCAGGATGACAGGGATCATTAGTAAAATCTTCATGGCGAGCATCTTTGAATCAAGATCAGTTTGAAACAAATTACTGGATTGGAAAAATGAGTGGCTGGATGGAATTTTGTGCTGTTACAGAGGTTGGCCTGGAGGAGCAGCATGTCTCCTTTTGGCTCACAAAGTAGCGACAGTGGTGGCAGCTGGTTGGAATCAAGAGTCTGACATGAGCTGAAGCAGACAGTACTTGGGTGTCTGGAGAACAGAAGGTCCTGTTTTGCACTGAATTAACAGGAGAATAAATTTTTCCTCCCGTGCTCACAAGAATTGTTACTTTCAGTTTGGTAAGGCTGTGCACCTGAGCTAGGCAAGTAAAAAATTGATTTACAGTGTACCAGCTGAAGGTTCAAATTAATGACTCAAGCAAAATTATTTTATCATCAACTGAGCAATGGTTACTGATCAGATGCACTCTGTCAGCTGCATGGCACATGTAATGAACTGTACCATAACTTAAACTCACTGAAATGATTTTAAGCTAAGTTCCTTTACTTAACATTTATGAAAAGGCCAAATATCCATATAAAAGAGTTCAGCTATCGTGTATTAATGCTTCTTATGGGCTTATGTTGTGCATACAGGCCATTACAACAACTTAGTTGACTTGCTAAATTGTGATAATTAGAACCTGAAACTGAATCCTTAAGAGAAAATAACTCCTTTGCTCTTTAACAGTTTGTTTTGTAATGGAGGCCTCTGCATGGGATAATATTCTCTGTTTTATAGCTGGACTGAGCAACACAGGGGAATTTTATCTCTTGCTATAGTGTACGGGTGCATAAGAGGGAATAACCGGCATGCACTCAGTCATTTATTTTTCCTTGAGACACCATGCTCTGCTTTGCACCTCTATCTGTTCCTAGTATGTTCCTCTTTTGAATGAATCATGTTAAAAATGGAAACTGAAACACTGCAAAAAGGAAATGAGTTCACAATTTAGTCCATCATAATAATAATCTTCTTTGACGTACATCTATCTTTACAAAGGCTAGACACAGTGCCAGCACTAATGTAACATTTAGCAATAATGCAGCATGGGGGGAAGTAAAAAACCATAATGGGTCAAATCCCACCCAGGAGAAAATTTATCCAATGCCACTGATTTCATTGGAGAAATGCCAGTTCATACCAGCTGAGGATCTGCTGCTTTTCACCAGGCTAATTTTAATGATTAATAAGATACCAGATTGGTATTTGTTGTTGTTTGAAGTGATCGGTGCCTGATATCCCCACATTATTATTTAATTCCAGTATCAACAAGATTATCACTTAATTTGGATGAGTGTATGTGCATAAAAATGATGCCTCACAGAGCCTATTTACAATAATCCTATCAACTGGCAGCCAAGAATTGACTGAGCTATTTGTCACTCACTATGAAGCTGGAATTATTGAGGAACTGAAACCTCTCTCTCTCTCACTTTCTCTGCCTGCCTTTATGGGGACGTGCTGCATTATTACAGCCAGCTCTTTTGTCCTCCACAGGAATTAAACAGCATCTCAGAAAAGATAATTAAGTGCACACAATGAACAGGGTTAAGGAAGGATGAGGGAAGGTTTGTGGGAAAGGACAGACAATGTGTCATCTTCCCTGTCAAGTGCACAGAATATACAGCCAGGTGTTGTTTGAACTTGGTTTCACTGCTTAAAGCAGAAAAGCTTCTTGGCCAGCAGGGCATGGAAAAAGGGCTGGGTTATATGAAGGCTTTGAAGGTATTCTTGCAGTTTTGTCAAATTGGCTTTAGATGCTGAAGAAATATTCTCAGGACTTGTTGAGTCCTCCAGCTCCTTGTCCTACCCCTTTTGAAAGAAATAACGAACAAAGATGCTGCCAGTCTGTATGTGGGGAAAAAGTCTGTATGTGGGCATACAGAGTGTGGAGAGGGGTATTCAGGAGGAAAGGTGCTGTTCCTGTCAACTCCTGTTCTCTCTGCTATACGGCCTGTTTACTCCCCAGGTTTCACCGAAAGAGTCAGGACAGACAAAGAAATACACACAAAATACTGCCTCTAATTACTGCTGAGCAGATCTGCAGGTCTGTAGTAACAGCTATAGGGAAAAAAAAAGAAAAAAAAAAGGAAAAAACCCTACAACAGAAACCCACACAATGTTTTCTACTTTTATCACTCTATTACATAACATCTCCAAATCCTAAGGATAAAGCTTCTTCCTGAGATATACTCCAAGAATCTGGTGGGTTTTCTTCTGTTTTAGCCGACCTGCTTTTCCTGCAATAAAAAGTCCAGAAGATACAATGATTTTTCACAGTATGCTTAAAGCTTAACAGCTGTGTGCTCCTCTGTATAGTCAAGAGCAGTGCAAAGGGCAGGGATCTGCAGCGATCACATGATCAAGAAGGAAATAAAACATAATTTGCACCCATCTGGATTTTCAACACCTAGCAAAGAGAGACAAAAGCAACCATCAAGAACCATGGAAAATATTGAACTGGGGATTTCTAATGGGGTTTGGATGCCAGGATATAGCTATAAGTGAACTGTATATAAGCTGCATGCAGTTCAAGGTGAATTCTGCCCAATTCATTCCTTTCCAGCCAGCCTCCATATCTGTAGAAATACAGTGAAACTGCAATTTTGTCCCCAAAAAAGATGCAGATTTCTTTGCATAGCAAAACTACTGTTCACCAGAAGAGCAATAACTTATAGGATGATTTTCATAGTAAGCAGAGATGGGTGAAACTCAGACTTGGCAACAGTTTTCTGACTCGCTTTCATTGTATGTTTGTTCACTATGTCCATTCCCATCAGCCCATAAAAACTTTCAAGAAGGGTGAATAATGCTAGTGAAGAGCAACACAACACGTGAGTATCTGCTTTTGAAGGGTAGAAATCTTACATCAAAATATGAAATGATTTTTCCCTTTGTTAGAAGTATATCCTTACAGCCTAGCCCCATGATTATCTATCATCTCATGTAAAGTGAGATATCTGCACTGTTGATGAATATAGCTCAGCTGTAGCAGAACTGTAGCTGGAACTCTTGCTATGGGCAATCAGAGACTATTCAGCATATCGTTCTTTTGACTTCTTTCAGACACTTATTTCAACATGAGATTAATCATACCCAGCAAATCCTAACTTCTCTCTAGTGATTCTGAAAAAGTCGAGAGAAACAACCAAGGTGCAGACATCTACACTGTACTTAGGTTCAGATAAATCTTACCCTTTCAGACAATTCTCATTTCTCTAAAATCAGTTGATATTCTGGGTCACAATAACATAATTATAATAATGATTATTATTCTTCAAAATTCAAATGAATGAATAATGAAATATCTAATAAATTTCCATATGCCTACGTGTAAGTCTCCTTTAGGGCTTAGTAGACCCATACTTTTTGCTGAATTCAAAGAAAAAATGTGTATTATTTTCACGGTTTCTTGGAATCCCTTACTTTATATCCTAAGACACTTAGTGCTATTGTATGGTCCCTGTGTCAAAGGGAACTTGTAGAGCTTTCCTCTCCCTCTAATGTAACTTGGGGTTGGGGGAGTTTATCATGCTGATTTACTCTTGTATATCTGGAAGTTGAATTAGGTCCACAGCAGGTGAGCCATCTAAGGCATGAGATGGTAAATTGAATTGGAGGAACACAGTAATATTTTAAACTCTCTGTCTTCTGTGGATGGAAAGAAGTCAACATAAACTAGATGATATAAGGACTACTGAGAATGGTGGATCCACACAGCTTGAAAGCACACATACTTCTTACACTTCCCATAAAAGTGCAGCTTTTTTATACAAATAACAGGCCTTCATGCTTGGCACCTGAGTGATTATTTGTTTCCAGCAGAGAAACTGTGGGTTTATGGCCTGAGAATGACAATAGGAATGTGTTTATTGGTAGGGTCACAGCTGGAGATGATTATTACTTTTTTCTTTGTCAAAAGGAAATGCTACTGGCAGCTAAATGTGCCTTCAGGGTGATTTAAGCGAGTATTCCTGGAAAAAAGTCCTCTCTCTCTGCTTCAGTTTTCCTTTCTCAGATCTGGGTTTATTTTACCACCAGAAGGCTGGAGGTCTATAATATTTTTTGTTCTGACAGGAAATAATGCAAAATTTACGTGATCTGCTTTATTGAGGAGACTGGGGAGAAATCACGGTTAAGGATTCTCAGGATTAGGGATTCTCATTCCTCTGCAAATTTAAGCCAGTGCCCGTGTATAGCAAAGGGCAGTCAGAGAGTTTGTCTGTGCTGCATATCACAGCGTCTCTCTCAGAAGGCTGCAAAATCTAGAAAGTGCTGGAAAGGTTTGTTAGCACTGAACTCTAGTGCTAGCTCATGTAAAGCCAGCTTGGCATGGTGTTGACATGCTCTAAAAGCCCAGTCCAAACCTTTTTGTAGTAAATGAGATAAAGGTGCTCTAAAGAAGACATTGCAATATAGAAATACTGTGGCAGCAGTTCCTCTTTGCAAACCAAGTCCAAAGGATAGTGGTTTTAAACTTTCAAACATCTACCTTGCCTTCCAACTTCCGTAGTCAGCACTATTCAATGGTAACCTCAGCAAATGGTTGGTATCAGCCTTTTTATAGACAGGAATGCGTGGCTAAACATCATCTTTTGTAATTAATACAGTCCATTCCTCCATTCTCCCATTGACTTTGGTAGCTGAGATGTAATCTGATTTAATTTCTGTAACATAATCTTGTTTGGTTTTATAGTACTTCCCCCTGCTAATATTAAAATCCTATTCATTTAGTTGTATGCACTGTGAGATAGATGTGCATCTGTGGGAGGATTGTAAACATGGAAGAGCTGATATATGAAGAAGTGCTTTCAGTGGGCTGAAATTACCAAGGGCTGAAAAAATATCCAGAAAGCTAAGTGTCTGATAAGATTTTCCCTTTCAGAAATGTAGTCACAATATTCGTAAGAGAAAGGCGGCAGTTGTTCTCCAGAAGCATATGTTATTTTGTTCAAAGTCTTTGTAAACTGAAAGAGTATCTTTAAGAATCTTCCTTTGCCTGACTAAAAACAATAGAGTTTGCATTTTATTCAAATTTCATAGGATGAACTTTAAGAATCGGGAAGTCTCATGTTTCAGATTGCATCACATTGAACATTGAAATTCTAAATATAGACTGGTGCCTGACCAACTATAGACATCTGCAATGTAGACATCTTCAGCTGAGATTCTCCTTAGCGTCAGAAGAGAGAAATTGGATTTTTTGAGGAGCAGATCCTCTTATCAGAAAAATAGATGTTACGAATACATCAGAGGAACCGTCTTAAAAGGGTCTATTTCTTTCCACTTGCAAATGGTTCATAGATATCTGCATTGTCGATGCTGATAGCTGCTAAAATCAAGTGCACCCAGAGGACACTCCATAGATGGTAAAGGTGGATTTTCATGCCCAGTAGGACTTCAAATGGCTTCAATCTGGAGCTTTGCCACCACTGAGAGAGTTAGAAGCAGTTATGCCTCACCATTGACCACATAGGGAGGTGTAGTCTGCAAGCCTTAAAAATTATTGGAGAGCAAAGAGAAAACCCAGTTATAACCTTGATTTCCTACAATAGTGAGTTTCTTTTTGGAACTTATGGATCCTAGGTACTTATATGAGAAGTTGATATCTAAATACCTGTGAGAAGTAGACAATTACGTGGGAAGACCCTTATCATGGTATGCAATCATAACCTGGTATTTATATATCAGTACCATATAGATATTCTGACACAGTTGGGAAACACATCATTTTAAGTATTATATAAAAATACAGTGAAAGACAGTTTCAGCAGTAAAATATCTGAAATGAGATGATGAGATAAAGGATGTCAGAGGTGAAGAGATCAGCCTTACATTATGAAGCAGATTAGGGGCAAACACAGCACAGACATCAGATTTCTGGAACTTTTCTCTTCCATGAGGTCATATTGCCTTCCTACTCTGTGTATGCTCTAAGTAAATAAAGGCCAGCTATGGATAATGAACTCCATTACTCTAATTAAAAACAGAGCCTGCTCCCACTGCCTGCCCCTTGAGGAAATGCTTGGACTTTACTCCCATGTTGGAATGTATTAAAATAGTGTGGTGTATATATGCTGTTAAACTGCTGATTAACCAAGAGGCAGAGACAGAGTTACATACAGAGGTTAGGGATGTTGCACTGTGTCTGAGGACAACCATAGATTCAAGTCATGGTACATGTCCTGTTTACAGTGTAAAAGCTTTAAATTAGGTTTTCTACACAGATAATCTCAGGTCCTGAAGCATGCTGATCCTTTGAAACTCGACAGGATGAGGACAGTTCAGTCTTGGGACTATATGCAATGTAAACACAGGTATAGAAACAATCCGAGGATTAATCCATATACAATGTCTTAGTTCTTGCCTTCTCAACGCTAGGCAAGAGACAAGAACTAACAATTTTTTTGTTATCAACGACTGGCTAAAACGATTGCTAACTCCTCACTTTCCCTCCCTATGAGCATGCTCTGACTGAAATCACTTACTTTGGGTTAAGCAGTTTCCTCTGGGTTATTATAATCAAGAAAGAAATCAAAATGAAAACAACAAAAAAAAACCCTACTGATGAAGTGCATGCATGAGAGATGCTGCCTATACTGCCTGATTTCCAATGAGTATTTTGTCCTAGATGGGATTCTTAAAACTCAATAGCCAATAAAAGCTTTTTCCCTGAACTAAAAGCATCTTAGCTGTTTTCTGTACTACTGCAGTGAACAGTAAACATAAGTTCAGCTGTTAAATCAGTTGCATATCAGCTTGGCAGGCCTAAGTATAGCTAGTTCTGCTTGTCTTGCTATTAATGTCAAGTAAAAGTAGGTGACAGTAATTGGTGTTGTTGGGAAATGAGTTTTGAGAAGAGAGCAGTTCTGTGCATGCAGAGAAATGTGTAGCGTGGATTGAGAGCTTACTGTGTCAAGGAGAAATTTCAAATTCAGAACCAGGGAGTGAAATTATACAGCTAATGAAATATACATCTGAGGAATTCCTTTAAAATATTCAGCTAGAGTCATCCCTAGCTTATGTCTGGGAAGGCAAAGAATCGTGCCTGGTAGTAAGCCCATTATGTCTATGGGTGGTTTTTTGATTATGTGATTTTATCTTGAATTAAGATTCAGTAAAATGAGACCATCATTAAAAATGGTCCAGATAAATAACTTCTGCTGAACTTAATGGCATAATCTTCAAGTTCTGTGTCATATTCATTACCTCTCGCCTTTGTCTCTCTGGATGAAAGACAATTTGCAGAGGAAAACCTCTATATGTGGGCATCCTCGTGCAGGTCTGTAAGCAAGCCAGGCTGCTGTGTTTCTATTATAGTCAATGGAGAGCTACTCTTTGCTGTCTCTGGATTTCAGAGACTGATTCAGCTCATCTTATATAGGTGTATTGAGGTGAACACAGGACTTTCTCACAAGGGACTTGATTCAGTCATCCTTGGATAGCCTTGTAGTGCCATGCGAGATGCTCGGAGGTATCCAGATATCCATGTAGGGCTAACAGATGACACAAGGTTTAAGAGTGATCCACGCATTTCTGGAGAGAAGATGGAGGCCAGACAGTAGTCTTAAATGGCAATAGAGAAATACATACTACATGCTAGATGAAGTACATATAGTATCATAGTACATACTATATATAGTATATCTATACTACATATTGTTAGAAAACTGAACTGAGTCTTCAATGCCCAGCTCATATGTCCCCACCTTTATATCCAGCGAGTGATTCAACTGCCTGCGTACAACTCTACAGTGCCTCTCTGAGATGCTCTAGAATATTGTGCCGTGTCTGCCAGACCATGCTGCTCTCTCTGCTGCTACAGGGAATCTCAACGGGCAGTAGGTGTCAATGGTCAGGAAGTGGGAATGTATGATAGGAGGATGAGAAAAATAAGAGTATGTCACTGGGATCTTGATCTGGGGATCCCAGGGTCCTGGTCAGGAGATGGGAGTAGGGAGGGACTGCAAGTGATAAGGGGTTGCTAAAAAGGGCTATGGGTTATGTCCTTGGAAGAAAAAACAGCTGATCTGCTTTTTCAGGATAATGGAGGGCTGTGCTTCAAAATTTTTTTGTGAGGAAGATGTGTGGCCTGCTCTTGTCCTGTGAGAATGAAAGATCCGTACAGTATAAATTAAGGCGTAATAGGTGAGCTGTAACCATTTCATAGTTTCGGTCCATTTCCTTTGCCTCTTTCAAAGGCAAAGGAACTGCCTTAACTTTGCCTTAACTGAAGATACGTAACATAGCAGTGGCTGTACAGTCTGGCAACATTTTAAAGGCACAAAAAAACGAGGAAGAGGATCATTTGCTGCACATGGTGCTTCTAAAACCCACAGTAAGAGACAGAGAATTTTAGCTTTGTTTTGAGAATGGAAGAAAAATCTCAGGTTAATGGGTCTGGTAGGTGGAGGTTTGTGGGGGTCACCTGACATTACTTGGGATATACCATGAAATAGGGGAAGAGCTGCAGAGTAGTCCTTCTCAGGTAATATGTCTCACAGTAGGAGACAAACTTGTGCTACAGCTCACCGTTGGGTAAGAGGTACTCAGGAGCACGAAAAGCACAAATCTGAGGAAGAAATCACAGGACTTTGCTATAAATATGTGAGATGCCAGACAGGCTGGAGGACCTCTGTTAGAATGGGCTATATTTAAAATCAGTTTGTATTTGTAAAAATGTTTAGGTCATTATGTTCTTAAAAAATTCCCAGATGGTGATGTTAAATAGACATGAACTGATAATTAGTGGAAGAATGCATCACTGATATGTTATGAAATATATGCAAATCAATACATAAATGAGAAGGCCTGGGTTAAAAGGATACCATCTGAAAAAAATTTCTGTAGGATTTTTTTGAAAAGACGACTTTCAAATCTGTTGGTCACACTTCCTGTCAGGCCAAGGAAAGTATATAAAAAAGTGAGACAAACTTCTAAACATTTTTTTCCTTTTCTTTTTAAAAATAATTAAATTTTTCAGTCATAAAGGCTGTAACTGCTACTTCTTGATTTCTGCCAAAGTAAATCTGTGGCTCTGAGCAATAATTTTAGTGTGACTGCTGAGAGTTGAAGGTGGAAGCATTGTGTTAACTGAGACTTCTTTGATTTTAAACTAATCATACATTGCATGTATTTGTTAGGACTGAATGAAGTGAGATATTATTTGAGCTTTATTAATACACTCTATTAACAGAAAATACCACTCCTATTCAATGTACTGGTGATCAAGACAGATTTCAAACCAGTGTGCAACCATGTACAAATGGATACAGATGGTGTATGAAGCAATTTTAAGTGTATCTATCAACCCTTTCAAGTGTATTTCATACTCAAGAAAATACATATTGCTAAAAATATCTTGTTTTGTATTACTACATTTATGGACAAAAGTGCCAGATTCCCAGTACTGCTCCTGGTATGCAAAGACTAAGTCAATCAGGCAGTGCTGTTTCCTGTGTCATTTAGGATTGCTACGAAACTCTCCATCTGGACCAAACAGAGGAAGAAGTCTGGACCAAAAGAGGAAAAAATGAAGACATGTCCTTGCTTCCCCAAGTGCTTCCCTCATATCTTGGAGTGGAACAGAAAAACAAAAGGTGAAAGATCTACATATGAAGTAAGGAAGAAGTGACAATAAAGCTACACTTAGAAATGCAAGGAAAGTATGAAAATTAATAGTGAATGCCAGATATCTATCTGTATTCATCCATAAATTCCACATATTTTTAGGCAACGCAGTCATCACAGTACTAGTAGTATTGGTATAGCTATATAAGACCATAGTGTTACTGATAATTTTTCCATCCTCTACCTTGTATTTCAGGATGGGAAGAACATTCTGATGTGATGGAGGTCCACATAGAATATACTTATTATTGGGGTTATGCTGGAGCTACCCTGAAGAATTTCTAAGAGGGATAATGGTATAAATTGTACATCCACATGAGAATACGAGCAAGAACAATGAACATGCTGTTCTTACAGACACAACTATTCAACATTTATTCTGCTTCTTGCATTTGGGATAAATACTGCATCCCGGAGGAGACAATAGCCAGCTCAGCCTTACTACACAAATGAATTATGCTCTTTCCAGGGAGATACACAGTAGGTATTAGTAATTCGGGAAGAGTTGCTGCTTCTAACATCTCCAGCACTACATCCTAAAGAGAATCTTCTTCAGAGCAGACTGCTCTCTGAGCAGAAGAGGAGCCTGCATCTCAAAAGCACTAACTTGACCTTTATTTCATGCTGCTGTTTAATCACAAGAAGCTTAGCTAAGAAGCTGCAAAGATAGAGATCCTCAGTGTCAGAGCAAAAAGGTTAAAGTGGAAGAATGGACCTAAAAAGCTGGCTGTGGAAGAAAAAATAAAATCTGAAGAGAAAACGGATGTATTTAGATGCTGAGGCAAGACAAGAAAAATATGTTAGACTTGAAAGAGATACAGGATACAATTAGGTTGGGAAATACAGCATAGTGAATGCCAGCACTAAAACAACAAATTTCAGAAGCAAAAATAATATAGCCATACCAGCATTATAGCTGAATTGTGGAGCAGTTTGGAGTATGGATGTTCACTTTTGCCTGAAGTTAATCCACAGTTGTTAATCTCTGAATTCGACTTCTGCTTGTCAGCTTGAAAATTGTTTACCCAGTGAGTCCACTCGCAAGTATTTAGAAGGCATATATACTTTGCTAATAGCTTATTTTAGAGCTGGACAACATTTTGATCACCTTTACATTTCCAAAATGAAACTGTATTGGCTTTGTGTAGCAAGGTTTTGGTGTGTGGGGGGGGGGGGTTACAGGGGTGGCTTCTTCAAGGAGCTGCTGGAAGCTTCCCCTGTGTTCGACAGAGCCAATACCAGCCGGCTCTAAGTTGGACCTGCTGCTGGCCAAGACCGAGCCTATCGGTGATAGTAGTAACGCCTCTGTGATAACATTTTTAAGAAGGAAAAAAAAAGTTCTGGGAACAGAAGGAAACCGGCAGCCAGAGAGAGTGTGAGAACATGTAAGAGAAACAACCCTGCAGCCCCCCAGGTCAGTGCAGAAGGAGGGGGAGGAGATGCT
>JAOBAS010000071.1:41409875-41437631 GCA_025311575.1 Elanoides forficatus
CGGTCAGAGAGCTTTGGGAGGTGTGTTCATTGTGGAGTTGCCTCTCTTTTCCTGCTGACGTGACCGCTTAAGATAGAAGCACAGTCCCAATTTTTGTGGGGCCTTCTTTCTCCAAGAAGACATATATTATGTTCCAGGAAGGCATATTTTATGTTCCTTCTCCTGGTCACTTAAGATAAGGCTTTGGAGAAGTGCATTCCCACCCTCCATGGGGCCCTCTCCTCCGGCCACATTGCCCTGTTCACAAAACTCCAGCATTTTGACAGAGGCTGTTTTTTCCACCAAAGTTCTTTAACGAATGTTTGAGACATTGACTATAATTTGTCAGACCGTCACAAGTAGATATGAAATCCAGCACATTTCAGGTTGGACTGATGACCTTCTGTTTAACGTTTATGAGCAGCTTCATGCCTCCAGATCACTTCAGGTATTGATGCTGAGCTCTGGAGCATCAGATTGAGCTGAGCAGAACAGATTAAATCCTGTTGTTGTGTAAACGTTAAGATCTTGGATGCTAAAATGCACAAGCTGATCTAATGCTCCAAAGCATCTGGCAGACATTCTGTAATAGATGAATAATCCTTTACTGTAGCCCACACCATGCCGGCATCTCTTTATTTATTTATTTAAAGGTAGGATTTATTCACATACTTGTACCAGGGAGAGGTAAGTTTAGCTCTAGAAATAGCTACAGTGAGATACAGATGAGTAACATTATAAGCCCATTAAAGTATCATATATTTTTTTCTCTTTAGCAACTCATGGGAAGTCCAGCTCTTCACTGATGACTTTAGACATTTTTACTGAGCAGTGTAAACTGAAATTGGTGTAGTAAATTAAGAAAGTCTGAGTAGCTTTTTAAGGATAATAATTATTCCAACTCATCATTTTTTGTTATTTCATCTTTAGCAAAACCAGTATGCCAGTGCACACACTTAAGGCTGCAAGATAGATGTCAGAAGGAGTAGAATTGGTTGTGAGATGTAGCACCTCCAGGAATTACACAGATTTGCACCCATGTTTCATAGTGTATAAATGTCCTTTTAGTTAAGCATCCAATTCTGGATGCTTAACTGGATGCTGAGTACTATGTCCAGTTCTGGGGTACCCAGTACAAGACAGACATGCATCTATTAGAGCATGTCCAATGGAGGGTCACGAAGATGATCAGAGGGCTGGAGCATCTCTCCTGTGAAGTAAGGCTGAGAGAGTTGGGGTTGTTCAGCTTGGAGAAGGCTCTGGGGAGACCTTATTGCAGATTTTCAATGTATCAAGGGGGCTTATAAGAAAGACAGAGACTTTTTACCAAGGCCCATAGCGACAGGACAAGGCGAAACAGTTTAAAACTGAAAGAAGGTAGCGTAAGATTTGACATAATGGAGAAATCTTTTACGATAAGGGTGGTGAGGCACTGGCACAGGTTGCCCAGAGAGGCTGTGGCTGCCCCATCCCTGGCAGTGTTCAAGGCCAGGTTGGACGGGGCTTTGGGCAACCTGGTCTAGTGGAAGGTGTCCCTGGCCGTGGCAGGGAGGTTGGAACTAATGATCTTTAAGGTCCCTTCCAACCCAAACCATTCTGATTCTATGATTCAGTATCCCACTTGCACTGGTGCTTGTTCATGGAAGAGTTTAGAAAAAGGTCAACCATGTAGTGATATTACCCTGCTACATTCTCCCAGCATCCAGTGATTTGTAGCTCAGATGCTTCCTGAAAGAAAATGATGTCTTTATATTAGTAACCCTCAATAGATTTTGCCGTCCTAAATTTCTTCAGAGCTCTCTGTACCTGGAAATGTTTAGCCTCTGGAGCATCCTTTGGTGAAGAATAACAGTTTAAATGTAGGTTATATGAAGAAATGTATCCTTTTGCTTGTTCTGTATGGGTCACAAAAAGCCATCACTGCTATATTGCCTGTAAGAACTAATAGTCTTTCAGAATCTCTCTATTATTCTCCCAGTTCAGGTCAATTTCCTACTATTGTACCTGCAGAAACTTGCATGAATTTTCTGATACCAAAACTCTATAAAGAGTGATGAAACTTTTTTCATCTCCAAATTGAGATGAATTTCAAAAAGTTAAGCCAAGTCTGGTAAACGTGTTCTTCTGGGTGTTTTTTGTTTTGTTTATTTGTTTTTTGTTTTTAAATCTCTCTCTCTTCCTCTGATCTTCTCTGCCACCCCTACCCTTTCCTATACATTGTCTTTCAGTGTTTGAAAGCCAAACTAGACCATAAATAAGTGGACAGTGGGGATTCTTCACCTCTAGCAGTGCATATCCAACCAAGGAACTGTGGTTTTGCCCTAGTGCCCAATTGGGATTCAAGAGACTTTACTGCCCTTAATGGAGTTACCTCCATTTACATCAGCCAAGAAGCTCAGCTACTAAGTATAATGAGAGCATTGAGTGAATCACTTTTTGATGTGAAGTATTCTTTAAACTGGGAAAGCCCATTTTGTGTTGTTCCTAACAGCTTCTCTCTGATGCAGCTGACACAGTTCTCAGCTTCCTCACAAACGCCAAGCAAAGAGGCTCCTCGAGAACAAAGTATGAGCTGAATGAAATAGAAGTTATGTCTGTGATGTTACCATAGCAATCAAAGTTCATGCCTGATGCCAAAATGGTACAACTATAATCACTGATCAAAGCAAAGTGTCCTGTTGTCATGGCAACCCTGAAAGGCTTGTACTTCAATTTCGGTACCTACACAATTCTAAATAAATAAATAAGTAAGTAAATAAATAAATAAATAAATAAATAAATAAATAAATAAAATAAATAGGACTGTTAATGATCTAAATAATTAAAGCTTATGTCTTTTCAGTATTATCCTATGATCATGACATGTTGAAGCCAAACAGCTTGCTAAATCCTATCAATAAATCCCACAGCTTTGTCTGCAGCCTAGGCATATACTATAGCCCCCTTGGATGCTGTTAATTGCTTTTTTCCTGATATGTGAAAGTGTTTCATGGCCTGTTGCCTGCTGGAATGTGTGTTAGGCATCCTGCTATGTGGTGTGGGGGTGGCTTTGATGTTAGACAGCGGAGTCTGGGAGTATGCTGCCCAAGGACTTGTTCATCTCAGGTTTTAATAATGGTGAAAAGAACAGAGTGAAAAAAACCTTTGTAACACAAGCAAATCCTGGTAGAAAACTTGGTTCAAAACTACTGTGATATTTTTCTTAATGTAAAAGTATGATTTCTGCATATACTGTGTATGAGCATGTATAAAAAGCAGCCTGAATGATTGTTAACTGGAAGTTAAAAATACCTCAAGTCCACTGAGGAGAAGAAAAAAAATCTTTTTATATAAAGTACACATAATTGGCAGAACACTACTGAGGAGCTGGATTCTTGCCTAGATGTAAGTCAATCTTTATCCCATGTCATATGCCCCAGCAATTATGTTTCTGCCGTTAGTATTTCAAGGAGTGAGAGGATAGAAAACCAAAATGAAAAATGTTATAATTCCAATTGCTTTGTGGGGGAAAAAAAAAAAAATCTCTTAATCTCTCCCCTTCTTCTCCTCTGTTTCTGTACCAAGAGAAACTAAATGGCTCTGTTCATTTTTTTTTTTTACCAATCCACGTTGGAATTCAATACCACGTATCACAATGCATTTTCATACAACTTCGAAAGGTTTTCTCTGCATGCTTTCCCCCTTAAATGGCAAGCTGTTAAAGTATGTCTAAGGACATGATTTTTTTGATGTATCTTGCAAATACTAAATAATGTAGAAACCACACAGGCTCTAATGAAGAAGGGCACAGAAAATACTGCTAAATAGCTTATGAGGAACTGTTTCTTCTTTTTCTTCCTGTCTGGAACAGGATGCACTTGTGTTTTCAATGCAAGATGCTCAATGGTTGACTCACCTGTGATAAATTGCTTAGACTTAATTCTATTTTCAGTGGTGATGAGCCATCTAGCATACACAATAGGTCATAAAGGGAGAGCAAATGCTTGGGGACTTCTGCATTCACCACTTATAGTAGCAACCACTCGTTTACCATTGCCTAGTATTTTTCAGAACCTTTCTAACACCAGATTTTTTTTTTTTTTATTTTCTTCTTGTTGGCTAAAGCAAGTGACTTTATTGCTAATGAAAGAAAACTTGGTAGAACTCCAGGCAATCATTTTTGGATATTATATGCAGGTAGTTCCAATCCTTTATTTCTTGCTGGGAATGGTGCCAAAAATGCAACAGATAGCAAAGTTTGGAAAAGATATTTTGAGTGTTAGGCTTTTTCCTCTGTAAGTGGGTTACAGTTAAGTACAAGATGACATACATAATATTTTTTACAAAACTGTAGTGATAACATTACTTGTAAATTTTTCATTATCAGATTATATGCATTTATTAAAACTATAACTTTTTCACAAAATTATGCATTAAAATAGAAATACGTAATTTTGCACATTTTATCTGCTCCGAGGAAGCAAACTGTAAACCTTTTTCATTCTTTGCAAAGTTACTCAAGCATTTCCTTATTATGACGACAACCTGTATACTTTCTTTTCATAAACCATGAATCATTATGAAGCACAATGACAATTTTTTTCAGTCTTTTCTGTTAAGATGCCATCATACTCATGTGTTAAAAAAAAAGAAATCTTTGATTAATCTCCTCTTCATCTTGGCTGGGGCTGAAAAATATTAGGAACATAAAAGCAGATGCAGTGGATGGCACCAGAAGGTCAGTCCAGCCTGGTAACTTCTCTCCAGTGGTGGCCAAAAGTGGATGTCCGCACCAGAGTACTAGAACAGAGGAAGCATATGGGCATTGCTTATCTTAGTCGTACTACTCTCTACAGACTCTTACTATTTCAGGATCAAGCATGGTTAGCGTGGAATGTGTCCGCTGTTTTTATCTTCTGTGAACTTCACAGTTTGCCCTTGGACCCACGAAAACTTTTGGTACCTGAAATATCCTTTGGTGAGGAGTTCCATAACTAGTTATATTTTGCATGAAGAATTGTCTTTTTTTTTTTCTTTTTTCATTTCCTCCTATCCTCAGTTAATGACTCAATCCATCTCCATAGGCTTCTCAGGACTTCATGGACCTCTACCACACCCTTCATTAACCATCTTATTTTCTGAACTAAAGAATCCTCACATACCTAGTCATTGCTTACACAAATGCAGTTCAGCATTTCTGAATATCCTTTCCTTCTCTATACCTGTTCTTGTTCCCTGTACATTTTGGAGGTGGGCAATCAGAGCTTAACACTGAGAGGTCCATGGATTTATACAGCACCATGCTGATACTTTCAGGTTTGTTCTCTATTATTTTCCTAATAATTCTTAATATTAGATTTGTAGGTTATTGTTTGTGCTATATTTTTGTGATCTCTTACTCAATCAAAAGTCAATCAGTATCAAAATATCCTTCTATAATTCCTCATAGTAGTCCTTTTCCCTCACTATTCCAAATCCTGTCATCAGCAAAATGTCACATCACCATTCACCCTTTTTTAAATCAGTTACAAATATTTTGACCATCCTAGGTTGTAGCATAGCACTTGGAGGGTTGCCATTGCCAACCTCATCTTTTGGGAGAAATAATTGTTTATTCCTGTCTTCAGTTTCCAACTTTTTATACAACTATTTAACCAAGCGATGTCCTTCTTTTTTATACAGCAGCTATTAGTTTCTCTCATAGACTGTTTAATAGTTGGCCCAAGCTGTCAGTATGTAAGTATCCATACTGAACAGAGCATAAAGGGTAATACTTTCCATAAAGTGGGAATGATCTTTACTGTGTAAGGAAAATGTGACAGTTTTCTTGGGAAAGAGTCTTGTGAACAAATGTCTTGATCCCATTCGTGTTGCTCTCAGGTGGAACCCTTATAATGATACAAATTGTAGTTTGAGAAAGCTCTAAACTGATGGTGCAGAATTTTACACAAATATTCAAATTTTCTTGAAAAGCAGTCTGGAAGGAAAGGCTTCCTCTCAGGTCTTTTATCAACATTTCTTCATTCATTGTGGAGAAAGATTTTATTTCCCTTCAGCAGAGGCACCTATTCACCACTGCTCCTGCTTTTATAGGCAATGCCAGGTGTTTTATTATTCACGACATTTAAAGTCTGTATATTATTAATAATATTATATTTTTCTACTCACTTGATGCAGTTATATTAAATTACTTACATATTTTAAATATTTTACTATATGTATAAGGTTTGTAATACAAATAATACTATATTTTTTATATCCTTATACCATGGTTCCATTTAACAAGAAGTCTGATGAGAGGCAACTTAGTAGCAGATCAAAACAGCCATAACCTCAGAAAGCAAAAAACTCAACCCATACAGACCCACTTAAAATTTGTTCCAAAAACAGAACAAGGAGAATGACAGGGCAATATGTCCTGACAGTATCGAGGTCAAATCAAGTATCATTTGTACCCTTCAGCAGATATAATTTTGGTTTTAAGACAGTAGTTGCTATAAATACTAAATCACGGGAGGGTTTTTTGATTAATTTGAAAGAAATGTGTGTACCCACAGCCGGATCATATTAAATGTGTTTTGATGGGCAATCTGGTAGCTCACAGATCTTGCATGAAAGACAGCATAACCATAGCCTGATTTACAGAGTACTTTACGCCAAAAGGAGCCTCCATGACTTCAGTCTGGTTGTGATTAAGCCAAGGCTTCTTTGTGTGGAGCACTCATTTACACCTCATTTTCATTTGGTAGACAGGGAGTACTTGTCTCAAAGTCCTAAGAAATGGTTTATTTTATCATGGCAGTTGCAGAAGTGAGAATTGTCACCTTTTGGTGCATTGTGTCCTGCCTTCTAAAGCAGACAGGCATGCTAGTCCTTACCACATATCAGTGGAGAATGGGCATGAATCTGTTCCCTCATCAAAGTAATACTTTTCCTTCCATTTTCTATTTCACTGGCCCTGATGACACCTACACTGAGTCATATGCTGAAGTAGCACAAGACATGAGTAATTAAAGCTTTGTTGAGTGCTGAGAGATTCTCTACTGTGGAAACAAGACATCTTTGCATATCTATAATGGCTCAAATGCATCATTCATTAAAGGGTATAGCTTTCATTCAGAAATAACAGCTTTGAAAAAAGATTTCAGCTGGCATTGCATTTTAGTAGAGCTTTGTGTGTGATTCGTGTAAGAGTCAAATGTGCACACACATATATTTATATATACATGTGTATGTATGGCAGATGATTCAGGCTTTTATTTCCCAGATGGTTGCTGCAACCTAACTTTTCTGAAGCAATGATAAGATCAGTTATATAATTTGTTACATAAGAAGTTTTTCCTGCAACTACCTCATTAAAACATCTGTTAAGTGAGTGAGAACGAGCCAAACTGGGCAAATCAAACCTTAGGGTGAGCACTTGTGAAAGGACAACCTTGTAATTTTGCAGTTTTAGGGTCAAATCTCCCCCCAGTGAAGTAACTAAATGTGATCATTTAAAAGTCAAAAACGTCAGTGAGCCCTGAGCTCTAAAATAGAAAATAAGGCAAAACAACAGAAGCAAAAATTGAAAGAATAGTTCAGCAAATGAGTGAATTTCTTGCAACTTGCTGAATTCCTGTCGTCTCCCCAGTACCCTGTCTGCCCTTTAAGTCCCTTTTATAAACTTACTAGACAAGAAACCTGAAATTAAAGTACAAACGATTGAAATGCTAAGTGGTTTAGGCAGCGTTTACCAACTTAGAAAGTAATTTCAGAGGGTCAGGAGCATATCTCTCACTCTTACCTCTGTCTCGGTGAATACTATGCTTATTTAAATGAGGTCCTGAATGGGCTGAGTCCTCTAGGCAATATGAACAATTGTGTGAATGTCCAAATGACAGGGAAGACCCGTTGTCACGTTTTCTTCCCTCCTCCTGGTAGAAAGTACAAAGCAAAAAGAAAATGCAAGGGGGAGAAATAAGACTTTCTAAGTCTTTCTAAGAGATGAATAAAATGGGCTGGAAGGGGAATCATGTAGGCATATATGGCTGGTTTCAATAAGAAAGCAAGCAAGCAAGCAAGCATTTTGAGAAACTCTCATTTCTTTTTTCTACCTGCAGTCTGGTAAACAATTTCACAATTTATTTAAAGCAATAGAACTGTAAGCAGCTTCTGATCGAAGTGTTCTAGGCCTGGTATTTATGTGGTGTAGATCAGTGTATGTCCAGATTATTTACTGCATTATGGTAATTATACATCATATGTAAACACACAATAACAGTCTTATGATCTTCACCGTTGAGCCATAGCGTGGGCTGTCATAATCAGCTCAACAAGGATGGCAGTTAGGTTCTTATACACAACAATCTTTATTTAATTTGAGAGGCAGATTGAAATTCAGTCCTTGACAAAACTATGTGAAGATTTAGAAAGGGCAAGGAGTAGAAAAAATGCTTGGAAGGTAAAAGCTGCAACCCCCCCTAACAAACAGAAAATGCATGTACCCTCACCTCATCTATCTTTTGCCTGTAGAAACTGCCTGACCCCAGCTGCTAAACTGAGCTGAGGGAATAGAGACAACCTGAGAAGTGAGGACCCCCATGAATTCAGGAGCAATTACTTGGCTCAGCTGAAAACATCAATAGCATGTGTCAGAATGGAATCCCGGAGCCATGGATAATAGAAAATATGTACCCTTCAGCTGGGTGCTGAATTGAAGATCTGTTGGGAGATTTCTGCTGTTGTATGGCTGGGGCTGTTGTCAGCTTTTCACTGAGAAGGCTGCACCTGAATGAAAGGAACAATTTTAAAGCATTTGACAAAGTTGATTTTAGCAAAAACAAGTACTGCTCTGATACCTTGCCAGTAATTTGACTTTTTCACTAAATATTGCCTAAGCTCCACCTTATACTATATATAACTGGAGTGTTTGAAAAGATTATTGCTGAAAGTGAAAGCTTCCGAGGCAGCATTTACCCAGGAGAATTAAAGCAAGCAGAGATTCCTCACTGCATTGATCAATATGCAGTGAAAATCTGCAACTGAAACCCGAGGCTGGGGAGAATTATGGCGCAGATTAATTCCCAGTGTAGATGTAAGACCTTAAGGTAAACTGAAGCACTTCTGCAGATGTCTTTCTCTCTCTGTGGACTGTAACACTACGAGCATCCTAGAAACAGCTGCCTCAGCTGGGTGTCTACTCAGTTACTAGGTGAACCCATGGCTTTTGACCACTTACAGTGCTGTGTAAAATTGATATATATAACTAATTAATAATCATAATAATCAGTGATGCACAATTTGAATCCCTCCAATCCAGAGTAACCACATCCTACCTCCCTATGCACTCAATGAGGTTTGCATTGATCTGGACAGAAGATGTCTGATCTACTCAGTTATGCTGGATGTGCAGATGTTGTCTCAGATGTTCCAGCCTCCCTGGCCCTTAACCAGGAGTCAGGACACAGCAATATTGTATATGTATGTCTCTGTGAAGTGGGGAGGATGCAAAGTTGCACGAGGTGTGTAGGAGCTCTAGAAGGACTAGCTCGGCAATGGTACATCTCCCACCAGGTGACTTCACCAGTCACCAGCAGTAATATTCACTTGCAGAAGCAGTGCAAACAAAAAGGTGTCTTGCTGGGCAGGAACTCTGGAAGTTTTAGCCCAAGGCTGTGTTCTGACTGGAAAGTTTCACAATCTCATTCCTATTTTATTTCATTTCTGTCCTTCTCCATATAATGATAACCTGAGAGAAGAGGTGCTAAACTCCCTTCAGCGTCCCTCTTCTCCATAAATACATACCTGTAGAGGTCTGTTTTTTTGGCATGTGCTAGCTATGGCTTGGGGCAATGTAGCCTGAAATTTCCAAGTACCCAACACCTTTTTTTCTCAATATACATATTACAGCAGAGAAAAGGAATGCTCTTACACTTCACAGCTGATTCAGTGTTGGATAGGCCAGGAACACCAAGTGTTTGGTAATTAGAGAGCAGACTCTAATACGTGGCTTCAGTGCCTTCTGCTTGAAGGGGTTAGAACTGCCCATTGCTATTTCTGCTAGAATATATATTTCTTGATTTCTCAGGACTGCTATTCTTTCCCATCTTCATTTTCTGGGACAAAAGGAGCAGCTGCTATTACTGATGAGCACTAAGAAATGGGCTGTTACATGTGCTCAGGTGGCAGTGATTTGTCTTGAAAAAATAGAGTTCTTTAGATTAAGTGTCTGAGTGAGTTTTCTACCATGGTATAAAAGTGTAAAGTGATCCCGACAGAAATAAATAGAAAGAATATGGGGCCTCTTAGTAGCATGTAAAAGCTCTGACTTACAATAGCAGTTCCAAATACCTCTCTTTTTTTGCTTTTTACAGACTAATAATTGAGTTGCCTAGTCAATTTTAAACTTTAAACTACTATGTAGATTTAGGCTGTTAAATAAAGTGTTCTATTTCTTTTTCCTCTTTAGTTTGTTTCCATTCTCTTTCCTTTTGGAATATGTCTTGAATAAACATTTTTCTCAAGCAAACAAGTGCCTATCTTGCCTAGCTATCACCTGCTTAGTGGTGTTACTGATGCTACACCATTCTTTTCTGCTTATCTCAGACTGGGCTTAAATTAAAATGCTGTGCTAAAATACTGTGAAATAAGCTGTTACTACTCTATTTTTGGTTGAAAAACCAAACTGAATAGTTGTGTATACATTTAGACAAGAAAACTTTGCTTTCAGAAATATGGCTGATTTGAGTCTCTAAAATGATGACAAAATGCAAAGGATTTCTTTGGTTAGAGCAATGTCTAAAAGTTGCAGCCAGGCTTAGAGCTTCACAGGAAAGGTTATGACCTAGACACACTGTGAGACAGCATATCCCCTAAATGGGAAATGAAAGATAGGAGCTCTTCACCTTGATTTAGGATAGTAGATTCAAGAGAGTATCTAAGGCCCAAAGTCAACAATGTTTTAGTGGAAAAGTAAGAACCAAAATAGCAGGTATTTATGCCCTGTGTTTTAGGGCAGTGATTTAATAAAAATTATTCAGCTCTGATTTGGAGGAGTTGAGCTATAAATCCACCTGAATGTAATACATTGCAAGACTTGAGTCCACCTTGCCTAAGGCTAAAATGGGCCTTAAAACTGTGAAACAGTTCTTCCTTTCCTTTCTTTTCTGCATCACTAATAGCTGGTGCATCAAAGTGTTTACCTTTGGCTATTGCACCACTCACTGGGAGGTTTCACTCCAGCATTCTTATTCCCTGATTGTCCTCACTACCTGTGTGGTGATGTATACCTGCACTCCCATTTCTACTGGTTATATTAATGTAAAAAAGTCCCGCAAGGCTGAGGGGCTGTTGTGTACATAAAATGCACAACAACTATTAAGGCAAGTTGACTCAGGTGGTCTTTAAGATGCAGGGTGATATCCTCTCTCACACAGAAATACAGTTAGGAATGCAGTTTAATAAGGAGACAGGATGGGTTGTGGTGATCAGGCACAGGGCATGGCCAGACAAGTGTACTGACCAGCAGCTTATTTACATGCAACTGACTCCTTATACCCACCCACCCCCATTTTCCCACTCTCATTTCTCCATTATCCAGCTCCACTCCCTTCCTTTCCCAGCCTTTGGCCCTTCCCCTGAACATGCCATAAGTTTTGCACGTGCTTGCATAGTAAGTTTTACACAGTTCCACAAACTCCTCCAAATATCACAGAGTAACTTTGCTCTTTTCCATGAGACCCATGACAGTCTTGTTTCCCTGGTCTTATCAGTTACTAAGTTCTGGCTGAGCTTCTCCAAAGTTATGTGTAAGTGTTTCCTTTCATGACTCATCAATCAGCAAATTCATCTTTCCAGTCTTTATTATTGTCTCAGCTGTCTACTCATTCAAGTTTGTATATCTGCGTGCTTAATTTACTGTTTTTCCTGTCTCTTCCCTTCGCCTCTTATGCTGAATAGCCATTAACCAGATGTCTTTTAAAAATTAGTTATCCTTACAGTAAACGCAGCAGGGATGTGAAGGTAGATGGATAAAAGCTTTACAATATGGTTATGACAAAACACACCAAACCAGGCTGAGTGTGCTTACCAAGGTGGGCTCAGTAAAACCCATTATTAATGTCGGAGATCTAAGACAGTACTATTTTACCAGTGCTAGATCAAAGGCATGTTCAAAATGAGTCTTGATGTAGTGTGCTTATTACATCAGTATTCTGTACTTGCTAAAAATGATAATTTACCACATTTTAGAACAGCTCCAAGCACTGATCCTTGGACCCCTCCTAACAGAATCTTGTTCTCAAAGATCATTTCAGTTCTTTTAGGTTTTTACCAATAATGCAAGCATGGTCAGTTACTGAAAGTTAGTCCTTGCCTGTCTTCGTAAACAATGACAAAATAAAAAAGAAGCCATGTTAACATGTTTTCACTTCTAAGAGCTCATAACCACTGATCTACTCCATTATATTTCTGTTAGCATTTTCAGTACTTGGATACTCTCCATGCAAGCACTATGTGATCCTTGCTGTGTCTGCCTCTCATCTCATCTTTGGCTTTCTGCAGTCTCACACATAGGCTATTACACATGCCTGAAATTCTCTGTGTGGACATTTTTGTCCCTTTTTAAAATATGCTTCTCCTATAAAGCACGACATAAATGTCTTGCCAAAACAGCCACTCATTTCGTTCTCCATCTGTTGCATCTTCTTCCCCATTTGGACATAAGTACCTAATTTTAGATATATCCTATCAAACTCCAGGCATTCAGCTGAAGCCTAAGTTAGAATCCTCGTCATCAAATTGTCCTTCTATTATAGACAAAGGGGAAAAAACCACAAGCCTACTTCTCTCTTTCTTTCCCTCTTTCTCCTTTACACTGGCTTCAGAGGGGATCTGCAGTGCTTGCCTTGCTACCAGCTGGCTTGTTAGGCGAGATGAGATGCAAACAGGCTCAACTGTTTTACTTTTCAGTTTGCTTTTCTTAGCAAAAAACTTACCTTTATATTTAACGGTGAACAGGAATGGGTTTTTAGGAGTATATAAAAAATACTGAAATCTGTAGATTTTTTCCAAAAAAATTATGAAAAGATGATGATTGCTGTCAGAACTTGGATTTTAGAGATGTCATGTGTTTTAAGTAAAGTTGTGTACACATTGTACATGAGACAAACTACCTATTAAATAAAAAATAATTCAATAGCTCTCCTCACGTCATAGCTTGATATCATGAAAAATTCCAGGATGTTTTTTCCTTTGGTTCATTTTCAGCTTAGCTTATATTTTTGTGCAAAACCGCAAAATTATTCTTTTGCTCCAAGACCAACCCACTCTAAATTTCTTTTTCTCAAATCACCCATAATTCCATGTTCTTGTCACTTTCCAAGAAAAGAAGAACACTGTGGGGTGTCTCCGCTTCCTACGTCAAGCTGTAACATACGATTTCATTCCCTTCTCAGTTTAAAGAGTCTTTCCTACTTTTGTTAAAACTGCTATCATCTAACCAAGTATCTGTAGTTAAGGCTTTCTTTGGGATAAATCGTAGCATTAACTAGAAGCTATACATGTATTAACTGGTGCATGACAAAACCAAACTCCTACTACCTTGCTTCCCTCTGCCCCAGAAATGACTATTTATATAGATTTCCATATGACCAATTCCAGTACTTTTATCCCACATTTTATCTTAATTCTAGTGCTTCTGTTCTCTTAAGGTATGGATTGAATCAAGCTTGCAATCAGATGAAATTAAGGTAGAACTACTTGGGTTAACAACTGCAGTGTAGCTGAAAATCATCTCTTTTGTGGGTTTGTTGGGTTTTTTTTGTGGGGTTTTCTGTTTTGTTTTGTTTGTTGTTTTTTTTTTAATTACTGTGCATATGGTTTTTTGCCACATGCTACAAAAGCCCTCTACTAAAGCATCCATCATGTCAAATGTGCTCTCTGCATGTGAACAATGCCAGAGCTTAAAGGAAAATGTTTTAGAAGCTGTCAGGAAACTGTCGTTTTCCAGATGGCTAATCAAATGGAGGACAGAGACACACAGGCACTGTCTCCAAAGAGATGTATTAATAATGGATGTTACTCACTTGTGGTGGAATGGGACAGAGAGAAAGCAAAGAGAATAAAGACGATACTGAGCACACAGTAATCAGGAATTTTTAAAGCTCCCTATTCCTTTTTTAAAAGCCTATCATTCATTTTAGAAGTGCAAATGTCTTGTTAGTTTATTTAAGGGATACTTGCTTAGAACAGCAAATAATATTGCTACCAGGCTCTGAAGTCATGGATTTAAAAAAATATGAAAAGCTGGGCTTGAATAGGGAGTCACTTTGCTATGAGAGAAAATTCATAAATTAAGGATTATTCTCTACTCATTCTCCTCCAGTTGAGTTCTGTGAAACCTTCCTAACAAAACCTTCTTTGGAAGAAGATTCACCTTGTATGTGCCTGGTTCAAATGCTGGGTGTTTCTGGATCACTTTGTAGATCAAGACTTCAAAGCACTGCATAAAGAAGCTTCTTGCCAGATGCTTGGGAAGCACTAGAGGCCTCCATGGCCATGAAGTCCCACTGAAGCCACTCTAAGATCAAACATCACAAGGCTCCTGGAAAACAGGGAGGTGGCATAACACTCAAGATAGGGTTGGATGACTTAAAGCGTTGACTGAAGCGCACTGTAGACTTAGCTGCAACAGGTAATCTGAGTTATCCTCAGATATCTACTCTGTCCATCACTGGATATGACCATCCCCTTCATAAAGATACCAGATGAGAAACCATACTTGCATTTCTGTTAACAGTCTATCATATTACAGTTTAAAACATCAAAAAAAGTTGGTTTAGTGCTTACATGCCAGAGAGTAAGTTAGTGGTATTTGTCTGCTTTCTCCTCTACAAGCTGGTAAACTGGTGCATAAATAGAAAAATCAGCCATCGTATAGTACAGTTTAGGAAGTAGAACTTTGATGTGTGAAAAGTTTCCAATATACACCCACAATTCCACAGAAGGAGATGAGATAGATCCCCTTAGGCGTACTGTAAAGTTTGTATGTGTTGCATTTTATAAGTGGAAGATGTGAAGCCATATCTTTTGCTAGATTTAATCTCGCTATCTCAACTACCAAGCCTGGCAATGTAAGAGTGAATTGAACTGTGTAAGCTCAATGGGGAACTTGATAATTATTTGGATTTCTAACTTATATGCTGCACTTTCCCTGCTATTACTACCCTTCATAGCTGTGACCTTCACATGTCTCAGTCACACTTCTTGATAACCTTAGAGACAGAATCTTAACTGCAGGCTTTCTTTCCTCAGTTGAATTTAGAAATTGAGATTCAGCAAAAAGTTTGCTGCTGACTTATGATTAAGTTTTGAAGAGTCCTGGCTTGTTAAATGTTTTTTTTTTTTTCACTTGGTGCAGACATAGCTTCATCTTCCGTACAGCTCTGGCTTGAGCATCTGTGTTCTTTGACACCAGAAATTCTAAGTGAAATACAGGAGGGTGCAGAAATAAATATTAAGAACAAGAACGGTGGTGCTGCTTGGAGGATGAGTGAAAACTGACATGAATTAAAGCAAGAAATGTTCTAACTGGATATAAAGAGAAATATTTTACCCATGAGGACAGTCAAGCAATAAAAAAGGCTGCCCAGAGAGGCTGTGCAAACTCCATCCTTGGAGGTTTTCAAGACCCAGCTGGATAAAAACTTGAGCAACTTGTTCTGACCTGAGGGCTGAACTTGCTTTGAGAAAGAGGTTGGAATGGAGTCCTCCTGATGTCCCTTCCAATCTGAACTATCCTTTGACCCCGTGATAATAATCGTAAGCAAACTAGGCACCATAAAAAAATTTCTGGAAAGGTTTGAGAAAGGGCACCTGGATGCTATGTCAGTTCTGTTGGGTTGTTCAGATACAAGCTCCCTTCGGATTATGGGTAAGTCTAGAGGATGAGATCCTGACGATACACATACAAAGCTCTGTTTTACTTGTTCTCTGATCTGCATAGGAGCAGACTAAAGAAGGACCTTAAACAGGCAGAAAAAAGAGGGAATGACTAAGGAAAAGAGCAATAGGAAGAGAGAAGGGAATTTCCTTTAAGGCTTTTCAGATCCTCGCTAATGTGTTACTCTGTAGTTTATAGAGTTACACTGATGTAACACTATTGTAAGTGAGATTCCCATAAAATCCATGAGACATTGAGAAGTTTAGTATGAGATTCATGGCAACTACTGTTGATCATGTGAAAATTAAATGTCTGATTTAAGCTAGCTTTCCAGATGCCCCATAACATGAAGTGAGAGTTGTGTTTTTAGATGGAGGCTCATACATTAAAACATTTGTCTTAAATAGGCTGGGTAAATCACGCCAGTCTTTCTCCAGTGAATACACAGAGGACCCCATGACTAACTTAGATCAGAGTCCTAACTTTCACAAGGCCAAAGTTAGGTTAGATAAATCCATCTTTGGTTACAAGAGGTTACATTGACAACATTGCCAGAGGATGTTACCTCTGAGAGGTTACAAATTTGCCTCTCAGACCTCTATGCAAGGTGATTTCATTGCATATTTTAGTAATATTTTTTTTCATTGACTGCAGTAGACTTCTCATGAAATCCTGAATTATAAATTCCTTTTAAGGCCTTCTTTCTGCTGTAAATTGTTAGCAAGTTAGTGGATATGCAGGGTCAGTCTCCTTGGTACAAGGACATGATCCCATCTTTCTGCTTTGGTTATTTTTTGCCTCCAGCTCTCAGTCAAACGAGCAAAAGTTATAAACCACCTTAGTTTCACTGAACTGTTTGCATTGAATCTGAAGTCTCATGACTCAAACTACAAAGACATTAAAAATAATTAAATCAAAGTATTTGGATTGAACAGATCCTTTGTTACATTTCCTGTATTGTTTGGAGACCTTAAAAAAACTGAAAGCACTTGAAAACCAAGTGATATGATGCACTGAACTTAAAACAGAAAGTTTTCTGGTTTGGGGTGGAGGTTTTTTTCCCCTTTTCTTTTTTGAATTATCCAAAATGGGGTCAAAGTTTGGTTTTGTGCTTAAGATTTTACAAAGCTGTGTGCACACTGACAAGTAATAATTTTTTCTGCTTCTTTTCACATGAGTCTCTTTGTAAACACTAAATTCCCCACTAAATCTGTGTAGGTCTGTGATTTCTACCTCTCTTGTTTAGTCACTCATTTTCTTGTAACCACCTTCCCCACTATCTATCTGACACACAACAAGGAGAGGGGAATGAAGTCATCCTCAGGGGCCAAAGTTTGGCATCGTCTTGGCAAAGAAAAGGGAGTAGTGGAAGGTGTTTGTGTTGCTTTGGTCACCTATGCTTTCTCCTGTAGTGCTGATCATGTTTGATTAGCCTGGTTAATGAAGACCTTCCTGTTAAAATTAAAGTTCTGTAGTATTTAGCATATTCTTGCCAATTGTTAATTAGCTTATTGACAGGAGAACATTTTGGATTTCATTTTTCAGCAGCATCCTCTCCCCTCCCCTAGTCCATCCTGCCAAAATAAAGGTCTTTACAGTCACAACATATTTGAGAGCCATATGATATGTCTGTGAAGGCTGCCTTGCAGCACTAGTGCACAGGAAAGATACATATGTTATTAGCTAAAGCCAATGTGAAAGCTGAAAGCACAGGAGATACATGGCTAGGGAATCCTTTGTGTTACTAATTTATCATGTAGATACAGATTTCATGTCCTTTACTGCTACTTTCCCTGTTTGGGGGAGGTTCTGATATTCACTCATGGTTTTGAACAAGAGCCCATTGGCACAGAAGCTGCATATATAATCTTTATTTCAGGAGCATGTGTTTTGTTTGCCCTCTTTGTGCTGACTGAGGTACTTAGAATCTGATCTTTAGCCTCCCCTAGGGCAGCTTTGGGATTTTTATGGGGTGTCATACATTTCTATCTCTTGCACTGGTGCTTTTAAATGAAGAGAAAGAGATGTGATTCATAGCAGCTTTGACCTAAATTGCTGAGAGCTACGCACTACACCACTGTCACTATAATATAGGATGCATGGGTAGGTGACAAAGGATGTTAGAGTCCTCTTAAGTCTTCTTCAACCACCAGTAATTCTGTTCTGCAGACAGCACAGTGTAGCTAGCACAATAGTTCAGTACCAATAGACAGGAAAGTTTTTCCAACTGCACCAACTCTACTCCCACACTTATCTTCTGCTATCTCTACTCCAACCCATCCATTTGATTGTTTAACCCTGAATTGTCAGAAAACTACTTCTGGGATAGGAGGACTGATTTTGTTTTTTTTTTTTTTTTCAATTTCAGTGAAAATTTTAGTGAGAGTTTAGTTTTAATTTCATTACAGCAGAGAGTGTGATCAGTGATGAAGCCGGTACCAAGGAGGGGCCTAGATCATACATTTTGGAGAACGGCAAGAGTAGGGAAGTGGGGAACATTTGATGGCAGTTGACTATAAGGTAAGGTTAGTTCAGGGTTGCTGTCACATTATATAAATTAGGCAGGGGCAATGTTTTTCACTTGTCTTTGGAGATGGCTACCTCATTCCTTTGACTATGCAAAGTGCTTAGGTGTTTAATGCAAGCACCAAAGTGCCTGGAATTAAACAGCTGATCAGGTCTTCTATCAACTACCTCTCCTTGTAGGGTTTATAATCATCATAGAATCACAGTCTCATAGAATGGTTTGGGTTGGAAGGGATGTTAAAGATCATCTGGTTCCAAGCCCCCTACCATGGGCAGGGACACCTTCCACTAGACCAGGTTGCTCCAAGCCCCGTCCAACCTGGCCTTGAACACTGCCAGGGATGGGGCAGCTGCAACATCTCTGGGCAACCTGTGCCAGTGCCTCACCACCCTCACAGTAAAGAATAATGCCCCAGCCTGGTCTTAAATTTGCTTGCAAAGCTGCCTGCTTTTAAATCAGTTAGCAAGTCACTTTATGAATAAATGCATTAAAAAGAAAGAATCTTGTTACAGGCTATATTTTTTTATCTTTGTCCATGATAAAACTAAAATACCATGGTCACAACTTTTGACAGTTTTATCAATGTCAAATTAGACCCTGGCTCATTAATTTCTGCTCAACAGTTGGGATTCTAATAGCTCAATGATTGACATTTTAAAGCCATTAACTTCCATTCGGTTTGATCACCCGCAGGCAGGAGCCTGTAGTCAGCTCCTCAGTTGGTTTCTGACAAGCTCTGCTGGGTTAGCGTGTGCTCTCCAATATGACATGCAAAAACCAAGCCTTCATCCACTGGATGGATGTTTAAAGGAATTTTACTAAACCAGCATGTGGGGAAAAAATAAAGAAAAAAGGACACAGTGAAACTGCAGGCTGAAAACTTTATCTTCTGGAGATATGAGATCTTGGAGAACAAGAATCAATAGCATTTGAGGTCTGGAAAGCCATGCTGTTGAACATTGTTTTTTTGTGTTTTTTTGCTGCTGGACTGAGTAACAGGTAGCTAGATAAAAAAGATAGGTTATTTAGAAAACTTTACATTTCTGAGTGGTTCAAGACATGATAAGGGATCAGGACTTCTACAGAAGGGTGATTTCACACAGCAATGCTCAATGAATCGTGGGCCAGCAAGAACTGGTTCCACTTGTGGACAAACCCCTCTTTCACTCTCCTTCTTTCCTATCTTTTTCCAAACCTGGAAGCTCCTAAACAAGTAACACCTAGAGATGTAAGTGTCTGATCCTTCTTAATAAAGTCAGGGTATGCTCCCTCATCTTCCATCTCCCTGGGGCTCTAGGTGAAATTGTGCTATAGAGTGTGCAGGAAATAAAAATCAAGTGCAAAACTGCTCCTAGTGCCTCTGTCTCCTTGTGGCAATATGACTTCTGGGTTGCCAAGAAAGTTACTAATGGATCCCACAGGTGAATTTGCTGTGATTCCCCATGAATGAAATGAGGGAGACGTTATGTTCTTTATGCCGTATTCATCTCAAAGAGCAAAAGCAAAAATAACAGCAGAAATGTTATCCCTACATGAAAAAATCTTGAAAAATTCAGAGTGAATAAGAGAAAATAAGCTGGTAGTAATCTCTACGAAAAATTAAACCAATCACTGAACAAAACTGAGAAATTAACCTCCTGTATAGCTAAATGATTTCCTTTGCAGGCTTTTTGGTATAAATCTGCAGTAAGAATGTAATTCTGTGCGAACTTTAATAAGAGGATTTAAACCAAGAAAACAGAACCAGCCAAACCAATTTTAGAAAGGCTCTTGTTTTCTGCACTACACAGGACTAGGCAAAAAGCCAGTAAACATGTGCGTGATGTGTGTTCTGTTCCCTATAAAATTAGCTTTGGACAGGAGCTGTTAAGCACTGTGGCCTGATCTATGATTGCATCCAAAAATATCACAACATCTGGTTCTTACAATCTTTCCTTTTAACTCTATTGATGTGTGGACATTTCTGGCTCTCGGAGCAGCAAAAAAACCCAAGGGGTGAGAGTTCAGTCCCTCTTCCGTTCCTGGTTTCAAGCAAAACAAAAGCTTTTGCTCTTGATTCACGCAACTTTGATTGATGAGCTTGACTGATAGCTTTGACTTGCTTCATCACCTCTCCTTCCTGCTCTGCCCCTGCACTGGGGTTGTGCAGGTGACATGGAGAGACCGGAGGGAACATGGAAAGGCAGCCAAGGACAAGTACATCCAGCTCTGGCTGGAGGAGAAAAGCAGATGATTGGAGTGGGGCATTTCTTTCTGGACCCCATTCAGTGCCCCTCTGTGAAAATCTTTGCCATCGGTAGTTGCTTGTAACTCAGATGTATGGCAAAATTCCTTATGCAGATGCAAAGGGTGCCTGGGAGGAAAGGAAGAGAGGATTTTAAAGCTCTGTTAGTAATGCATGATATTTGCTCTAGGCCTGTCAGCCTCTTTCTTTAGGTGGCTTGCTTTTATCCTCTTATGATGAAAAAATAAATCTTTTATCTTCCATGCTGTTATAATTCTGCCTTCAGAACTTGAACTTCCTTGTTTTTGTCAGTCTGAAGTGCTGTATTTTGGGTTTTGGAGGAGTTATTGCTTCCCTTTGAAGGTGTATTCATTGCTACAGTGGGGATCTAGACTGGCTAGAGATCAAATTATGTCTATGTTTGTGTGAGTCTGTGTCCTCTTCCCCCACATTGTTTTAAAAAGAGACCCTTGACATATAATATAAATTCCTGTTTGTTAAAAGGGGTGTTCAGACATGAAGCTATTGTTATTAGATCTGAGAGCTGGCTGTTTTTAACAGTGCCCCTAAATCTGGCAGCATTGGAAATGAAGTAGGAAAATAAGATCTTAGAATGAAAGTAGGAAGGAAAGCGTTCTTGATTGGAAGTTAGGGCACCTGAAAGTAACACTTCGACATCTCATAGTCTGCACAGCCTCTGACATGTTTTAGGAACGAATGACTCACTTGACTGTTTTGTGCCTCAATTTTCCACTCTCTACTTTGTTTACAAATGTTTTTGACATCTGTGAAAAAATGCTGTATGTAAACCTTGGGGTGAGAGGTGTGAAGAAGCAGAAAGAAAAAAGGGGTGCAGGGAAACCTTTATGTCAGTGCTTAATGCTTTAAATTGCTTCTGCAAGCCATTAGCCATGACACATAGTACTTATTATATATAATAACACAGTACCGTGTTTGCATGAAGTCTATCTCAAAAGAAACAGCTGCTACCTGTGGATTTACATGTTTATTCTTTATCAGTAGATTACTCGTTGACCTTGGGCACTGTCTGCAGAGCTGGGTAGTACATGGCCTCTACAGGAGCTGGGCACCATTTGCTCTGAAACCTCCTCCTCTGCTACTGTGTATTATCCAGTGATTCTTCTGTGAAATGGTTAAAAGTTTTGTGCCGACTAGGGAGCCAGGTCTCTCCTTCCCCTGGATACAAAGCAAGGGGAAATTTTCTGTGTTGAATTTTGTGGTGGGTGTGTCTATCATCAGATTTTCTAAGGACATACAGAGTGTGGGGAAAAGACATCAGCTGGATTCTGTATAGATGCATGATATTTAGGGCAAGGAGGAAAGAATAGATTATTTAGTCTGTTTCCTTACACAAGCTTGCCATAAAATTTGTTTATTCTGGATGCAGCTTACTGTCCAGCTCTTGTCAACAAATTCCAGGCTGGGAGTTGAGATTTAATGCTCTTGAGGGCATGTAATTTGTAAGAGTATGATCTGAAAAACACCTGCTTGCAGACTTGAACAAGTCATGTAGTTTTCCCTTTCTCTAAAATATCTTTCCTGCATTTGTATAAATAGATCACACTCTACAGATGAAAAGCACAAATTACCCAAAGAAAAAGATCACACAGCTCATTTTGTGAAACCAAGAGAAGAGGTTCCGTGTATTTAAGGTCTCATCCAAATTACTCTAAATGGAAGGATGCAGTCTAAATCATTGCCTGGGCTTTACACAAACACTGTAAATACCATGTCTCACTGATATTTGTGAGTGGCATGCTGAAAGCTGATGGAGGCTTTTTTTTTTTTGCAGCTTAGCAACAAGCAGTGACTGGCAAAATCTTCTGCTCTTCAAAATCAATGCCACTTTTCTGGATCATTTCCTCATCTTCACGATCATCTGTCAGAACAGTAAATTGACAATGTGTTCCCAGGGACAGCGTGGGGTCTGCTGCAAGCTTTGATAGTTAGAAGATGAACTTAAACTTTTCAAAGACAAACATATTATGGTTTTGGATCCCATATAACATTAGCTTGCTTTTGACACTGTTAATCTGGATGTCTTTTGTACTCCAGTAAGCTTCTCCCTTTGCATGCACAATATCACTGTGAGAACATGCCCTGGTTGATTCACACACTGCTAATACATGTTTGTTATTCTTGCTATCTATTATTATAACACCTGTGAACCTTAAGCATGGATTCTGATCCTGCTGTGTAAGCCCAGAATAAAAAAATGGACCCTGTGTTTGAGAAGTGTGTGTGATGATAAAAAGCAGAGCAGACAGAGAATGGACGCTGGTGAGTAGGTGAGCGCAGGGAAAATGAGGACAACAACTGGTTGTCACTGCAAGTGGGATACTGTTGACAATAGTTAGCTGAGATTGGCATTGAGTGGGTTTTTTTAGTGGGAATTGGAAAGACCTGTGTCTACAGGTGTTTATGAGCGACTTCTGGAGAGCCAGAATTGCCAGAGTACTTGCTTGGGACCATCCCAGTCAATGGGGATGCAGGAGTCTGTTGGAAGTTAAAGCCGAACTTTGAAAATCTTGTTTGCCAATTAAAGGTATCAGCTGATACTCAACCATTTAACAAATTCGTTAAGCATAATCAGAGGAAGGATGCTCAATTAGGACCGCCTTGCTACAGAGAAGTCAGAAGCAAGACAAAACCAGAAGGCTGTATCTCAGACAGCTGCCTGCTCCTGTAGTAGAGGGAAGAATCATATCAGCCTCTCTTCTGAGTGTCTACAACACAAGTCCCTTGCTTTCGTTTAGATGCCTCCGAGGTATGAGTTCAGATTTTTCATCTTTTTTGTTTTGGTTTGGGTTTTTTTGTAACATCCTATTCCTGCCAATCTCTACATAAAACTTCCCGCTTACACTAGTTTTGCCTGTTCTACCATGCTTACCTCTGGATAGTGAAGAAGACAAGACAAATGACTGGTATTTGATAGAATGAGAAGAATCCTGCAAAAAGATGAGATGGTGTCAGTCTGGATAACGTAGTAGGGCAACAAAAATAGATAGTGGGATTCCTGATCACTGTGAGCAAAGCAAGGTTTGGCCTAGCCAGGGACGGGGCTTTAGGAGTTACTGAGATACAAGAAGGAAGCTGAATTACAGATTTTGCTCTGTGTATACTAAAAAGAAGGTGGAGGTGTTAGAAATATTATGCAGAAAAGGACAACAAAACTAAACCAGGTTTGAAGTAAAAAAGAAGCCATGTTTGAGACTGTAGGATGGTTCTGTCCAAAGCAACAGAGAAAAAGCAATTCTGAGGGATGGACTAAAGGAGTTTTAAGCTTATTAGGTTTCACATCAAGACCAAGCAACCTTGTAGAGAAGAAAAAAGGTATACTTCTTGGACTGTTTCTTGAGCAGGTCTCGGTGAGTTTAATGAGCCAGCAAAATGTCTTCTGGATGAAAAGGTGGGGCATAGAGAATGATTCAGTAAAGGTTTGGGTCAAACACATGCATTCCTTGTGTTTGGGTTTAGATCCTGTTCGACTCACGAAGCAGTAATCATTTGTTTCTGGAATTTTGAAACTTATTTCAGCTTCAAATATCAATATTGCTACTGCTTAGGAGACTTTCAGCACTCACTGCTGAGTTTGATTACTATGTTATCTGCTGCTAAATGCTCTTGCAAATCACGGTTGATACCTCTCTGTCCCACTGGGTAGGCTTGTCACCAGTCACGCCTGTTCATTACACTTACTGCCAATCATGCTTGTTGTCTGTCTGCTTTGCTTCTTTAGCCTGACTCTGTTTTTCTAGCCTGTCTCTGCTTTGGATGGATGGGCCCCTTTCTACAGAAGGGCTTGACAGGAAACAAACTGCTGTTGAACAGGTACAGAGTCTGTCCCAGAAAAAGGGAGGTTTCCTAACAAAGGTTCTTCCTTTTCTAGAAAACTGTTCCAGAATCATCTTTTCTCAACATTTACTTGCTATCTAGGCTGGAGGCTGCAACATTTGGATAGTGTGACATTCTTATGATAGACATAGGTGAGTTTAGCCAGTACAACAATCTAACTATACTCACATTATTGCAATGAGACTCTCTGCGGGCTCTCAGATGTTTCAAAAGGGACACGTAAATTTTTAGTTCTGCAGACAGAATTGTAAGGAGGCTGTGGAGGAAGTTTATCTTCCTAGACTGTCTAGGTGTTGTCTGTCTGAGCCTCTGCAGCATGTGACTTTAGCCTTCTTTGATACAGATGCTATAATCAATGAGGCCACCAGTGGACATTTAGGAACTCCATCTTGCTGGGAACCTCATAATCTGGTCAGGCCTCCTGGCTCTTGAATGACTCAAGGTTGGGGATCTGAATACAAACTCATCCATCCAAAGGAGGAAGAGGGATAATTAAAAATGTTGATGAGGCTATGCTACCACTCTCAAGGGAAATACTTAAGGAAAACTTGTAGGGACCATATTAACTCTTGGAAGTTCTGTTGATAATCAGTGTAAACCAGTCCTCTGTTTTTAACAGGAAAAGCATATTTCATAAATGCAATTTTACAAATTAAATGTGCCATTTGTAATGGATATGAGCAGTCAGGCTTTGTGCTTCTAACAGTGGAATATATCTCAGAAAATATAATCATTGCACTATTTAACTGTAGAGACAAAAAAGACCCCACAGTTCAGTTACTAAAGAGCAGCGGTTTCGCAAAATTGCACAAGAAAATTCTGGCTTTCACTTGGAAGGTGTGCTGATTTCCTTGAACTGAGATACACAACAATAATGGATTGAACTTTAATCTTATACCAGGTTTCCAGTCAGAGAATAAAATAGTTATCAAACTGTCACTCTTTGCTTTCCTTTTCTGCTTTATCTCATAACTGTAATTGAGGAAGACCAATGTCCTCTGCTTGTTTTCACACTGAGCTTATCTTCTGTTGGATAGCAGAAAGCTGTTGGAGTGAGTTGCTTTTTTGATGCGAAGTTGGTCATGATGATCTTCTATCATATGGGTCTGAATGCTGTTTGTAGAAAACAATTTCATTTTGAAAACTGACAGATTTTAGCTGCCTGCATCTACACAAGTGTTTTGGTATGGATTAGAAGTGCACTTGAAAGTGAATCTCTCAATTCTCCACAGTTACCATACTGTGTTTCACATCATGGAGCAATGTCAGAGTAAATCAGTTGAATTCCTTTTGGGTGCAAATTAACTGGAAGATGCATTTCTGAAGAGCATCTAAAACTCCAGTGGACAATAGGTTAGGATAGTTCAAAATAAAACCTCCTGAAAAGTGTGTAGAGTTGACACTGGCTCTTCAACACTAATTATTTTGCTCTACAAAGCTGCTCCCTTCTGGGCTGTAGAACTTGTTAAAGTAGACATAGGCTAGAGAGAAAATGTGTCAAGAGAAATACTGGCAATTATATTAGAAACAAAGCAGTAAAGTGCAGTACCATGGTTATAAAATGTAGAGCTGGGTTAAAAACTCTCTAGCTCTTCAGAAAGTGAATGTGTGATTGACCTCTGCTATAATCAGCAGAATAGATCATGAATTTTTCACTGAACTTCTCATGTTCTCTTTGAAGACCTGGACTAGGCTATTCTACTGAACTGAATCCCTGTCACCAGTTCAGAGGAGGGGGGGGGGGGAGAAATTAGTTAAAGCTTTCACGGAAGATGAAAGCACCTAAAAGTAGAGACTCTTCTGCTTTCAAAGCGAGTGTTTCAGAAGAACTAGGCTGATTTCTTGCTCTCAGAGTATCACAGGTAAGTGAGCACATCACAGTAACAAATGCTTGGAGGTCATGAGTTACTTCTGAGTAAATTAAATAAATTACACAGCTGCCATTTTCTTTACACTTTTCAAGCCTAATAGTAGCCCTCATGCCTACTGTGGCATCTGACAGCCCTTCTCCATGGAAAAACCAGAAACCCCAGTTCTTTTAGCATGTGGCCTACCCCTTGGGAACCACAAGGGCTGAGTGCCACTTGTAGGTGATGATACTTCAAAAAGCCTGAGCACCTAACCTTCCCCTTTATATTAAGAAGTGGGAGAAAGCTTTCTCAGAAAGGTTCAGCTGTTCAAGCACCTTTCTGAAATTCTTATTTGCCGCGTGGTTGATGAATATGAGGTGTGCTTTCTACAGTCTCAAAACAACCCTGAGAAGAGGTAGAAATCCTTGGCATACCCGGTGTAAAAGCATCTTCACAGGAAATTCTGTGGCTCTTAACAGTCTGAAAAGCTACCACTGTGCTGTGGCTTGTCTCCTTAAGAAAGCAAGTATTGATTAGATATGGCCTTACTAATTAGTTTGTTTCTTACCAGAGTTGCTTAGATAGCTTAAATAATTTTTATCTATGATACAAGTTATGATGAAGGTGAAAACGATCATGAAGCACCTTTTTTTGGTATGATTTTTTCCTCAAATTTCTTTTATTTCCATGAAAATCAAGCAAATTACTCTGAAACCAATAGCTACAGGATATGGTGCCTCTAATTAATTTTGTAAGAAAGTCATATTCAAGTAGACTGTGAGTCTTCAGCAACTTGGTGTTCGCAGCTTTTTTCACTCAAGCTCTGTCCATGGTCCTGTTAATCTTTTTGTGGTACTACTGATATCTGCAAATCAAACTACCTTTCAACAGCCAAAAACCTGATCTAGCTGTATCTACTACTTCAGTTTCAAGCTAAGAACAAAGAAAGAAGTCTGCTTTAGAAAAATCAAAGCATTCTGACTTTAATGGTTTGATTAACAAAAAGAGAGAAAAATGTTGTGAACTACTGAGATCTGGCAGAACTGTGATTAGCAGTTGAGTGGAAGTACATGCAGCTCAAAAGTCTTAATATTTCTTGGCTTCATGCAAAGAGTATGCACTCTCATGGCTTTGTGCTATGAGACACTTGATAAGCAAGAGTCACTGCTAAGCAGGTGACTGATGTGTTGCATGCTTTTTGGTGCTTGCAATTATTCAGGCTGTATGTCAATTGAATCTAATTTGTCAGTTTAAAAAACTGACTTAATTTGACATAGTAAACTACTTTATTAAAGGAGGGAGGAGAAAATGAATGGGAAAGGAATAGAATAATATTTACACCTGTAACTGTTCCCCAAACCAAAAAAAAACCCCAAACAAAACAAACAAACACCCCCCC
>JAOBAS010000071.1:41438588-41468665 GCA_025311575.1 Elanoides forficatus
CCCCCAAAGGTCAGATTCTTGTGAATCTACATTATATGCCTGGGACTTACTGTGGGAAGATGTGCTGTGTTCAGTAAGCTCCCGCTAATGATGGTCAGGATCTTCAAAGACAGGGTGAGATCAAAGGGCAGTAAAGCCTATCTCTGCCACGCAGTCGTCTCTCATCCTCTTTGATGAGTATAGCTGCCCAAGAGGAACAACATCCTTCAGATGCTGTTCCTGAGCTGACAGTCTTGTCCTTTGGTCTGTTGGAGGGCATGGAGGACAATACCTCTTGTCCAGAACGGCTAGAGCAATGATCTCAACATAACATGGTGGTTTTGTATTCTTCCTTCACAGAAGCCTGGTCAGATTCACAACAAACTGTATCTGGCCTGGAAGTTTTCTTTTTAATGTGGGGGTTTTGACATAATCTTTTGTTATTCACTGACTTGACTTCTGGATTCTTTGAAAAAGATCATGAGAGATGTTTTAAGGACTCTGATAATACTGCACATAAATCATGTTGAGCTGCTACTATATGGAGAACTGCTTGACAAGGGGAATGTTGAAGAAAGTGGGAACCTGAGTGTCATGACCCAGGCTGGACAGACCAGGCACTTGAGTTTGGAATTCCCTCAGGATAAATTAAGGTGAAGCAACACCAAACAATCAGTTAAACATTTAATTCGTGGCAGAAGCAACCTGAACTTGAGAGGCATAACAGTAGGTGTTGGGGTCTCTCACAACAGGAATTGGCATGGCACTACCTCAGTGACCCGTGCAACCCGTGGTAACCACATACATCAATGCAGGGAAGAAGGTGATCCCTCCCGTCGAGTCAGGAGGTTCAGAGCAGACCCCCTTGCTTTCTAGGCTCCTTCTCAGAGAAGGGCCCAGGGGTGGCCGGATCCACTCCTAGTCCCAGGCTTGGTCAGTGGTCTTAAAGGGATGAGGTGTGGGGATTATGAAAAGGGGGGAGAGAGAGAGAGAGAGGAAAAGAGAAATATGTCACCAGTCCTGGGTCCAGCATTGGTCCGGCCAGCCTAAGGGTCCTGTTCCAGTGGGTGTGCGCATATGGGGCTTCAGTTTGTGTCCTTTCATCATCTCCTTGCCCCTCCTTCAGGCGGGCACTCAACCTCATTAGTCTAATTAGGTGTGATGCTTGGTTTGTTCTTCCAGAACCTTTGGGAAATGGGTTGGTGGGCTTGGGGGTCGTTTAGAGAGTAACTTCTCCTTCCCTGCAGACATGACCATTGTTTGAACTCTGGCCATGCACAGTGAGCTGCCCTGCTCAGTGTATCAGACCAGCATATCAGAACACAGAGAGAACCCTCTGCAGAACTTACCCCACCACAATGTTTGAAACATTAACTCTTTTAGTCTCTCACACTGAGCTTCAGGGAGGATGCCTTTCAATGAGACACGTCTAGCAATGTGATAATCAGTAGGTGTAGGGCTTGAACGAGCCCTTGGCCTTGTTTGTATTTGGTAACTGGTTCAGAATGATTTTTCATTCCAACTAGAGAGAAAGGCTTCAATTTTTTCCACTTTTAACCTGCATATGTAGACCTTTCTCTTCTGTCACGCATAACATTTAAAAGTAGCTTTGGGGAACAAAAACCCCCCAGGCGCACCACTTTTGAGACATGGTCCTCAATTATCTGAGTTTTATTTATTATCCAGAGATTATAAAGATGGTGAAATCTGTAGCTTGTGTCAAAATACTGAAATATTTCATGACGTATTTTAAGGCAAGTCTTAATTACAGTGCAAGTGTTTTCCCCAAATTCTAGTCACTTTAACTTCCTTGTTGGTAGTTTTCAGCTATGCTTAACTGTCATAAGTAACGTAAGAACCTGGAATAGTGTGTGTCAATGTTTGTGTGAAGAGCTGATGCGTTGTTCCTCTTCATGTCAGTAAAGCATATCGCTCTTGAGCCTTGCGTTATTGCTGTGTGAGGGTGTTGGTACAAAGTACTCTCTTTGTGTTTTGCGTGTAGTCTTAAACACTCTGGAGATGACTGAGGATATGGTACACCTCGGAGGGGATTAATTTGGAAGCAGATGCGTAGTGTTACTCAGGCTACCATGAGAGGCATCACATTATCTGAAGCATAAAGCTGCTGTTTGCTCTTGCGATGGTGGCAGAGTTCAGCATCGTCTTTAATGCAAATATATGGCCTGAAGGCTATTCTGCTACTGCTTTGAGGCTACAATAGAATGATTCTGCATCCATTCCCCAAACTCTGAAGGGCACTGCTGAGCATTGTGTCTTCTGGGGATTTGTGCATGAGCAGAAGAATTATCTTTCTAATTCCTTAGATGACTGCAGTAACAGATGCAGCGTTTGAGGCGTAATAGCAAATCTGTGCGATGCGAGCTCCTCTGATCTGGCCTGAGAGTATGAAAAATATGCTGACAGTTTGGGTGTTATCTTACATTTCCTACACTGGAGTAAAACAGCAGCCAATGTAAAAAGAAATATTGGAGCAAACAGAAGTTTATGACTTACTATTCTCAAAGGAAGTGAGTGTCAGAAAGTTGGGGGCAATTAAGTGTTTGGGTTTTTTGTTGGTTTTTCTTTTTCTTTTTTTTTTTTTTTAATTGAAAAGGAAAGGTGAAAGAAATTTGGGTCAAATTGCCTGTATTTGCTATCATTATTAACTTAACCTTTGGACATCTATGCAATCGATATTATCTTTTAATGTAGTACAAGCACTGTACTGTAGAGGCACAGAAACACTAAGAAGCAGCTTGTGCTCCACACAAATTATAAACTTAACTCAGGTGGAGCAAATGTCCAAAAGTTTTATCATATTTCTCTTGTCCTGTGATCTCTTCTGCCATTTGTTTTCTGCAATGACATGCAGGGACAAGAGGCTAAGTCTAACTAAATATGCAACACACCATTGCAGTGCTCTGTGTCTTTCTAGTCTTCCAGAAAAATGGTGTTAAGAAGTTGCAGCTGCTCTAGCTGAGTTTCTGAATAAGGGAAGGCTTGCGTGGGCTGCATTTCATAGGAAAGGAAATGTCTTTTGCTTTTCAAGATGTGCACATCTTCTGTACCTTGGTACCTTCTTCTGAAACTGGGAGAAAGGCTGCCTCTGTGTGGTATAACTGAGTTAGCAAACCTCAGTATTGAGAGTAGGCCAGACTAGCTGGTGTTAGGATCTTAAGTTTTGTCGCTGCCACATAGGAAGCCTTAATTCCAAATATATCGTGGACACAGATTGCTGGGCAGCAAGATTACCTTCACCCTAACTTTAGCAGGACTTTTGAAGGGTCTGGACAAAAGACCTGTTACACTTCTGAACAGAGATGCAAACAGGGTACAAGGACCTTGTGTCACTGATCAGTTCTGAAACCTATATCCAACTTCTCTCGTTTGTGTGAGGGGATATCCCAATGTTAAAAAAATGAGCTTCTGGACATTGGTGTGAACTTTTCAGTCATGGTGTAGGTGAAAGAAGTGGCCTAGTTCATGCTTTGAAGTACTTGGAGTGGCTGGAAAATGAACAGTGAGTGTGATAGATATGGTGTTGGAACCAATAATTTCCAGTTCCGTAAGGTGGGAGTGCTTTATCTACCTACCTACCTTGCTCAACTTGTGAAAATGAATAGAGACAAGATAACATTATGAAACCAAATTCAATCTAAGAAAATGTTCTCTTTCTCCTGAGTTCTGGAAAAAAAAGTGACACGGTACAGTTTGAGTACGTTACAATGTCCTAATGTCTCTTTATTTTTTTTTTTTTTCCCCCCAAAAAGGTAATTGAAAGAAAACTGATGTGAATATGATGATGAACATGTACTGGAAAGACATTCTCAGTCCTTGGTGTGGGAGCTCTGTGCTTGCTCTTTTCCTTGAACATGACTTTAGATTCATCCCTTAGGAACTTTTTAGGCATCTAGCGGATGTGAGAGAAACAAAAGATAAGTTCTGAATTCATCGATGGGATCCCTCTACAGCAGTGCTGAGAAAATGTTTAGGCTGATGTAACAAACGCTACACAATATGGAGTTCTCCTTTTCATTGCCTGTGACTTTATCATAGGCAACGCTATGTCCTTTACCAGCTTTTCTTCTAATAGGTGAGACAAGTAGGTGAATACTTTTTTTGGTATAAAGTCCTGAGGCAGCTGCAGCTGACTGGTAATTCTGGGGATTTTAGTAATAGAACTGTAAAAATTGGTAGTGACTCCTGTCATGATTGCCCATCAGTGTATCTTGAAATAAGTGACCAGTTTCTCTTCAGCTGGTCAGAGACCATGAGTGATGCTGCTTATTTCTTTCCAGTGGTAGCAAATCCAAACCTGTTAACTTCTGTCTTTCTGTTACCTTTTTTGCTTAATGGGTATATGCACTATATTGTTGAAAGTAATTCCTCGAGACACTACATCATCGCAGCTGCCCTGATACTCCCCTTGTTCACCCTGTTGTGCATAGCCGCAATTAAACCACAGTTTTACCCCTGAGCTTACTTCACAACTTTTTCTACTCTGATGATTTTTGTACTTGAATCCTGTATTTGTGAACAGTTGAGTGGTCACTGTTAGGTTTAGATACTGCCTATCTTGTTCAGGTTAGACTATTTATTCTACTACTCACAGTGGTAAACGCACACTTCTGCCTGTTTGTAGTTTCCCTTCCACGTTCTTAAAAGATACTTCTCATCTGCTTGCAGAAATAGCTTCAACATTTGGTTCAGACTTGGTCTACAATATCTGCATGTTCAAAATCTTCAATTCCATCCCTCTCCAGCCCATAATGGGATGGAGGTAAATTTGGTTTATGTTAAGAAATAATATATAATTGATAGTCTTGTACTTTCTCTGCTATTCCCTACTTTTTCCTACTGGGGAAAAAAAGATTTCGATTTTGGAGATGTGACATACATATGGATAAATATCCAAAGCAAAATGCAATATGACAACAGAGAGTGTACATAGATTGAATCTTTTCCAGAATAATTATAATTTCTGTCTAGTTCTTCACCTCTGAAGAGGATCATAAAACGTTTTGCTATTTTAAAAAATCTGTATATTTATATTCCATTTTTTTAATAATATCTTGCTAATATTGCATTCAAACAATTAAAAAATAATCAAAATCCCTCTAAATTATGAAATGCACAAGAACTGCTTGAGGTAGGTGCTACTACATCTTTCCAAAGGAAATGATATCCAGTGGGCTGTTGTCAGCCAGTCTGTGTACAGCGAAGCCTTACACCTCAGCCTCTGAACAGATCCTACAAAGGGAAAGACCAGAGATAGGGTGAACTGAATGTTTAATCAGAAAACTGAGTCAGAGGGCCATTTAGGAGAAACGTGGGGTCACGATAGGGTGGGAAATTGGAAGACAGTATCTGAAACATTAGGTTTTTGTAGACCTTGGAAATACCACAGCCAGCCTTCATAAGCTTATGTATTTTGATCATCTTGGATCATCTCAGCTGAGAGTATTTCAACCTTTTTGTATAACCGCTTTTTATGGAAAATACAGTCCTTGCCTCCACTGCTTCTCCAGTACAACGTGTGCCTTTTAACCCACTTAAATTGCATACGCATACAAACCCTACTTAACCCTCTCAGAATTACTAACACTTCTTGGTAATTATTTTTTTTTCTGGCTGATTTTATATCTGGAGATGGAACACTATCTACATACTTAAACAGTGCTTTCAAGCAGGATATAGTACAAAAGCAGCAATGCCATCTGATTGAGCACTTGCTCATGTTCATTTCCTGATCAGTGTCTTTTCCTTTGTGTCTGAGGCTAATGAAAATGGTCAGAGGTTTCATGGCTGAGACAGTCATCAGCATCCACCATGGTCACTACTACTTGTTTTGTATGTTCATATGCTCATAATTAGGAGGAAGTTCCCTTAATGAGTCCAGAAACTCAAGGATCTTTATGGAAAACTGAACACAACGCCAAAGCCAATTTTGTTCCCAAAATGGCATCCATAGAAATTATCTTTCTTTTTAGACAAGTAAATTTTTTTCTGTCCAAAGGATGTATGAAATTATGCCTAGAGTTTTTATGCATGTGAAAACATCATGTCTCTGTGTGTACGCATTAATTAAACAGTACCTTCATCCCACATTATTTCAAGTTTTCAGGAAATAAGCCTTTCATTGATCTATGGTTATATAATTCCTCAGTATCCATCTAGTCAAACTGCAATTGTTTTTGCTAAAATCTTTAACGTTCATTAACAGACTCATGTCCAGTACAGTATTTGGTAACTTGCTTCCTTGAGCATTATTGTTATCATTGTTTTCTTTCTAGAGGAAGGAATATGTTTGCCTTCCATGAGGAAGTTAATAAGTATGAGGGTACAAAATTTCACACTGCTTTTGACAGCTTCATAAAATTAGATCATAAACCCTTCTAGACTTTGTCATTAGATTTTTAAATATAGTCTGTTTTACAAAGAGAAAATGGACAGAATGCAGGAATTTTCTATTTGAGGCAAGAATAGTTCTTTATGATCTGATTAATTTCTTTTACTTTTTGCATTAATTAAAAGCAGAAAAATCTGTAATATGTCCAAAATATCTTCTGTCTCTTTTGAGACAACTACTACTTGTTCCTTATAATCCTATAATATTGTCATTGCTATTCTAACCCCTTTTTTTTCCTACTATTTTGGAAGATCTTGCCATCTATTTAAATCTCATTTTTAACATATATTGTAACTGTCCTTTACTGACTTCTATGACACTTACCAATTTTCTACTCAGCCTAGTAATTATAATTATTATAGTGTTGCCTTGCATTTTCTGTAAATTTGGACATTTACTGCTGATGGTTAAATATTCCCACCTTCACTGAATAGTGAGTTGTGTAAAACTATGGTAAAATATCATATTCCAGATATTGATAACAAGGGAAATGTTGGTATTTCAGGCTTCACTCTGTCACTTCCTGCGTTAGGACAATACGCCTCCATCAAATACCTCCATTTCTTCCTACTCTTTTCTGCTGGTCTTAATTTTTACCTTTGCTTTCCCATTTTCCTCTTCATTCATTTCCCACTATTACTGTTCTTTCCTGTGGTACTTTTTACATCCTTCCTCTCCTTTTTATTTTCCTGACCTACTTCTAATAGCAACTTTAAATCCATGTTTGCTCTTATCAAAGTCCTTTAGACGATTCTATGGCATTTAAGCATCATTCCCACCCAAAGATAGGAAAGAGCTAATGTGAGGCTGATATGCCACATTTCTCTGGTGGTAGGTGGTTAATCTTTCTTCTCCTCTGTTGTATATACTCAGGTTACTTCCTTGCAGTAATTGTTTCTGAGGGCTGAGTGCTATTTTGAATTGTGCTTTCTTATAATTGCTCAACTCCTGGTTGAGGTATTTTGGGCTAGAGAGACTGTCTGATTCAAAATTAACTTTAAAAAAAAAATCACTCTAAAACCCATCTTTAATGACAGACCTCTTGATAATCTTCTGAAGGATGAAGGAATTCTCTTGCCTATTTTGCTGCTACTGTTTGGAACAAGAGTTTTCATTCTGTGTAATTATTCATGTGGATTCCCTAGTTATTTAATTAATGCATATCTGTACTTTTCAGTGAAGTATTTCATTGTGGTCCCAGGTACTTTCTACTTTAATCCTTTTCTTTATAAAATATCTACATGATATATAGAAATAATAATTTTTTTCAGATCCTAATTTTTAAGGAGTAGTAAAGAAAAAGAAACCTGTTTGAAACATAGAAACTGTTTGAAAGTCAAAGTTAATTCAAAATGGAAGCTTCTTAGAAAGCAGCCAGGAGTTCAGACACAAGCACAGGGAAAGTTTGAAGAAGTCATGCTGGGAAGAAGGAAACATAAAAGGAAGTAACAAACATAGTTCTTGTGCTCTTGGGTTTGAGCCTCTATATATGAACATCCTGGCCACAAGGAAAATGCTAGTTTAATGTTTTAAATACTTATAATTTTATTCCACTTAGTGAACATAAAAAGCTGTTGGTATTTAATTGCAAACATTTCAGTCTTCACACTGAACTCCTGAGTATCTTTCTTAATGTTCACAATTTACCCTGGAGGACATCTGTAATCTCTGGAATCACCAGACGTTACACACTTCCTGATTCAAAGTGCCATTTTGGAGTTTTATCTCAACTTTGGTAATTTCAGTCAAGTAGATTCTGAGATTACCCATAGCATATTGTCTTGTTGGGTACACAGAGTTGCCTTTGTTCTTTGCCAGTGTGAAAGCTTCTTTTTTTTCCAACAATAAACATACTCATTTCTGATGAAAACACTCATGTTTTTTTTTTCTCCTTGATTAAGCCCCTTACTGCAGTTTTGGGCCCTATTATAATGTTCTTTTCTAGTCCTTTTCTTTTTCCCTACCTGCGTGTTTGAAGGGCTCAGGATGAAGAGGCTTTCTATCCTGTCCATCTCCCAGTAGAGCTTCTACCATCCGTTCTGTTGAAGAATGATCTCTGAAGTCCTGAGGCTACTTCCTTTCATTTGCAATAAGTTCTCCCTATTAAGGTCCTTCTTTCTCTGTTGCGCACAGCAACACTGCCAACAGGGGTACACGTTTTACAGAATATGGAAAATGGGGAGGCTTTGTCTTTGTTCCATGAATGTATAGAGTTTGTTTCATAGGGATTTGCTGAAGGTGGTGGTGGGAACATTTCTTTGCTGTTGTGGTACCCATTACAAGCAATTAACCTTACTGGCCATGGTTATATTGCTGTCTCTGAGGGAGTCAAGTAGATTTTTAGTTCAAGAAAAATCTGAGGGAGGCAGAAGCTGTGGATGGAGAGCCCATGGGTTTATCTGAAGATAAAGTACCACATGAAAGTTCAAGCAAAAGCAAATGGGAAGAAAAGTCAAGGTCTCTCAGTCCAGTCTGGACAAACAGCATCATTTCTCTTGTCTCTACAGGTGGTTTTGAATGAACAAACACTGAGAAGACATCATAAAATTTCAGTCATCACTGAAATATCAGCAACATCTGTGAGCATTAGGTTTTGCACCAGAACGCTCAGGGTAGTATGGGATATCTAAGGAGGACTCCTGGGCATGGGTTTTCCTTCCCATTAAGTACTGATGCACCTTCACCTTTTCACCTGTGGAGACACCTTTCAGTGCAGCCATCAAGATAACGTGCATTACTGTGTAACCCCTGTGCCTTTCCACTGCTTTGCCACGGGGATCCCATGGCTTTAGAATGAGCCCTTCTTCGCAGAATTTCTTTACCGTAGGCAAGTGACATGTTGTAAGCACAGTAAGGTGACACGTTAATGGAAGCAGGTCCGAGATTCCTTCTCCCAGAACATGGGAAGTAGTTTAAAGTACATCTCACGGGAACTTTTCCCACAGCCTTTACAGACTCTAGGCAAGAGTAAGGCAAATATGCAGCCTCTAAGCAGCATTTCCCTGAAGCTAAAGCAGAGGTTTCAGCTGCTGGAGTGGACTCCTGCACAAATGTGTAAGCTCTTCTGTGAGTCCTGACAAGGAGCATTCAACAGTGACCCCATGCACTGCTTATCTGCTGGGGTGATAGTATTTACAGTGGGGATACAGGTCCCCATGCTCTACTATTTTATTGGTCTATCTACCATTCATTTTATTGCTTCCAAAATTAGTTTTCATTTTATTACTGTCAAATTCAGTGTCAGGCTTCTCTCATGGGCAAGATAAAAAAGTCAGATGTTTTCACATGTGACATGTTCATTGTTCTCTTTGTGCATATATAGAAAAATATGCTTATGTGCTAGAGTTTATGGCATCTGATGCTGTACTTACTGTTCCTGATTCTTCAGCTAAACTCATGAAATTAAAGGATAGTTTTAGGTACTGGACTACTTCTAGTTCCTGCAGTCAGGGTAGACAACTGCCTACAGAACTTTAAAGTATTTTAAGAAATAATAGGTGTCAGATCGAGAGATGATCCCAGTTATCAATTTTGCTTTGTTTTTAAATTTTTATCATTCCTTCATGATTCTCAAGGTTTATTAAAGTTATCGTTTGTTTTCAAAGCATATCAAATGCATAGAATAGGATCTTGATTTTTCTTTTAATTTCAGCTACGTGTTGTTTGTTTGTATGGCCTAGAAAATATTGTTTCATTTATTTTTTTCCTTCTACTTTTAATATGTGTTCTGATCAGTTAGTGTAACAAAAGGATTCTCAAGCTGTCTTTCACGTAACTAAAGCCCTCAGACTAAAATTCCTAAAAGCAAATGTCTTTTATTGGTATTTATTCTGGCACCACATCTTTCAAAAACTCTTCTTGCATTAGCAAAAGAGGGATTTACGCTGGTCCTCCAGTTTCTAGTGTTGAGAAGTCAGTGAAGAGAAAGTAGGAACAGCTCATGTTCTAATGGGTTGTCAGTATTTCAAAATGTCAGTTTATTCAGCTGACCTTTTTACATCCTTAAAGAGTAACAACAGTAACAGAATCCATCTATCTGGTGTGAAATATGTCCATTGGAGTACAAATGGCTGAAAGACAGATGCTTTTTAAGTAAAATGATCATGTACATGAAAAGGCACTTTGAATTCTCAACAACATTGAGAAGAAAACCTAGCAGATTGAATCTTGATTATGTTTTGTGCAACAAATAAATGTATCATGTCAGCTTTTATTGTTAACAGATGTCTGCATCTGAGTCTTGTTTTTAGTTAAGTTGTTGTAGTAATTGCATGGAACTGCTGTTGTCCATCTCTTGGGTAGTTCTCTATGTAGACCTTAATGTTCTTTCTGAATGCGAGGCAGCAGATCTTCATGTGCACAGTTGCCTACTTTTCTTGTGATAATTGGTTTGTGGTGAGTCTTGTACTCAGTCATCCTAACACAGAGTTGGTTTATATTACTCATGGAATAAGAGTTCATTTACACTGACGACACGATCCCATTTTTCCTTGGGATGTCTCATTTTTTAAACAGCTGTGGGCAATACTAAAGCCATGATGTTATATCAAGTATGAGAAGCTACCTGATGGGAAAACAAGGAGCAACAAACAACCATGGACAGAATTTTCCCAATCTGTTAATTTATGTGATTACCAGTGAGGCTTTACTAGTGAGACAGGCTCTGCAGAGCTGGGAGGGAAGAGACAGGACAGTGATTTGTCCATTTCCACTGTGCGGTGGCTCTGAGCTGGACTTCATGAGATGTCACTATGCTCCTCTGAATCAAGAGTAACAGCTACCATTTATATTGACATTACTACGTGAGTCTGATGTTATCAAAAAAACTGTTTAAGAACCTGTGGTCTCATCTAGTACAGTCACTAAGCAAACTAATAGGTTACTCTCCACACCTTTTTTTCCCATCAAAGGCAGATTATACTGGTGAGAAAGTACTAACATGTTTGTTCAAGCTCTCCCTTATAGTTTCACCAATTGAAATAAGATCAGTAAAAAGTATTTGTTTTGTTTGCTTGCTTCAGTTTCTGGTGTCTATTCACAAAGTGCTCTTTGGCAAGACGCTGACCAGCTGCTTGTGTTGGGTTGCAATACATAGGCCAAACATGCTCCAAAACTTTGATGGTTGAAGTACTCAAAGGTGTTGTTTTTTTATTCCTGTACTGCACCTCTTGGGTCTAACCTTTCTGCTGTCTTTTCACAGAAATGCGATCTTCTTACCCTCCTGTTTCAATCCTGACAGCTAAAGCCTCCTTAGAGTCATGGTTTGTTAAAACCACATAATTTCCAAAGCTCCAACTGTGCTGGGGGCTGTCTCGTTACAAATTGACTCCAGTGGGACATGTGTCACCCCTGAGGAACGCTGCTCATAACCAGTTATCAGTTAGACTTTGAACTCTTGACAGCTGCCTTTTCAGCCTGCTGATCTGGTCACTTTTTCAGCTACCTGGAAGTCCATCCAGTCCATGGCTCCCCAGTTTTGTTAGAAAGACACTGTGAAATAAAAATAAATAGTAAAAAAAAGATCACTTACCTCACACATGCAAGTAAATCTTCTCTGTGCTGGCACTTATTTAGGCTAACAGTTGTTTCCCATGTACTTTAATTGGAGAAGTACAAAAAGGAAAGGGGATAATTCTTTGGAGCCAATGTTCTGCCACCAGAAATTCTCTGCCAAAAATTTTGGGGAGTTTCTCTCTCTCCAATCGAGTTTCTAGCAATAGAGATACTGCTCCAGGGGCAAAGAGTTGTCAGCAAAAAAAGTTCTCCTCCATGTCTTTATGCCAGCAGTGCAGCAGCATAGTGATAATTAATAAACTTCCTTCCAGCTTTGTGAGAGGCTGTTTTCCTACTTCATGGACTTAGGCTATGAAAGATGTTATCAAAACTAATTTACAGAAAAACTGACAGCAGCCACACTTTCCCCTGGTGTCTGACTTGCTGTATTAACCAGCAGGTTGGATAAAAGTCTTTTCAAGGCTGGGTTGCCATTGTTGCTAGGTTACCAGCCTGATGCAGAAGTTTGCATGCATATTCACATTATTGCCTCAATTGCTTTTCCCCCAAAAAAAGCATAAAGGTCTTACAAAACATGAAGTTCTGCAGACATTGCCAGTGTATTTTCTTTTGATTGCAAAGGGAATTATGCCATGAAAATCAGATAGCATAATCTGCGAGGTGTCTGAGCTGTTTTCTTTCACTCTGGCAGAGACCTAAGCTGCGATGTCTTGTCTTCGAAAAACATGCCTACAACTGCCTTATACAGCAGCCAGGCTGTTGTTGGACAGCGGTCACAGAGGACAGCAGTTCTCCTATGTTATCATTGGACAGGAAGACAACCCTGGAAAACAAAACATTTTCTATTTTTTAGTTGTCCTCCAGGGCTACATGTGCGTTATCAGAACTAAACAGCGGTGGGAAAGAGACAACATGGGCACTAATCCATACTACTAAATTTTTAGCATGATTGCTGGCATGGTTTTATCTATGCTGACTAGTTCTCCTCCTGACAATGACGAGGCACAATTTGGTTCTAGCCCATGCAAAGTTTATTCTCCACAGGCAGATTGCACATATGACCACCTAGTTCCCAGGGTAGGAAATGAGTTTAACACTGTGGAGCTGAGCTGTGTTGTTCCACTTGACCAGAAAATAGTCCTCAAGGGAGTTTAGGCATAATAAAAGATTCTGTGCATCACAACTGTTGACTAGCTGATAATTATGTACCTCTCTGTTCCTTTTAAAGTTTTTATTACTTCACTCATACACATTTCCATATGCATGGTTAAGAAATGTTATGGAGCTTTAGGACTTTACAGAAAATTAATACATTCACAATAAAAATTTAATTCTTCATAATGGTCTTTAGACGCCAAAGATCACCTTCTCCTTATAATGGTGAGCCTTTGAGAGGCAAGTCATGTTCAAGGTGGTTACCTCAGCTTTCAGCAGAAGGAGGTTGAGGGGGCATTGGTGCAAAGCATGACAGTTCATGCACCAGGTGATTAAATTTCTGAAGCTTGAAGAGGGATTTGGCCTGATAATGGTTTTGGGGCATGTTGTTCTGACTCAAAGAACTTTAAACTTCTCTGACTCTGAGAGAGCTCTGGCTTTCCTTGGGAGTCTGCTGTCAGATCTGCAAGTTAGAGATGCTGGTGACTCCTCTGTCCTTTCCCCATTAGGTACAGACTTACCGTTTATCCAGGGCAGTGGCAATGAGTCAGAGAAATGAAGGAAATCTCTCTTCAGTTCTCAGACTGCTTGAAAACGTACCTCTTCTTTGCTGCCATACATATTCATGTAACATTCAGCACCTTTGAAGATAAGTCATGTATGCTGCTGGACACCTTATGCTACATATGTTGCATATTATTGTGTTGGCCTTTGGTTTATATTAGTCGCAAACCTGGTGTGAGTATTGGTTCCTGTATCTTTCACATCTGCTAATACATGACCTGTGGTTAAACTACAGCTGTCACTTCAATTATAATTTACAGCGACATTTTCACTTTCTGCCTTGCAGGGAATGAAACTGTGGTCCACATACAAAATCTTTTCCATCCAAGCACACAATAAAACATGTTTTATGTCGTTGTCATGCCTGGCTATTGCTCTATATAACTGTCACTTCCTTTCTTTTAATGCTTTTAAGCAGCATCAGCTTTTTCCCATGTGCCAGACTCTTCTAACAGGATCACATCTCCTGAGGTGAAGTAAAAAGCAGATCCTGGAAACAAGGAAACTTTCACACAGACTAGTTTGCTTATGAAATGCTGAACATGGCCATTGAGACATCACAGTCTGCAACAGAAGTACCAAAATCATGTTACGTAGTTGGCTAAATCAGATTTGCTGGCCCGCTCTAAATGGGTCAGGCTTAGCTAAAGATACATATTTTTAATAGGTTCTATAAAGATTAAGTAATATTGGTACAGACTGAGATATGTTATTGCCTGCTATACACTGCCATAACCACTAATAATTTGTCTTAATGCAGTTATTTACTTTAAAAAAAGTTGCACTTGTTCATGTCATTTTGAATATTAAGCTCAGGTCCAAATTCATTAGGCCAAAGGCAAAACTTTAAAGTAAGTAGTGGCTGCTATATTTAAAATCATGTATTCTTTTCTCATTCTCAGCATTCATCTCTTCCTCTGTTATTTGAGGTCCTTAACAGAAACATGGTACCTGTTGTCCTTCGAGTGTTTGTTGCACAGAATTACCGAGAGATGCCTGGATCCCCTCAGCAGTGTGCACCAATTAATAGGACAAGATATTTTGTGCAAATATCTGACCGTGCTCTTCCAGCGCTGAGATGGCAATTAAATAAAGAGAAACAGTACCCATAGCTATTAACAGAAGAGTGTAGTTTTTTACTCACAAGTATTAATATGTCATCCTCTGTCAAGATTGAGTCTAGCTCTTTTTCTTCACTTGACATGATTTCTCCAGGTGTCATTGTTCAGCTATATCACCTTCCACAGGAGACAATTTCAGAAGCTGAAATTCTTAACAGCTAGTCTCCACAAGCAGTGTTTGGTATTTGCAGCTGCAAGCCTGCATTACAATTCTGTAATATCGCGCACCTGCTGATCAAGGCCCTGGTGAACGAAAATTCAGTGAGAATAATAATAAGAAACTAGAAAGGTTTATTTATTTAATTATTTATTTACTATTAATTTTTTCTCTGATACAGAGGACAGCTAATAAGCAAAATAATTTACAACATGAGCACTTTGCATACAAAGTGTATGTATCATTTAAGAAAATTATTTCCTCAGTATCGTGTTGCGCTGAATAAAAGACACAGAGTTAGATGTACGTTAACTGACATTCATGTCAATGAGGAAGTCTAGGGAGGGATATTCAGGTGTGAACATCCTTTTCTTCAAAGAGATGTAAAACAAAGAGTTTTTTCCTCTTGAAATATCTTATTTTTTTATGTGAAATGAAGTTTGCTGTGTATGTGGAAAAGGTAAAATGTTGGAGATGTGGTTTCCTCCTGCCATTTCAGACACTCTTCTTGCAGGTGCTTCCCTATCTATCTTTGGTCTTTTACTTCTTTCCTCTTACAAGCCAAGAAGGAATACAAGCCAAGAAGGAAAACAAGCCAATGAATGGTTGCCCAGATCTTGTAGTTAGGTCTAACCCTACTTGGGGTGACACCTGGAGAAAACATCAGTGTTGGAGCCAGCAATGAGAGACAGAAGGGAGTGAGTGTGCATGATGTGTTACAGATGGCTGCGATGGGGCTATGCTTCATGTTCCTCCTTCATTCTGCCTGTGTGGGAGCCCTGCCTTCACCGTGGCAGCTCCCACAGATGACAAAGATGCTCCTTCTCTGTGTCAGAACAGTCCAGTCTAAAAATCAGGATGTTTCCTCCTATTTTAAGTCACTGTGTACACTGGCATGGATATACCACCTCACCATGGTAATAACTAGCCACTGATTTCCTTTCCTCATGCTTTAATGGTTTCTTTTCTTGCCTCCACATTACTCATAATCTTTCTCTATACTTTCTTTTTTTGTGAGCTGGCTGCTGGGGCTGAAAATAAATATAAAATGAGATGGAAAACACCACAAAAGCAAAGCTTCCAACCCTTAATGCTTTCATGAGCTCAGTCTCACTTTCAGTGTCTTTTTGCCAGAGGGTATGGGGAGAGTTTTCCACCGACAACCCACCTCGTAGAAGAGGTGGAGGATGCTAACAAAGTTCCAGCCCTTGTAGTAATGACCCTTCTGGAGAGAGGGAACCGAGGAGCCCATCTGAGTCTCTCTGACTGGCACACATGAAGGGACACCCCGTTACAGATATCTCTGTTTCCACAGCACTTTCTTTTTTGAAGCAACTCCATATTTGTTTGACCCTTCCTCATCTCAGCGGTCAGAGTACAGTGAAGTCAGCACAGTGTCTCTTGCTTATATCCTACCCTCGCTCGGACGGAGACACCTCTGTGCTCGCCTGGGCTGGATCAGGATGTGGCTCACCTGACTGTGTTACCTCCAAACCCTTCTCTGGTGAAAAAAAAAAAAAAAAAAAAAAAGAATAAAACATCCCATAAAATTTCCGCTGGTCTTCTTGCTTCTTTGTGCCTTCTGTGATTACAGGCCTGTGTCCCTATCCCAACCCTTACCTTTCCCAACCCTTACCTTTCGCTTCTCTGGTTCCTCTCATCTCACCATGCGGTGCCCCAGGACCTGCTCTTCTGGCCAAAGTCATCCCCTAATTCTCTCAGGATCTGAGGGGACTGTTGGGTTGGGGGGGGTCCCAGCAGTTTGGGCTGCCTTTGTGAGCATGATTCTCCCTCATGCTGCTGAATTATGGTGAGGGTCCCTGCAGAAAATGATTTTATGTGAAAACCTCAACTTCTGCAGATCTACTGCGGGCTGCGCAAAGCCCTCCCCGTTCCCCCAGGAGTCCTCAACCAGTTTCTGTCCCACCACGCTGTCTATCCCACACAATGAACTGCTCCTCAATGAACATTAAACTGCTTTTACTGGGAACAAATGTAGCTTGTTATCCTGGCAGGGGTCATCAGCTCATAGAGGGGCAGAAGTTACACAGGCCAGATGCAGGGTGCTTGATAGAAGTTGTTCCCTCCGATTCTCTGTCATGGTCTAGCCCCAACTGGCAACTAAGCACCACACAGCCCCCTGCAGCAGGATGGGGGAAGAGAATTGGAAGGCTAAAAGTGAGAAAACTTGTGGGTTGGGATAAGAACAGTTTAATAATTGAAATAAAATATTATAAACTATTATAAACTATTATAAACAATTATAAAAATAAAATTTAAAAATAATAATAAATTGTAATGAAAGGAAAATAAAAAAGAGAGAGAAATAAACCCCAAGAAAGACAAGTGATGCAAATGAAAACAATTGCTCACCACCAACTGACGGATGCCCAGCCGGTCCCTGAGCAGTGGCCACCTCCACCAACCTTCCCCCAGCTTTACATGCTGAGCACGATGTCCTACGATCTGGGATCTCCCTTGGGTCAGTTGGGGTCAGCTGTCCCGGCTGTGTCCCCCCCCAACTCCTTGTGCCCCCCCAGCCTGCTCGCTGGTGGGGTGGGGGGAGAAGCAGAAAAGCCCTTGGCTCTGGGGAAGCCCTGCTCAGCAGGAACGAAAACATCCCTGGGTTATCAACACTGGTCCCAGCACAAATCCAAACCACAGCGCCAAACTAGCTACTATGAAGAAAATGAACTCTACCCCAGTCAAAACCAGCACAGAGTCTTAACCTCAAATCCTGCTAGTTCTTATTCACTGCTTTGTCTTCAGCGATGTCATTTGTCTCTCTTGATTTTATTAACTAACACCTCAGTGGTCTAGTCTAAACTAAGTCTAAGTAGCCACTGAAGAGCTGTGAGTCCTTCCTTAGAGCTATTCCCTTCAAACCGTTATGGGTTCCTGACATTTGTGGGATAATTTTTTCTGTGGAATGGCCTTTTTCCCTCTACTGACTCAAGAGGGAAGCTGGAGGACAAGTTAAGCTGTATGGACTCTCTAAGATAGTTAAAGCTTAGTTGAGGTGATCATCAGCCTGGGAACGGCCAGTTAGGATGACTCAGAGAAAAGATGTAAAAATTGCTGTAATGGAGCAGAAATTTCTATTATCTCCTTGGGCGGCATGAACACATTCTGCTAACACATTCAGCAGTGTTTTGGTGGTTTAAACGAGGACTGCCTCCTTTGCAAGCCCTGTTAATATACCTAAGTTTAGTCATCTTCTCAGCATTTCCTGGACTTCCATTCAGATGGAAAATGAAGGGAAAGAAAAGTACGGGAATTTAACGCCTACAGCTCTGAAAACACCATTAACTGCAAAGCATGTGTAAGAGCTACTATTCCATCCCATAATATACTCATTGTAATAATTTCTACCTGGTTCTTTCAAAGCTATAACTTTCATAATCCTCAGAACTGCCAGGAAGTCCTTCTTTAATAACCAAGGAACACAAGTCAAAAGAAAATAAAAGGTGAAATGGATTTTGTTCAGGCAACTGGGTAAGATACTGACTCAGAGAACATGAGTTTCTGGGAGCAGGACTGAATAAAAGTACTTTTCTGCAAGCAGTTTAGTCATTGAAAAATGCAAGTTCAGGTTAAATTTTTAAATAATTTAAGCTGAAAAAAAATCACTAACAAATGTGGAAAATAAAGATGTATTGACATTTCTTGACAGAACATTGTTTCAGAAGTATTTCTACTTAAATTTAATGAGTGTTAAAAAATAAACGTTAAAATTTAAAAAAAAAAAGAAGCTAAAAATAAAAATTCCTGTCTGACTGCCTAACTCTCTCTTATTTCATGTCAGCCAAAAGAAAGGAAAAAAAATCTTACTAAATTGAATGGAATGGGTTTTTTCCCTCTTTTTTTTTTTTTTTTTTTTTTTCTTAACAGTCAAAACAAAATATCAATTATTTACACTTTTCCGCTTGTGAGTTCCTTGTTTCTATGGTGACAGCTAGTTCATTAAACCACACCACCTCTCTTTTTTTGTCTGGAATTAAACAGTATCAAGAAGCCCAATCTTACCTTCCGCTACATGGCATACATGATGTGCAATGAGAGGCTGATCTAGAGCAAACAGGGACAGCTTCTTTATATTTATGCAGAGGCTATCAGTAAGTTGGGTTTCACCCCATATGTTTATTTATTTGCTTTTGGGGTTTGTTTTTTGGTTTTGGTTTGCTTGTTTCTTTCCTTCTTTTTAAATGGCCATTTTCAAATGCAAAGTGTAGTAGAAGACTTTGCAATGGATTTTACCTGTGGGGCAGGGGGATTGTTTTAATTCATGTTACCCCGAGCTGCAATTGTGATCATTACATTTAATTGCAAGCATGATATACGAGGTCACAGTCATTAAAAAATAAACAATGAACAGCAATAAAACTTATGCAATGAAATGAGTTGTGGTCTTTCCTGTGCTGCTATGATCTGTCGATATCTTCAGTCACGGACAGCTGGAAGCTGGGACAACTTACAATAATTTTTAACTTTTTAATATCTATAGTACCATGGCAGAAAAGAATCCCCAAAAGACTATTAACATGTCATCTGAGTTATAACTGAGTGACCATCTATGATTTTATTATGATTTTCATCAGATCTTTGCAGCTCCTTTTAAACCCTGTGTTTGTACTGTATCCCATCAGGCAGCTGCTGCAGTCTTCTGCAGAAGGGGATGCATTTCAGAGCTCAATTAAAGTGTTTCCTTGCATGCAAACTGTATTTTCATGAAGGTCCTAAAAACATGTCCTATTTCTGTAAAAATGAGTGTCAGGTGTCAGACAACCGGATATTCTTTTAAAAGGTAATTCTACGAAAATGCTCTTTTGTTCCTATTCCCATGGCATATTCTGTAGCTGTCTGCTGTATTTTCTGACAAAACTGAGTCTTTATTTCTTCTTTAGATTGTTAGTCTCACTGAGAAAAACAACAGTAAGAGAGTGAATTCAATTCTTGCTGGAATCAATGGCACAGTTGACTGGTTTCTAGGATCTTTATTTCTAGTGATGGAACATGGATTAAGACAGCACTGATTGACTTTGAATTTCTCTGTGCTGGCAGTGACTAGATTTCAGAGAAATCCTGAGTGAACCCTAGGCTTTGCATGTAAATCGCATTCTAGTGTCCAATAAGTTCCTGAAGCAGGAGAATTATAGAATTATTTTGGAGATTTTTAGGACCAGATTCAGGTGCACATAAAGAGCAAGTGTCTCTAGATTCCTTAGGGTATCAAGACACTCTGACATGGGGCCTACAGAAGATCTGTGTCTATCTGGACTAGCAACTTGATCCCCTGAAGCATCTCAAGTTGCACTAAAAACCTATCTTTTTGAAAATAAAATAAATCCTTACAGTGGGAATACCTGATCTGGCTACCTAAAAATTCCATGTTGAGTCTAAGTTAGTCACCCAGGCTCCCTCAATAATCAGTGATGAAAACCAGAAGACTTCTAAGTGCAGATCATTACCCATAGACATCTTCATTTTATCACTGGAATTACTTTCAAGGCTTCAGGAAATACATCGACTTTGTGGACTATAGTGGAAGCTGAGACACTGGGGAAAGGGTTTTGTTGTATGGAGACAGATATCCAGTGCCATTTGGGATGCCTTGGGTGTTTGAGACACCCACACAGTGCTGGAGGAAGTCTCACAGGCTTATTGGAGTAACAATATTGAAATAGAAGCAGGAGGTCAGCTAACAGCTCAGGTGGCCCTAGTGACATGCACTGAGGCAGCTAAAGCTCACCTCTGTTTGTGTACAGACATCTATGTTTAGGTTTCTTAGTCTGAACCTAAAGACCTATAGGACTCGCTGAATCAGAGTGGTGAGGCACTGGCACAGTTTGCCCAGAGAGGTTGTGGATGCCCCATCCCTGGAAATGTTCAAGGCCAGGCTGGATGGGGCTTTGGGCAACCTGGTCTGGTGGAAGGTGTCCCTGCCCATGGCAGGGGGGTTGGACTAGGTGACCTTTAAAGGTTCATTCCAACGCAAACCATTCTATGATTCTATGAATCTTGATGGAAAGAGATTCCATCAATTCCAAGACCAGAGAACCAGTCATGTTTCCTAAGAGAGTCCTCTAAAAAGGATGGTACTCAACTTATGAAAAAATGCCTAGGTTTCTGCATTGATTGTAGAGAAAAATAAATTAAAAAAAAAAAAAAAAAGATTACTGAAGTGAAGTATTCTGAACACTGGCTAGCAGAGACATGCTTGGCTGTTTTTGACAGAGAAACTACAAGCTTACTCCACAAACACATCCACAGAGTTTGGTTGTATTAGTTGAATTACCCAAAGGCAAGGAAAGGACAATACAACAATAATTATGATCTCCGCTTGAGCTTATAGATGCCTAGAAGGATGTAAAAGATACTGGTACATAAGCTAATAGTTAGTAAAGACAAAATACAAATCTCGTTCCTTTCTGTAATTCCTCAGGTTTGGGCTTCCGTTGCTAATGAATTCATAAAGTACAGCCAGTGAATATAAAAGCATCTACCAATACAGACTGAAAGCAGGATTCTTGGCTGTGTTAGGGGTATGTTTTATCACCCTGGTATGGTGAAGGATCTGTAATACACCTGCCAGTTCCCAGTCTAGCCCACAATAGCTCCCCATATGTAATGATGTTTCCTGTTGCTGGCAATGACAGTCAGGATCCTTGTTCCTTCTTCTGGCTCTGTGTTGGGAAGAAGCACAAAAGGGAATAGAGACACTAGAGCAGAGATACAGCATGTGACGCTGGTTTTACATCACCTGACAGGCTAAGAACTTGTGGAACACGCAAAGCTTTTCCAAGGGAAGCGTGTGTGGGAAGCGATGCTCCAGCCTGGGACCTGCTGCAGAGAAGCCTGGCCAGACTCCCCCTTTTACTTACGCGTGGAGACTGTGGTCACCCGGTCCGTCGTTTGCATGAGATGACAATGACAGTTGTCGAGCATCATGCAGTGTCCTTCCATTTCTGCTTTGTTTCTATTCGATCCTTCATTCAGAATCTCATCAGAGGTAGATTTACCAGGCTTAGCAGTAGCACGGCCCAGGAAGTGAACTGGTTGGACCTTGTTTTCTGGGATATAATGGGACTTTTGTGAGCCTGAGATGAAGGTGGCATTGTTTGAAATTCCGTGGTTATTCTTCTGTACTTTGATATGAAGATAAGAACAATATCAGGTTTTGGGTTTTTTTTTTTGCAGTGAGACGGCATGAAGTTTTTCTCATGGAACTTGAGATTTCTGTGCCATAGATATTTTTGTCTTGGCTATTGTGCCAAAGCTGCCTTCACAGTCAATGGATAAAAGTTGGCTTTTTGAAGGAATGACTCATCAGACTTATTTTAATGTCTGCTTTCAGATGAGAGACATTGTTCTCTAGGACTGCCTATTTCTATCTAGTCCTACAAAAATTTTGAGGGCTATTCAAATGTAGATGTTGGCACTTGGACAGTTGAATCCCACTCTGGAAAGCACATTTGCCAGTTACTGCTTGCTTTGTTGATGAGAGTGGTTGCCTGTACTTAGACCACTAGTGGGAGAAAAGTAAATGTGATGAGAACAAGAAGGCGTTACAAGAAAATCCAATGGCTTTCTGTTAATAACTTCAATTGGAAGATTTTCTCTACACTCTTAAGAATCACTTCCTCTTCACCAGTGTATGGGCTTCTGGAGGAACATTCTGACATACCACATTTTGTATCTTTAAAATCACTTCTTTTGGTATCTGCATGTATTGTAGGATCACTTGGGAAGCTCTAGTCATGGATCAAGTGCTGTTAGACCAAAGACTAGAGAGAGTTTTATTAGCCTGTTCTTTTCCGTGAAATGTTTTATTCTCATGAGACTTCACCAAGCACTGATATTCTCACATTGGTGGCCAACAACTAAAAATGCCTAGCTGTAGTATTTCATTTCTTGTTTCAGCTTATTCTGAGCTACATCCACTACTTCTTAATATACCTTACAAACTTAAGCCAAGAACTTCATCACAGGAAACTGCCTACTCAATAATACATGCAATTGAATTGGACTCCTGACAGGTTTAGCATATTGATTTTTCCTCAGCAAAATAAAACCGAAGAACAGTAAGTTAAATCATCTTCAGACAGATGAGCAAGTTACAGTTCTATAACAAGTTATTAAGTACTCCATCTGCTAAGTGGTAGAAAAACATAGGTATGTACTTCTCTCACCATGGCAAAAATTAGACAACTCAGTTTTACTTACCTTCAAAAGCAGAAGTGCAAAGTAACTTACATGCATAACAACACCTTAAATATGAACTCCCTAAGCCCTTACTAAGCCCTATTTTTTTCCACAAAGTTCTTCATATTTCTTCTTAATTAGACACTTAAGCTGTGCCCTTTCTTTTGTTGCAAATTACAATGGATCAGATCGTGATCTCCTCTGAAGGATGCTGAAAAGATTTAGAAAGTGGAGACAGCCCTGCAGTATCTGCTGAACTTCACAGCCTCTTCCATCACTGGAAGAGCATGGCAGCAGGATCTGAATGTCCAATATTCATCGTATTTTTTTTTTTTTTTTAGTTTCTGGGCAAGGAAGGATGGGGGTGGGGAAAGGGAGATCCTTGCCTTTGCCCATGAGCTGCTAGTCAGCACTGCTGACTCAGAATGTGCATGGTAATTTGCTCCTGGCAAAAGGGAGGAAAAGAAAATGTGTGATTCCTTCCCCAAATTCCTCCTGTGAAATATAAGGAACAGGAAAGGAAAAAAATCTCTCAATTTCATGCAGTTTTCCAGCCTTTTGTAAAAGAAATGAAGCAAAGAAGAACTCTCCTCACACGTTTTGTTTTGGAGGTCATAAAGCTTAATGTGTTCAATTTTGCATGTTATACTAGAAAAAAATGAACTTGGCCTGTGCTGTTGTTATGCTTCCCGGCTTGAGATTTCATTTTCTAATACGAATTCCACCACAGCAAAAGGTTATTCTGTGTTGCAGAAATATTTTAGCAATACCACGCTGAAGTCTAAAGGTGAAATTAATCTCACATTAGCTAGCTGAAAGCGGAATGTTTGCTTGAAGTGGACATGTAGGTTCCTCCATAGGGAAAAAAAAAAAAAAAAAGAAAGGAGGAAAAAAGTTGATTCAACTAGGTTATCTTTGATATATAATTTAAGATACTTTGTTAATTTCAGATACTTCAGAAGTAGGATAGTATACTTTCCTATTGATGTGTGATCTGTTTTTTCCTCATTTCGTATCTACAAGAACATTGAAAGATAGAGTCCAATTCTAAGCCAGCTTTTGGTTTTGTTTATGTTTTCAAATATGTGCATTAGCCCCTCAAGATAGTTGGAAAGGAATAGAATTTAGAAAACTTGCCATCCAGACTTCAGATTGATCTCAGTTAAAATAAATTATCTTTCTTCCTCTTCATTTCTGAATTTTGCTTCTGGATGCCCTGAAGACTCATGATTTTTACAGCTTGTTGAATACATAGTGTCTTATAAATGATTTACAGATGAGTCAAAGTAATAACCTGCCTCTTGCACCATACTGTAAACATGTAGTTTAAAGGCACTTTTGCTTTTAACAAGTGTAGTTTTGAGCCTCAAGCCATACGGAAATATTGAAACAGGCTCACCTCCCGGCTAATAATATATTTATAGCTACCACCATCTTGTTTTGTGAAAAGATCACTAACAAACCACACTTTTAAGGTTTTGATAATTCTTAAACTAAACCTTTTGCCAAAATAAGTGCAGCAAATCTCCAAGCAGCGAGGGGAGGGTTTTGCGGTGAGCACCAGGCACAGCTCTCGCCCTTCGCCGGGGTAATCCTGCTGCTGTCAATCTGCAACCCCAACGCCCACTGGATTCAACAGGCATTTTCAACGCCTCTTTCAGTAAAGAGAACTGTACTGAACTCTGTATTTAGGGGAAAATGGTCTCCTTGGGGAACAATTGCATCACCGGATGTTAGGCATCTAATTTATTGGCTAAATTAGCTGGCTGGTCTCCCAAGGTTCCTTGTACAGTTGAGAGATACTGAGATTTACATTCAGTTTGCATATTAAAACACCTAAATTAAGGTGGCTTAATATGCAAACTGAGTCCCACTCAAGGCGTATCCATAATCTCAAAGAGTTTTGCTGCCAATTTCACCTCCCAGTCCTGGATTTCCTTTCTCCATAATTCACAATTATGATTTTATTTTCTGGTGCTTTTTTTTTTTTTTTTTTGAGTAAACCAAGTGGGAACTCTACCCAACTAGCTTTGCCAGGTAAGGCACATGTCTGAAGTTAAATGGTGCGGTTTTCACCCTTCAAGAGCAGATAGTTGAGTCTTTCAGACAAGCACCTGAGGTGCTCTTCTTATTGATCCTTTTCCTTGCCTTTCTGATTACCTTAAAAGCCATTTCAGACTTCCTGAATTCCTACTTTTCCATAGCAGCCTGCACTTTTGATAATCAAGCCATACACTTCATGCTCACACAGTTGGTAGAATTGATAGGTTTGTTTCCTTTACAGAAAAACAAATCAAAGGAAGCACAGTGAAACAACGCAGCTAGAAATCACAACCAAAACAAAAGGCAAGGTTAGAATAACCCATAATTGAGTGAATAACCAGGACCCATGTGAAAAAAAATATTGGAAATAGAAATCAATGCACAATTAAATGCTTTAGAAAAGCCATTATTAGCGTGTGTAACAAGAGTATGCCCAAACCACGTGACAAGAGCAAAGCCAAACTGAAATAATGACCACAAACAATTAATTAAAATGTGCTGAAGGACTGTTGTATACATTTTGAGAACATGCCTCATCTTTGTTCCCAAGACATGAAAGTACTTGTCTCTGCTCCAGGATTTTGGTCATACAGCCAAATGACTAAAATAATTCTACCTCATCTCTGCTAACCTGCAAACTGCTTAAAACAGAACCTATTGTTATCATAATTGAATAAGCTAGAACAGAATTAAATACAGTACTCCCAGTCGGTAAAACTATTTCATAACCGTCTTCATACAGGATATACCAGAATCACTGATTTGCTTCCTATTATTCTTCTGGATTGAGAACCGATAAAAGATTTCAAATGGTATGGTTACAATAGCTGATCATTCCTGTTAACATGAATAAGATTTCTCGCTTTGGTTACAAATGGAGCATTTTTTGTGTGCTTTCTAATTTTTCTTCTACATGTACCCTAAGCAGTTAGTCTATGGACAGAGTAATCAATCTAAGGATATATGTAAATATATATCTATTCTCTATACCTGTATAAATACACACCTATACCTATAAATAATTTCTACATGTAACTGGGTCTTCCAGTAGGGGTTAATTTTATATCTGCTAAGTAATATGACTTCTGTTCATTCTCAGAATATCATGAAGAAATTTGTTACCGTCTTTATATATGACACTGATGCTATCACAATCCCTGCAAGTCAAAAATTATCCAATGACTGAAACATAAAGAAGTTTCTGGACCTTTACTCTGTAACTCAAGCATGCAGAATTGTGCCCTGTAAGGTGCTTTTCTTGTCCTTTGTCCAGCTAATAAGAATGTCGCACACAATGAGAACTCCCAAATCTTTTTTTAGATATTTTAATTATGGTTTATTTTGCCTGGGTGCAGTGAATAATCTCTATGACCTCCACAGGTCCCTTTAGGTTTGTTTTCTGTTTTTCCATAATTATTCCACATTCCAATAAATACCATGAATGAAAGAGTATTCATTATATGTATGTAAATTTTCATAGTTATTTATTACTTCAGATGGGAGTGTAATTGCCTGCCCACACATAGTTGTGAGCAACACCACAGAACAATTTATCTTCCTACTAGGTCTTTAACCTCTTCTAGTAAGAACAGAGGGAGGAGGAAGAATATATTTAAGTAATTTTCATATTTCTTTTTTTAACTAATCTCTAAATTCTCTAAACCAATTAGTCTCTGACTTACAGCAGCATTATACATGGAGAAACTCATTGACTTTGTTGGAATTAAAGCCTCAGTTACAGGAGTAAGCAAAAAGAAAATGAGGATCTGCAGACCCTTTTTTCCCAAATATGGTTAAACCCCACATTCTTCCCCAAACACCACTTCCTGCAATGACTACTGTAACGGCTTTTATGGGGACAGTGACTAAACCAGCAGTGTTGGAGGTTTGCTGCATATCTCTATACGTTACTGATGTTACTGGTCCTCTGCCATAAATCGTCAAGTAGTGCTGGCAGCCTCAGCACTCTCTAATGCCTATTTCCCATTTCTTCCTGTATCCTTTCAACCTTTATACAAAAAAACCCCAGATCTACCATACTTGTTCTGATCTAAGGGCAAGCAAAGGGGAATTTTCTTGTCTCTAGCCGTTCAGATTTTGCATTACTACCACTGTAATTTTGGGCCTTCCTGTGTCCACTTCCCACGGTTTTCTGGGCATTTTCACCTGACATGTTTCATGTATCTAAACATCAGAAATACTTCTGACCTCTTCCTCATTATGATGTTTATGGGTTTTAGTTTTTTGTATTTTACTATAGGCTGTTGGGATATTTTCTATTTTGTAGCTCACACAATATAGAGTTCTGAGCAGTGTGCACATTTACTTTTTCTGGATTAAATTTATATGGCCTCTGCTTGCTGCTGCTAGTGCTGGTCTGGGTGTGATGGCACTGGTGGTTCCTTCCTGGTCTACATTCCATTCCATTTCTTCCCCTTCTCTCTGTAAAAAAAATCTTTCCAGGAAAAAAAAAAGTGGGGAAAAAAAAAAAAAAAGTGGAGAAAAAAAAGTGAAAAAAAAAAAAAAGAAACAAAAGAGAAAGCATCCACTGTTCATTACCAGGGGAATGATCATGATAGTTCTCCATGCTTCGCTAGCACCTCCTCTGTCCTTCTTCATCAGGCACTCTACCTCCCTTTTCATCTATTGATACATTGCCTTTTCACTAGAGTTCAGATTGTAACCTGCCCGGATCAAGGCATATATCTTTATCTATCTTTACTTTTGACATGAAGGCATCTAGTAGCTGGGAACTTACTGAATAGCAATGTCATTTCCTTTAGTCTCTTTGATACTGACCAAAATTTCCCAGGTGTATGCAAATCCTTGTGAGGCTGAATTGCATTTAATTTTTGGTGTTATTTTTTCCACTCTCTGAATACATTGCAGGCAGCCAGAGAAGTTCAGTATGAAACAGGAGTCAGGCTTTGTTAAATTCTGACATTGTTATTGAATCACATCTTTGCTCCAAGATTTCTTTTTCAGTTATTCCAAAACCTTGAACAAAATACAGCTTCTGTCTTCCTGTTCAGGAATATGAAATGCAATGTGTCAACATGCCTCTTACCAGAGTATGAACTGGCTTTTTTTCATGTATTTATTTCCTTTGTTTCCTCCACTAGATCATAGGGTTCCAAGGGCTCTAATAAGGAATTACTTGAGTCACCAGTAGAACAATTTCCAGGAGAGGTTATGGAATTTACACACTGGAAGAAATTAAGTTATTTAATTCAGTCATTTCTCATTCTCAGAAGATTTGAAGGAGTAAACAAGAAATAAATGCCTCTCAAGAGTATCCACATTGGCGTCACTGTGGTTCCATCAGGAATGAATTTGGCCCAAGATCTGTTAGAACTTGTCTTCTACCACAGACGTGCCTTTTCCACAGAGATAACTATTTCTAAACAATAGAAAAACAAGAAGGTGAGGAGGACAGAAGTCTGAATATGAAAGGGCAGCTTGTTTCTGAGCTCTGTTATAACTCTTGCTCTGGAGAGTGTTTAGTTTTCAATGTTGACATTTGTTTTGTTTTGTTTTCCAGCTGTAAAAAGAGCAGAAAATCTTCTCACACCCCAAGAGCTACCAAGAACCTAAATAATGATAATTTGTAAATTCCTTTGAGGGAACTTAATATATATGTAACAGAATTTAATATAAGTTCTGAAATTATCAGTCATATAGACTCGAGGTCAGTTGTTATTTCGAAGTTGTTTAATGTCTGTCTGTTTTGATTGGTCAACTTATCCTTTAAGAAATAAGTCACAATTCCTGATGACTTTTATTGACTAGGCAACTGTTGACCTCAGGCTTTGCCTGAATAAGTCCTATTGAAAATCCTGTTCTCCTACGTTGGGATTTTTTAAGATTGAATTGTAACCCCATACCCAGAGACTGTTTCAAGGTTTGTGTCCCATTTTAGTCCTGCTTCAGTGCTGTTGTAAGATTAGTTAGAAACTAACAAATCAAAGGAATATGTTAGCATTTTTGCTTTTGTGACAGAACAGATCTGAAGTCCTGGATTTATTACCGGGAAACCTCAATGTTCAAGAGACCTGCTACTAAATCTTCTTCTCATCTTCTTCCATGCAACTAAATCCTCTCTCTATTTTCAAAGGAATGCAGACTCCAAAACACCAAAAAGACATGCTGAAAAAATTTCTACTTTCTCTGTATCCATGGTAACTAGTTATCCTAGTGATCTTTACAGATGCCTTCTTCACAGGCCCATAAATCTCAGAATGGGCCAAATATCACTACTCTCCATGGGTGGCAAAAGTGGCAATGAACTGTTCAGCTGTACAGCTTGGAAAGGTTCCTTACCTACAGCCCTTGTTGAAAGCCAGCATTTGCTGTGAGGAGGCTTAATACTTGTGGGGAAAAAACATATTATATATAAATTTGTATATATATTATATATAAAAATATATAAAATGTATTTATATCTATCCAACTCTTCCATCACCAAAACCATTTGTAGGCTTAGTTAATATTGTTAATTGAAACTATTCAAAAAGGTAAGACAGCTGATAGTGCTCCACTATGTTGTCTTTAGTAAATCACTTTTTATGGGTAGGTTGTGCATGTGAAGAGGAGGATTTATTTGGGTAGGATCTGACAGAAGAAGGTCAGGCTTTCTGGAGGAGGAACACATCCTTCTGGTTCTTACTCTATTACTTTCTTCTCGAATTCTGTCTTTACTCTGCAAACTTCAGCCAGTATTTTTACTATGCTCTTCCCAGAAATTACTCTGAGCCCAGTCATTTAAGGATTAAAATTTGTAGCACTGTGATGCATGAAAAGCCTGCTAGGCTCTGGTGGAAAAGCCTCCCTTTTCCCCTCTCTCTTGGCTTGGAGAATTAATGGAAGATAGAGTTGATAAAGAAAAGTGCATGACCGCTTCTCCTAAGAAGCGAGGGAAGTGAGTCAGAATGGC
>JAOBAS010000071.1:41468765-41502368 GCA_025311575.1 Elanoides forficatus
CTGCTCAGCAGGAACGAAAACATCCCTGGGTTATCAACACTGGTCCCAGCACAAATCCAAACCACAGCCCCGTACTAGCTACTATGAAGAAAAGTAATTCTAGCCCAGCCAAAACCAGCACAGTCTCCAATATTTTTCAGGATGTAGGTCCTGATGTGCCTTCTCAAGAGGGGACATTGCTGGAGAGATGTGCATGATCTTAGGGAGAAAGTCATGTCATCTCTTGTCTCTCTTTGAAATATCAGCAAGGAGCCTCTCACAAAGAAAACATAATAGACTTTTGTTCTGCCTTACATCCAGTTTGCCACTGGCTCTGGTTACCAGCCTGATAGTAGAAAGCTTTTTCATTTCTTTGAAAAACTGTTTTTTTTCTTTTTTCCTGCTGAGACCAGTTTCATTATCAGCCCAAAGGTACTTCAAAGTCAGAAATGCAGCCCTAGGAGTCAAAGCTGTCTCTGAAAATGCACTTTCCACTTGACATTAGCATTTTTGAGTTCCTGAGTGGCTTGATTTGATTATTTTATTTTATTTTATTTTATTTTATTTTATTTTTTTCTTTCAGAAATCAACTTTTACAAATAATCTTTTTATTGTTTCCTTTGGCTTATTGAACCATTGGATCAATGTTACAGCCAGTACATTATAAATGCCATTCTTCCAGATCAGCCTTGGTGGAGTGTAGATTATTCCTGTGGCAACAGTGACCGGGTGTTTTGGGCAAGCCTGCAGATACGTGGGATACAGCATGAGAGAAAGTATGAGGCAGAACTGGAGGGGTGAGAGCAAGGTGGGTAGTAATGCTGGTTCTAAATTTACCAATTGCCACTTTCCACAGTTTCTTCCCTCGTCTCTAAAGTAAGGACAGAAAAGAAAGCTTCATCTCACAAACCTCCTCTTGAGCTGGCAGCCTCAGCCACCAAAAAGCAGCATATGCAGAGGAAAACCTGGCGGCAGTGTCCGCAACACTTGTTCTTTCCAGAGGTTTTGTATCTAGCAAGAATCATCTCAGATGTTTGTTATTGATGAGGCTCTGCAAAGTCCAAACTCCATTGCCATGCAGTTCTCAATGTAAGTGTTCACAGGTTTTTGGCCACTGTCTAAATGAGCTTCTTGGCAATGTTTATTCCGGTTGTCCTCCTCTCTACAACTCAGTTTAAATCTTTCCCATTTGCTTTTCATTCGACCTCATGGTCATTTTTCACTGTTCTCATCCTAGACTATTCTTGTTCAGCTCTTGTTTGGTTGTCATTCAGCTTCTCCTCTTCCTTGACAGTATATTTTTCTTCCAATTTCCAAACTGACAGTCTCTAACTTTCCCTGTTACAGGAGGATGACAGAGCCTGTGCTGAGCTTAACCAGTGAGCTTTTTGCCTTGTCAGTATGCAATGACAAGGTTAACTTTTTTCCAAAGGCAATTCAGTTTCTCAGAACACCAGTGGGCTGTTGAATCGATATATGCAGTTAGATATTTTCGGTTTTAAAGTGTGACTCCCAACAGAGTTGTGCTAACAGGGTCAGCACGCTTCAAGTGCTTTGAATTCACAAGGGGAAGAAAGGGTGCACAGTCTGAAAACTGAGCATGGAGTAAAAACCTGATGCTTCTACTATGTTGTTGGGGTTTTTTTGTTGTTGTGAGAGTCTTTATACTGCTGCCTGAGATTATTATTAATTAGTAATCTAAAAATGCTATCAGACATGACAGGGAGAACAAGTAAAATTTCAAAAGCGCTGTGAGTTGTTATTATTGCATTCAGTGTGCTGTACAACTGGATTGAACAATGAACCATGAAAGCCATTACAGCACATTGGAAAGTTTCAAATGGAGCTGATAAAAAAATAAAAGTACTGGAAGAAAACGTGCAGTGTAATTTTACAGGAGAAACTTCTGGCTGTCTGCAAGGTTGGCCTCAGAGCTTTCTAAAGAGTTAAGAAGAGGATTCCGTGAAGGAGACAAGCCTTTTATAGGCCTGAAATGTCTAAACAGTGCCTGGTGAAAAGAGAACGTGAAATGCAGGTTCATGGGAGAACCATCCTCCTGCTTTTAAAAACCCAGTCTCTTTGGTTCACTGTCTCCTATGCATAAATTTATGTATTTATGCATATATAGTACCTTGGAAAAAAATATTTTTTTCTTTTGCTGGTTACTTTGCTAGGAAGAATAGATCCAGGCAGGTGTAGTGATGCTTGGACCTGCTCTATTACCATGTGGAAGCTGATATTCCTTACCCACAGACATGTGAACTCCCGTAGTTGAAGGCTGTGGACCAGTATACAAGCCAAACAAGTTTCCTAGCAAAGCCGAGAGAACAGCAGCTTATAACTTGGTTTCAATACCTCCTGAGGGATGTGAAGAGTGGGACCCATCATTCCCATAAGTGGCCTCTGAAACAATAATTTTACTGAAAGTCCAGTGAAGCCACTACTTCATTCACGGAGAGGAACGGGTTGCACTTACAACTGAGTTGTGCATAACTTGCAACTGAATTGTGCGCTTGTCTGTATATTCCAGCTCTGGAAAAGCCTTACAGGAGAGAACCAAAGTGGACCTTGGAAGACAAAGTTATTGAAAGAGAGAGGGAATCCGGAAGATAATTTTTGTACCAGTATTTACTGCCTTTTTGCAGGATGCATGATATTATATCCACATTGGTATGGATAGATAAAGCCTTTGGTAGTAGAAATTTGGTGAGCATATGCTGTGGAAAGAGAGTATTATCCCACTATTTGAAGATGATCTTTCAGAAACTACCTGTGGGAGATCATCTTTCAAAAACTACCTATAGGAGATCATTGATGGAGAAAGTTATTTTGAAAGAGTGTTATAGCTTTTGGCTTGCACTTTCTTGTGCTGATTGAGGATGAGATCATGCACCCTGTATCCACAAGTGGTGTGGATGGTCTAGATACCATGGGAGAACTCCTAGGTAGGGATGCATATGAGGAAACAAGGCATAGAACATCTTGCTTACTCTTGATACAAAAAGGAGGCAACTGGCTTTATTGACATGGTTATCTGAAGGGCTTGTGCACAAGGACAACTGCTGGAAGAACAATGGCATATACAGTATAAGCAAAGAAATCAGACTACGGCAGGAATCAGCAAGATGATGTGTGTCCAGAGTGGCCTTTATTCTTATAGTTCTTATTTACCAAGAACCGAATATAGTTCAAACTGCAGTAGTTTGTTACAAAAATGTTTGTGTAGTCCGTTCATTTCCCTTCGAAATAGCAGAGATGCCCTTGTTCTGCTGACTCTTGGTTCCATAAAGAGTAGACCTGATGTACATTCAAATTTCAATACATGAACCACTCCTCAAAAAGCCGAAGATTAAATTGTTAGCCAACTACAGAGGCAGAAATTCAAAGGTGGCTCCTGGTATTCAATGTTTTTAATGCCTGAGGAGGGCCATTAACAGCTTCTACTCTGTCCCCTTTTACAAAGGGTCACATAATTTTATCCAGTGCAAGGAATTTTTATCAGGCTTTGAAAAATGAAACCCAGATTTCAAAATTACAAGGAAAAAATGCTTGTAAAAGCATCTATGAAATTTCTGCCTATTACTTTAAGAAAATGAGTCTGCAAATGGACCAAATATAGCAGAGAGGTTCTTGAGGGTGAGGGAACTGGAAGGTTTGGAAATGGAGCCTTTTAGCTTTGAAAGACAAGAGAATGGACTTGGGGGGGAATTTGTTGTATCACAGACTCCTGGTCTAATGACAGACGAGCCAGTCACAGAGGGAGGTGAAATGTACTTTTGCAAAGGGCACTGCTCTTACAGTATGTGCCGTACCTTTTTATCTCTTTTCTTCTTTCCTCAGTAATGTGTAGGAAATGGATGAAGTAAGAGGCGCATTTTACATAAAATAACCTAGAATAGTTGGTGTCATTAGTGGAGAGGATCAGGATTCTCCTCTTGAAATGCATGTGTTGGGGTGATGTGCAGGCAGGGTTGGCAGGTTCCCCAGGAAAGAGACCAACAAATGTGAATGTTCTGATAACCCTTGGTTGGATCAAGGTGAAAAGGTCAAAAGGAGGAGGAAGGAAGAGAAGTACGTGTTGCTGGTGACAATATAGCTCAGAGGTGTGTTTACGGTCTGGGCACAAGCACACAGTTTCTGTAGGTGAAGGAGAAGGTAACAGTGAGTTCACTTGGTAAAGCACCCGATTTCTGAACTGGTGGCACTTGTCATCGCACCCAGCTGCAGCGAGTTGCAGGGCTGGGCTAGCTGAGGAGGAGCACTATGGAAATTGGTTTTGCCTAAGGTACAAGCTGTGCCGTGCTTGTCAAGCTGGGCTGATCAAGAGAAGGCAAGATTCATAGATACTCTGTGCTGTGCTTAGCAATGAAGTTGTCACAGAGTAATTCCCACTGCACGCTGACCTCCTCTTCTCCCTCACCCCTTCCAGCCCTCTTTCTTCACAAAGCACAAACAGAGAAGACCACATAGGAAGGTTGGGCAGATTCAAACATGAAATAAACCCCATTTTTTAAGCAATAGAAAAAAAAAAAAAAAGGCCGAATGGCATTTAAGAGAGGGCACAGAAAGGTGATGCTGAGCACGGCCTAGAAAGAGAGCCAGCGATATTTTGCAGTGGCTTAGTGTGACCTGTGCACTTGCCTAAATCCCCTGTAGGTGGTGGGAGCCAGCCTGAACATCACATAATATCAAGCTTTTAAACTCATTCTATGCAAAGTTACAGCTCTTTCTTGGTTTATCTATTCTCTGTCTCTTTTTGTCCCTTTTTACACTGCTTGTCAGACCTTCACATCTCCAGTGGCTTCAGTTGTGCAGCGATTGCATCTCAGTGGTTTTTTTATGTTATAGTTGAATTAATATTCTATAGAGCACTTTCCCCTGGTCCAGCTGGATCCTGCTGTGATCCACAGGCTGGTTCCCCATTCTCTGAAAAGTCTGAGTTTGTAAAAGGCAGGTAGGTATTTTACTGCAATAAGACAAAATTGAACGATATGGAAGCTACGATATCCAAGTATTATCGGTAAACTTTGCAGAGCAGCACCAGTGAAAGGCTGATATGGGTTTTTTCTGTGGTAAATTAGAGGTGCTGAAGATGGGATGATAGGAATTGTGGAATCCTTGATCGAAAAATAAATGCCTTTGAAAGAAATAAATTAAATAATCCTGTACTCACTGAACAGTACTACTGTGTTTGGTCTCCTGGTTTTGACGATCCTGTGTTTGTGAGACAAACATTAAGTGAATGTTTAGAATTCTTTCACCTTTTGTCACATTTACATACAGATTCCCCTCTCAAGGATGCTGGACTTTCAGATCATTAACACAGACTCTCCAGCCTAGCAGAAATTTATCATGGTGCATTCAGGTGGACCAGTAGGATGAAATGCAATCTTCTAATTTTTGCAACTGTCTTTGCGCTATGGCAAGTCAGAGCTGATGTGTCAAAACGGCATGACTGAAGAGATGATTCCCAGGGGAACATAATCTACCAAAAATCTGCAATCCTGAGAATTTGCCTCGCCTACCGTGTTATGTAAGGATGGACTGCCTTACAGTAAGAAGCATCCTATCAGGCCACAGCTTCATATATGTATATGACTAAATTGCTGTACAATATATAGGTAAAATGCTATTAGAAAGAGTGGGAAAATGGCTCTTCTAAAGGGGTGCTTTCTCCCATCTCTCCTGCAGGGAAAGTTACTAAGTGGATTGGGTCATACAGGCTGATAGAGCCACTCCTTTGCCATGACTCACCTTCCCAAGAGCTCCTCGCATTGCTAGTGCTGTCACCATGGACTCTGCTGAGAGGAGGAACATCAGCCCTTGCTGATGGGTCAGTCCATGGCAGTAGGGAAGAGATGGGAGCAACCTGCAGGGAACATGCAACTCCCAGTGGATATTTGGGAAGTAATCCTTGTGGCACAAACTCTCACTGTAAATATAACAAATAGAATGGAATATAGCAAAAAAAAAAAAAAAAAAGGGATTAGATGGTAAACTATCCAATTCCTTTACCCGCTTCTGCTTAAGTTAGCGGTGCCTGGGCAGAGTGAGAGAAACTTGTGGTGATCCTCAAATGGTTCATAACCCGACAAGTCAAGTTCTTCCAGCCTTCACTCTATGCTGCAGAACTTCAGCTACATGGGCATTTGCCCATGGTTTTGGATGTTACCCTTGGTATAAACTGCTACCTGCACATGTTTTCCAAAGAGCTGAAGTTACTGGAATAGGGTCTGTTTTCTTTATAGTGTTATTAAAATTGAGTCATTTGACAATACAACATCATGGTCAGTAATAAGATGTGCATCCTCTAGTGTGCAGAGCTCAATTACTGGCAGAATTAATGGACCGGCAATTCTCTCACCTCTGATTTGATAATGGCTTTACTATTCTGTAGCTGAATATTCTGCCATCGACAAAATGATACTGTACATGAGGTCTTCGATTGGTTTCTCTTTGTGATCCAAAAAGCATTGGTTTGTTCAAGTTTTTAGGTAGGAGTCTTGGAAACATGCAGCCTTACTTGATACTGGTTTGGGCAGCTAGAGGAGCTCATGTTCCACCTTGTTCCAAGACACTTGCTCTTCTGTGATAATGAACTGAGTGAATGGCAGTTCCCAGGTTTCCTGGACAGCCATATATGTGCAGGAGATTTCTAATAGCATCGAGGCTTTCATTAAGCTGGTAAGTCTGGAGGTATATTTCTTGCAGTTCTATCTGAATCTACCTAGCTACAGAATGATAATAACCGAATCTTGATGCATTGACATCCCAGAATTTATTTTTTTTTAGTCTTCTGAACAAGTCTGTTGACCATTATTCTCCTGAGGTTTTATACAGCAGCATGAAAAATGAGGTATCATAGTAGTTATCACAGTATGAGCTGTCACCTTGCAGTTCACGGAACTTGATGATGTTTGCATCCTGGAGTGCCTGAGCAATGATCGTGTTACCCCATCTGATGGTAAACAACTGCACCACTTCTCTGTAAAACTAGACACGTTTGTATATTTTAGCAGGGTGCTGGTGACTCCTGCTCCTCCACCCTCTGACACTCATAGTTTAGCCTTTCTGCTGCAGTTGTGGTTATTGCCAGCTGCTTCTGGCTGGAAAACTGTGAAGTTTCAGTCAGTGCATTGGTAGAAAGGGCAGGAAGAGACACTAACCAGCTTCCAAAATGCTTGCAAGAAGGAATAGATCCATTTGACAGCTTCCCTTCATTTGTCTCTCTTCACTTAAAAGCAGGAAAGGCTTTAAGGCTGTTTTAACAAGTTGCATTTTTTTACCTCAGTTTTTCCTGCTCACTTTCTTTCACACCGTACATGTGTTACCTTCTTCAGTGGCTGCTAAGCAGCTGCAATACTGCTGACTGTATGGCCGATTAGGGGAGTGGAAGATGCCTTGCATTAATGCTTACTCTAGAGGGGCTGATTCATCACAGCCTTTGCACCATACTCACCGTGGGTTTGGCTGCCCTTTACTTGAGCAAGAATAGTGCATGAATTCTCATAATGCATCCACAAATTCTCATAATGCATCCAACTTAATGCAGTTCTGTGGCACCACAGCTCTGATCACCTGGCAGCTCGTATGAATGATGTTTTCTTTAAAGTAGGAAACCAAAGAAAATACTGAGAACTGAGATGAAGCACAGAGATAGCTACTGAACATGAACGCACGTGCTTACAGCCATGCTCCACAGTAAAGTGGTTTGCCATGAACGACTATGTTATGGATCTTGGGAATGAGCTGGAAGGCTAAAAATCAGAGAGATGTTAGTGCATAGCTAATAGGAAATTTTTCAAATGGCCTGTCATCCGCATGGCATATAACTGCATTATCAGTTTGGGGATTACCATCTGACTTACTCCATGTGCTATACCTTTACCTCTTCTTAACATGAACTAGATTTTGTCCTGAACATCAGTGAAGTGCTTGACAAATGCAAGTCAAGGATATTTAGGCATGGTAAAGACTGTATAAAACTGTCAAGATTCGCAGACTCCCGTGTTTTGAAAAATCTATAGCTGAGGAATGTTGCATGTAGGTGCCTTGTGTTTTGGGGTACCTTGCACAGAAGGATGTGAGGGAATCATTCTCTGAATGTTTCCCAGATTTATGAGGTTATATTAGCTTTTACAGTCTACAGTGAAAAGAAACAACATTTTATCTATGACTTCTATACACGTGGCTCTCTTGCATATGGAATTACCCTGTGAGGAAATACATCAGTCCCCAAATGCCCTTGAAAGGTATTTGCTCAGAACAGGGATTTTGCATACAAATAGCTAGATATTAGGATCCTGAAATCTTTCAGTTAGTTTAAAATGAAGCTCACTGCCTGGGATGTTTCACAGCTGCCTCCCTACTGGTTTTATAGCCCCACCGGAGAGCTGAGGAGCAAGAACCCAGTTCTCAGTGTCTCCAGAAGCAGCGTTGTTCCTTGTCAGAGCCAGTTTCTCATCGAGTGCAAACAGAGCTTCTAATGCCATGTGTGTAGGAGGCAACATTAGCCAGCAGAGCTGACACTATTGTTCAATAAATACCAGCAGGATAAGGAGAGGTGGGGGATTCTTTGGAGGAGGTATCGATGTTTCCTAGGCAATGCTGACAAAAGCATGCTGCATCTAATTGGCTCCACTACAAATATTTACAGCTGTGAAAAGACGTTTGCTGATCCCACGACGGTAGCCATGGTTGCCTATCTTTTTAGCTGCTGTTGCGCTGGTGAGAAACATGAATAGGTTGCAAGAATCCCTCACTGGCTTTGTAGCAGGAACATTTGCTGACCCAAATGTAGAAGCCAATTAAGTTCTAAAGCTTCTGTGTGTTTTTCTGGTAAGCCTTGCCGTTTGCCTTCTTCATTAGGAAAAAAAAAAAACTCAAACAACAAACCCATGGTGAGAGGCTACAACAAATCCAGGGCTTGTTACCATTTATATTGGTTGTGTGTATATAAATAAAATATGACATTTCAATATAATATCAATGTATTGCTCTATGAACCTGAATTCCCATGCTGGCAGTGTCTGTTTGCAGCCCTGTGTACTCAATCAACCCCTTGAAGTAGAAATGTTGGTGCAATATGTTTTAATATTTGTTCTGAAATTACCTAATGGTTTGAATGTGTACTCACTCCTGATGGGAGGAAGGGAAGAAGATGGAGCCAGGTTCTTCTCAGTGGCGTCCAGTGACAGGACAAGATGCAACGAGCACAAACAGAAATACTGGAAACGTCTTTGAAATGTAAGAAAAACTTTCTTACTATGAGGGTGGTCTAAGACCATACCAGGTTGCCCAGAGAGGTTGTGGAGTCCCCATCCTTGGAGATATTCAACACCTTACTGGACACAGTCCTGGGACACCTGCTGTAGCTAACCCTGCTTGAGCAGGGTGGTTGGACTAGATGATTATCAGGGGATCCTGCTAACCTCAACTATTCTGTGATTCTTTGAACATGCCATAAATTGCACACTTTTTATTTTAACATTGTTTCATGTTTTGTACAATGTGTATCTCATTTTGAATAATGGATCTGAAGTCCCACGGAATGAACCTGCAGGCACAGAAGGGATGTTGACTACTTGGTATTGCACACTGACATCTTGCACTGGTAGTGGACTTTATAATCCCCAAGTTTGCATGTCCTGGTGCACCAGACTCCACACTCATTTTATGAGTTGAATGGGAGTCAGAATATACCTGGCAGATTTTATTTTTCAGGAAGTGAAGATGGTTACCCATGAAAATTTTAATCGGAACACTGTCTGTTGGTAGTTGTGTGTTCTAATGGAAGAAGGTATGAAAATTACTTGATCTACTTTCAAGACTCTGAAATAATGCCACATTTTTCAACAGGTGAATGTCCCCAGAGGTTGCTATTCCTTCCCTGCTTCAGGCTTCAGCAAAATACCATTTTTGGGGGTTAAAATCCAGGCTGTAGAATTGCTTGGTAAACTTAACAGCCTTGCTTGCTAGTCAAGGACCATTAGCCTGAATGTTTGCATGAGCTTGTCACAGGCACTGTAATAGGCAAGACTGCACATTAACATTTAGTGCTGAATGTATTTCTTTTCAATCAGATAAAATGTGGGCTGCTGTATTGTGCTGATATCTGTTCTCCATTTTCCAGTCAGTTCTTGAAAGTGGCTCACAAATGCACAGTGGATTATTAACATCTGTTTACTTTCAGTTCAGCACAAGAAATTTCTCATGAGGTTTGTGTCTTCTTGCTTAATGTAGTGCTTGGATGGGCTTTACTTCTCCTAGTTACTGCTGTCAGAGTTGAGTCTTGAGCTGAAACTGATGCTGCCGATGACTTGATAAGTGGCGTAATGTGGCCACTCATGTGAGAGCTTTCTGTAAACATGTGATGTAGTCTCAGACAGTAAAATAAAGATTAAGCTTATGTGTTGGTTTTGTATGTCAGCAATCTGTCAGAAGATAATTCCATAGTGATTTAGCATGCATGTACTTTTGGAAGTTGTGAATTAGGCTTTAACTAGTGATGAATTATCCAAAAGGTGCATGTGTAAGCAAATACAATTTTGGTGGTGACTCAGAGCACGAACAAATGAGATCATAAAGATAGGTATCTCATTGACAAACTAACAAGTTTGTACTCCATTTTTCTTTAAGTTCTGTTAAGCTATTTGCATGTGTAATAGCATTGGAAGACTTGTACATTTCTCACAGAACTGTGATTTTGCCTCAACGATGAGACATTGCATTTAGTTGATTCTTTACCTTCTCTTTTGGGCCATATACTTTGTGGGTAGCCAGCAAAGAACTTCAGGAACATGTAAAAAACATTATTTTCTTTCTTATTTAATTTATTTCATTTTTTTCTTGTGGTCTTTTTCCTAACTCTGTGCTATGGTCTAGACTCTGTTCCTCTACATTGAATTTATTCCGTACCATTTCAAATTGAGGCTTACATAATATTTTTCACTGGAGGATCTCCAAATGACTCTCACTACCGAAAGCACTAACCCTTCCTGTGTATAGTAAATGAAATAGAAACCAGTTTGACTTAAGGGAGGACATGTCTTGATACAATCTTTGTTGGTCTTAAATTGTTTGTTCAAATTCCTGGTGCCAGGAAAATGAGACGTCATTTTTCTTAGGTGCATTTGGTTGCATGTGTTTTGTCTGCAGAGAAGCGAGGACCATCCCACCTGCCTGCTAAAGGTGATCCCCTTTCTGTCCCATTTTATTTGCTCTGGCTGTGGTATGTAATTGTTATTCAGTAATTCCCAGTTTTGTTGAAATGTCTGCCAACACGTTCAACAGATTGCCTGACTTGATGGCTACAGGAAGATGCATATGGTATATGAGCAGAATATATGAGCAAGCAGTCTTCCATCACTAACTTATTTTTAATTTTCTCCTGACATTTGTGGTAATTGCCCTATGGTACTGAGCTGGGCTCTACAATCTGCTGCCTTTTTATGGTAATACCTGTTTTACAGACACACATGAGAGGTTTTAACTTTAGTCGCATTGTCTTACTTAGGCTGCCTTTCCCCCAGACCAAGTCATTATTCATTCACCTATTCCTCAATGTGCCCCTCTGTCATGTTTTGGTGTCATTAGCCCATGTCCCACACACCCAGAAAAACTTTACCAGCTCCAATTTCCTTTGGTCCTTTTTCTTCTAACTGGTTAGCTGCATCACTTCCTCCACAGTAATTTCTCTAGATCTGTTTCAATTCTGCACCAATTTTTTGCAAACACATCTGCCTGTGTACTGTGCATTGTGCAGTGTTTCACTGATCTCACTCTTAATTTTGAATACACATTGTTAATCAACACTACTTCTTTTTGTCAATTACCACTCTGTTCCAGGGGGGCAGTCACTTTTCAGGTTTTGAATTTTTGACTCCACTCTGCTGTTTGTTTGGGATTTTTTTCTAGTCTGTGCCTGCCTTAGTGTCATAACATAGCAACATACTGTTTAGGCTTTTTCCCATCCGTGGCTACCATGTTTGCATTTTCCCCACAATGAGGTCAGGCCACTAGGGTTTGTCTGGCAAGCCCAGATAGACCTCAAGTGAAAAGTAATGCTGTGGGTGATGATAATTTTTTCCAGCTCCATGACCACAGCTGACAATTCTGCAGCTCTGCAATTCTACGTATCTGCAGAGCTGCACTTCTCACTCTGCTGAATGAGCATGATACAAGCCTGATGGATTTCTCTAACAGATTTAGTCAGAAGGCAAGACCAATTTTAGGTTTCCTTTTAACACGCTGTAACAATCCACTAATAAATCCAACCTGATATGCTTCAGCATCCAATTTCCTTTCTCTTAAGGCACTTTCTCTAGGAAAGTGAGATTTGCCCTTTGGAAAGAGGTGGCTGTGGAGTTACCAGAAAACAATATATATGTTTATGAGAAACCTCCCTGGGGATGTGTAGGAGCTGCGTTTAAGATCAGGCCCTTGTCCTATGTCCTTGCCTGAGATAAATAAGCTTGTGCCCAGCCTTGTACCCTGCTGATCCTGACCTTGCCTTGCTGACATCTTCCTGCCTTGATCTTGGCTCTGCCACATCACTACAGATTTCCCCGGTCATCTAGGTTCTTGGATGATGATGGCTGCTGTTATTGGACCGGCTTTGCTCTCCTTGCTGAGACAAGAAGGGACGGTGTCCTTCTTGGTGAGGGCAATGCCTTGCCTGCCTTTCTGTCACCCTCAGCTCCTGGGTCACCTTCCTCCTTTGTAGGGGTCCCCTGCTACTGTTGCTCCCTGGCAATGGGATAGTGGATGGACCACTTTTCCTTTCTCTCAGTAATCATTAGATGTAGATGCCATATTGCAGAATAATTCCACATGTGCTACTGTAATTTTTCCTGATAAGAGGCTTCTTACTATGGAAACAGTTCACACCGTCACATTACAAAGCACTGTGAGATAAGGAGAATATTAATGGCTTGTTTCATGATATGCGTGTTTCCCATAGGATCTGTATAAATGGTTAATGTTTTTTTATGTGTATTATCCTGTATCGGCGTTGCTCCCAGACCTGTTTCTATTTCGAAAACTTCTACGACACCAGTTTTGTTTTGAGTTGGACTTTAAATAAGAAGTTAGAGTGTTTAGGAGTAGAGGCTTCTAGCTCCTTTACTTTTGGTGACTGATGAAAGGAATGACTTTTTGTATTCTAAGTAACATTTTCAGCAGTGTCTAGATCATCCTGAGAAGAATTAGAGGGTAGTGACACCACAAAGGAGGGAAATCTCAGTAAGTAACTGCAGCCCTGATTTTTGAGCATTTCACTCTTCTTTTTAGAGTGATTTCCAAGCAAACCAGAGGTGTTGAAGAACAGAACTTTAGCCAGCAGTCATGATGCAAGGTATTGTCTCAAATCAGCTTGAAACATTTAGGATGGAGATGGCTTCATCTCACAATTACAGCTGTCATACAGTGTTACAATACTATTCTGAGTGCTGTATTAGGAATTACCTTACTCAATGCCAGTTAATTAAGAGCTGGCTGGCATACAATATCTGAGTTCTTTGCTGTCAAACTATGAGATCTGTGTGTAGGATTTATTTCAACTGAAATTCCCTGTTGTCCTACAGAGTTAATTCTAAGAGTTAAGCTTTTCTTGGGATAGTACTTCCCTGAAGGTAAAGACAACTAAGTACCCAGTCTTCTACTCACAGTCATTGACTTTCTGTATTTTAAATGCCAAAGTATGTGTGATTATTTACTCTCTATATATGCACCCAAACAACTATAATAGCAATGGAAGACCCATGAACTTTGATTTAGACAGATAGAGAAGATATCTTGACTGTGGAAGGTATGGAGTCCTCAGCCTCTGTCCTCCTGGCTCAGACACGTGAATGGCCCTTTTGTTCTCATCCAGGTCATATGTGTTACCTGCTACACAATCTATTGTCATTGCCACTTTTCCTGTGGTATGTCCCTCTGTTCTCCAAAGGTCTTGAAGAAGAATGAGATGGGAAATAAAGCTATCGGAGTTTGTCACTGTCTTTTTTATTCTTCTGGCATGTATTTTAAATATGGAGAGTTGTGTCAGCAGCTATCCAAAAGACTGATACACATGGATGCTCGGCCCTTCATAGATCCACAGCTTGTTTGTGTACCAGCGATAGATGGGAGAAGGAAAGCAGCATAGTAATACAGATTTTCACATGCTGCAACTTGTTACTTCTGCTGTGGCTGAATTGTGATTTTGTCTCAAACTTAGATGTGTTGGAAACCTCTAAAAACTCACTGAGGTAAGACCACATGGAGTGGTAGTGGAATTTAATAGTGCATAGATTAATTTAATAACCCCTGATGGCAATTTGGAATGATTCTGAGTTTGATGAAGATCACCTCATTTCACAACACTAGAGCCTGGAATATGTTGATGATAGCTTCCTTCTCCAAGTGATAGCGGAGCCAGTGAGGAGAGGTGCTATGCTGGACCTTGTTCTCACCAAGTGCAAGTTTGCTGACGACACCAAGCTTTGCAATGTGGTCGGCACGCTGAAGGGATGGGGCTTTGAGCAACCCGGTCTAGTGGAAGGTGTCTCTGCCCATGGCAGGGGGCTGGAACTAGATGATCTTTACTGTTCCTTCCAACCCAAACCATTCTATGATTCTATGATAAATACACTTCAGTGCACACTTGGCTCCTACTAGCTTTTCAAGCAAGGTGATATTGATCTCGTAAAATTTTTTTTTTCCTTTTTTCTTTGGTTGTTTTTTGTTGGGGTTGTTTTTTTGTTTGTTTTTTTTTTTTTTTTCTGTAAGAGAACTGTGTAAATGTGTAATTGAAATTAATACTTATTATGGAATTTCAGAAAGCAGAGAGAAAAGAAGTTGAAAAGACCATGCCAAGTAGCCAAGTAGAGGCACTCTACAGCCCTTTGCATCTGGGCATTGCTTTCCACAGTGAAGTAAATCTGGGAACCAGAGAAAAAGAGCATGTTTTACAAACCACAGGAGAGAAATCAATACAACAAGAGCCGGTGTGCAAAACCAACAATAATTTTTTTCTGACTCAGCTATCTAAGCAAGGCCAACAATAATATTATTTGAAAGACAGGATGCTGTATGAACAGTGCATGAAGAGATTGGATTTTCCACCTAATGAAAACAAATTGCACTCTTGCTGCCTGCAGCTGAATTTCTACAAACACACATGAAAAAGACATGCTGGTAGGAGAATGCAGAACTAAGTCCTGAGCTTTTTAGAAGACAATGGGCTTTGGAGCAGATCCTTAAAAACAGTAACCATGGAGGATGAATGACTTCTTTGGCATGCTAGGAACAGTGGTGTAAAACAGGTCTTGATCTTATCTTCATTTTTTCTCCTTCTGTACCCAACAAGCACAGTGACTTGTGTTATGAGTTCAGTTGCAGAGCTCTGCACAGATGCAGTGTGATTATTTCATTTGTGAATCATTTAGTCTCATCGTTCAGACTAATCATCTTTCCAGCTATTTATAGGTTGCAGCTGCCAACTGGAAAACCAGAAAACATGGGAACAGCAGAGAAAAAGCAGAGTTTCTTAAATGCCTGTAGGCTGCAACTGAATGTTTTAACTGATCTTGAGACAGTTATGCCTCTGAAGCACAGTTTCCATGCCAAACAAGAGGTTGTGGTAACATGACAATAATCCCCACCCCAAAATACAGTTGCCAGGGAGGAGTTTTTAATTTATTGCACTTTTGCTACTATATATTTCCTTACATTCTTTGTGTGAATTTTCATCTAAGGAGAATCTTTACTGATCTGAAAAGAATCACACAGAGAAGTAATTAAAGACTTTTCCTCCATCAGTGTAGTTGATGGGAAAATGAAGACGGAAAGATGGCTTTTTCTTCCATCTGTTTCAAGACTACTCATTGTGTTCTGCAGGAAGGTAATGGAATTTATACAGAAGTACTACATCAAAATGCCTTGTGTGTTACATCCTCCTAAAGAAATAGGAAGAGAATGTTTCTGCTCTTAGCTGTGGGAATGTAATTTCAGGACCAGGGCCTGAAAACTACAGATTTTACCTCTAATAATCCAGAATGTTGATTTTGAAAGTTACCTTTTTTATTTTCTGAAGCATGATGGTGCTGCACTGCTAGTCTCTGTGTCGATATTCCTTGGTGAGTCTTAGAAGCTCTGCCCTATGCACAAAATGAGCACTGGACCTTCTTATTTTTAACCTTTGCTTCCACAACTTGGAGTGACAATCATTGACATTATTTCTATTGTTCATGTTCATGCCTAAACAACCAGTCAAGGAATCAGGTTTAGTCCCCTTTCTTTATTTGACTTTGCCTTCCTTTCATTGCTGCGTGACAAGGCAAGAAATAAGCAAATCTGCACATACTTGCAGTTAGTGGATCAGTCCAAAAGTGTTTTAAGATCTGCTAGAAGCTTCTTTTTCTTACTGACACAAGTGGTTGGCACTAGGGTTTAGATACTTATTTGTTTGCCAGGTGAGCTGGATAAGACTGGGACTGACTGGCACAGGAATTTCTGTGAAAAATCCTTGTAAACTCGGTTCCAGAGAGGAGTTGATATACCTGCAAGAAATTCACTTCTTTTGAGGTGATGCTCTACTTAAAGCAGAATTAAGGCTTCAGGCATCTGATTAATGGAGAGCTGTCCTCTGCTTCTCCCAAAGGATTTGTCATAGTAGTAGGCAGGACTTCTTTATTACCAGTCAATGTGGGCAGCTTCAGGTCTCTGGTGACATCACTACCGTTTCTATTTTTACCTTGAGACACTACCGCTAGGCTGATGAGTCAAATCAACAGAGAAGTGGTGAACCATATTCATCTGAAATCCTGCGAAAGGCGAAATATCAAACTCAGCCTTATAACCTGGCCCTTCTCACTGCTGTTGTTCGCATTTTGGCCTCTACAAGGTGCCTGTTGATGTTGGGCTGAATCAGTCAACGGCTTTCTAGGCACTGACTAATGACTTCCTGCCTGACTGCCAGGCAGAGGAAAGTCAATTACTTTTGTTAACTGAAAATTCAATGCCGTGTTACAACATCTACTATGTTCTTCTTTCACTTAGAAGCTGTCTGGAAGTTGTCACAACCCTTGAGCTCAGTGTGCTGAATATGGGACATGTAGGGTGGAATCCGTTTATCCTGAATTTAGGAACTTAAAAGGTAAATGTAAATTTTAAGCTCACGTTAGAATCAGGGAAACAAATCAGGGGTTTTTGAGAGGGCAGTTTCTGTTATTCTACTACAGGTAATTTTGGAGAAATCGAACACAACAGCTCTAGAGGTAGCTATTTTTTCCAGTGACTGTAAAAGAAGTCTGCAGTGAACAATTTAATAAAAATGAATAGATCAGCTATGCTGTTATTTTTCCTTGCTGGTCACTTCTGAATACTTCAGGAAAGGCACATGGAAAAAGATGAGCCTGTGGGTGAATAGCTTTTGATCTTTAAGGTCCCTTCCAACCCAAACCATTCTATGACTCTATGATGCTCTCAAACTTCCCCTTCCAGTAGCAACGTTCAGTAGCTCGCTGCTTCCTTGCTTATTCATGGCAAGGAGCTGTTCAAGATGAAATATAAAAATATATCAACAAATTAATTAAATAAAATTTAAAAATAAATCAACAAAAGTAAATACAAAATAAATTATAAAAAACGAACAGTTGCAAACTGTATATTTATTTTTAAAGATACTGTAAATCAATAGCTTTCACATACTCATGTTTCTGTGCCAGTTTATCAGGCTGTTGAAGATGCTGACATGTATGCTTTAAATATTATTTCTGAGTTACTATTAATAATTGTGCTCATCAGAGATAACTAATACAGGCAAGTGTTGGTTAGTTGTATAATGAGACATGGGAATGAGCATAGCACACACATGCTTCCTAAGTTTCTTAGAGAAAAAAAGCTTATCTCTTTGCATATGACACAAATAAGATGAAGATGCTCTCTAAGTAAATGAAGCCTCTGACTGAAAGGATTGCCCATCCAACATCCGCCTAAACACTGCCATGCTCTTAAAGCTAGCAACCGTGCCCAAAGGATGTGCAAGTAAGACCAGGGAAATGTATGACATCACACTTCAGAATACAACTATCTATAACACTTTTTTTTTGAGCCTGTAGGAGGTTGCTTTTATTTTGCCAGTGTACTAAGAATGCTGTCACTCATCAGATCTTCACAAGGCTGAATACCATCCATGGCATTCTGAACCATGCGCCAGCTTTCTACCATGTGTCTGCTGAAAGCCTGCTCCACGTGCCTGTACCAGTGTTTATTGCTGAAGATCCAGCTTATTCGTTGCTTCTATGGGGCCATATCCAGGCTGGGATTCACCTGACTGAAAGTAGATGCCCATATCTCACATATCTATACAGCAGGTTCCTTAACAGTCAGCAAAGGACTGATCGGCATCATCAGTGATTTCTAAGGTGTGATTTTCCTCATCTTAGTGTAGATGTAGAAAACTGATCAACAAAATCACTCTCTAAATGTTTCACTGTAAACTCACTAGCTGCCCAGTTAGTTAGCTGCTCAACGTGCTGCGAAAGAAGAGCTAGCAGCACACATATTTATTGCAGAGGAGTTGGGATAAGTGGACATGTACATGTGTCCCTCAGCTAGACAGCAAGCCAAACACTGATTATGATCCAGCTGAAGAGAGGTAAAGTAGGTTAGGGATTAATTACACTTGTGGACAAAGGTTAATGTATGAAAAATGGGAAAAATTACGATTTAGCTCCTAGTTTGAGTAATCGGTCCACCCATTCTGTAGTTGATGTTGTTTGCTGCTATGTTGGCTCTTTAATATAGTGACTCTTATGAGTTAACAGTCTTCCTGTTGGCTTTCCAAAATTTGATTCTTACTAACATAACTGTCAAGGCTTTCTGTGGCATTTTCTTGCTCATATCTTGTCCCTTCAGTCTGGTCTCTTTAGCAGCCAGCTGTATCCCTGCCTCCATCTAGGGATGCTGAGAAACTGCAATGAAAGGAAAAAGTGGGAAGGAGCTGTACTGACAAAAGCTTTCTGAGGAATTAGATTCCAGGGTAGATTCTGGTCTGTGTGGGGCATGCAGGAAGGTTTACAAACAGAAAGTAAGGCTAGAGAACCTCAACAGAACTCCTAGGAGTTACTCATGTGTCCATGCCTCAGTTTCCCCAGTGCAACTGAACAGTCACTCAGAAAAAACCTAAGGGAAAAGAGCATACTTGAATATCAGTATCCTCCAGCTAGTCATCTTCACAGATCTTGTTTAGGTTGTCAGTTGAGCCATGGGCTTAAGCCTTCAGAGCTGCTGCTGACCCCTGTATTCAGCGCTGGTGAGGCCGCATCTCAAGTGCTGTGTTCAGTTTTGGGCCCCTCACTACAGGCAAGACATGGAGGTGCTGGAGCGTGTCCAGAGAAGGGCAGCAAAGCTGGTGAGGGGCCTGGAGCACAAGTCTTGTGAGGAGCGGCTGAGGGAGCTGGGGCTGTTTAGTCTGGAGAAAAGGAGGCTGAGGGGAGACCTTATCGCTCTCTACAGCTGCCTGAAAGGAGGTTGGAGGGAGGTGGGTCCTGGTCTCTTCTATCAAGTAACTAGTGATAGGACGAGAGGAAATGGCCTCAAGTTGTGCCAGGGGAGGTTTGGATTGGATATTAGAAAAAATTTCTTCACGGAAAGGGTTGTCAAGCATTGGAACAGGCTGCCCAGGGAAGTGGTGGAATCACCATCCCTGGAGGTATTTAAAAGATGATGTGGCGCTTAGGGACATGGTTTAGTGGGACTTGGCAGTGTTAGGATTACAGTTGGACTTGATCTTAAGGGCCTTTTCCAACCTAAATGATTCTATAATTCTGTGACCAGGTGCAGCATTAGCTGCAATCTCCTATTATTCACCTCTTCAGTCACATTTGCTTCTGTTTGCTGTTCCTCACTGAGCTCATAGGTACCTTGTATTGTTCCCAGCACCACTGGTAGCACGTATCAATATCAATCTCCCTCAGCTTTGGGGTATTTTTCTTGTAAATGCACAGAATCTCCTTATTTCTAGAAAAATGTTGCTTCTTCCACAAACTGATGAGGTTGAGGTTGTATGCTCCAGCCAGCTGTGGGCTCATTTCTCTTACCCATATCCTACAAAGGATGAGAATAGTCTTGGCCAACATTAGGCACCTAACTCTGAGCCACTCACCCCAAACTCACTTCATCACAAATAAAAACCTCAACCAACAGCCCTAAAGTCTTCAAATTTGTGGAAAATAGTGCTCTTTCCCTTTCACCCTTCTTTATCTCCTTGCCTTGAACGTGAACAAGCAAAGCACCTTGAAGTGTATCCTTCCCTGATGCAGCAAAGATGATGTTGGAGAAGGAGATGACAACAGACATGTTCAGAGAAGACTTGAAGGCTCCTTGCAACTATACACACAGTTCCTGGCATCATGCTATATAACTGCGCAAACTTATCTTATTTTGAACGGAAGTTAAATGGCAATTCATCCTTTTTAGGAGCAGAATGTTTATCTTTTCAGGACAGAACTATTATTCATGTTGTTATTGTGACAAGTGACTACAAACCATATCACTTCATCATAGGCTTTTTTCTAGTTTCATTTTTTTCTGAATAGCAGACTACAAGCTAAGTTGAAGCATTATCCAGAGAAATCTACAGCCTGACTGTTCCACACTGCTGTCCTCTGATATTATTAATTTTGTGTCCAATGTCTTTCAAGGTTTTCATTTGGCAATAGCAATAAGATGAGCAAAGCAATTCAAACATGCAAAAGAAAGAAATGCGTTACATAAATATAACTATGAATCATATGACAAGGATAAAGCAGAATCTAAGATTTTGTCATGCAGAAGGCAGTAGCTGAAGGACTGAGATCTGTAGATTATATTTTCTGGTTATTAGCTTTTGCTAATGATCACTGGCAAAAGATTGCTTAGGAAAACTGCTTAATTTCATAGACACTTCAGATTTTTATCTCTTGAATAGATTAATTGAAAACTTAAGTTTTTTTAAGGTATCAGTCACATTTAGTGTACTGATAAAGAAGGTGAAGAATGAATGTTTCAACGCTGTGCATTCACATAACATCACCCAGAGATACTCAGCGTATTTCCATTGGACTTGAAGCCCATGTAAAAATGTGCCTTGCTTTGAAGGCTTGCTGAATACTTGAAATTCACTGCGGTATAGTTACAGTTCAGAAATATTTACATACATCTGAAAGACACCTAAGCTTATTTACATGAGTCTAATGCACTGCACTACACTTCTCCCTGTGTTCCACTGAAGTTCTTGGAGTACTTGACAAACCGTTATGAATTAAACATCTTGTTGTTTGACATTAATGTTCTGAGTTAGGTAGGCACTTTGGGTCTGATCTTACTCAGCTGGAGTAAAATGTCAAAGAGAAGGCATGCTGATTTGTGCGTGCTGAGCATCTGGTATTGGTGGAAGAATTACTACATGGAGGGCTCAACTTTTTTTTACAGAAAGGTCTTCTGCAAACTCAAAACCCCAGTTGGGCTGTATGACAAGAGCTTGAAGACAAAGACTAAGGTAGTAAGAAAGTCCAGACAAAAATTATTTTCCCTAACCACTTAGACAAAGAAGGCAAGACCGTGTCAGGGGTGCAACCCTGAGCTAATGAAGAACCTGATCTAGTGAGAGATGTCCCTGCCTATGGTAGGGGAGTAGGACTAGATGATCTTTAAAAGTCCCTTATGACCCAAACAATTCTGATTCTATGGTTCTGTGCCTGGGATACTACTAAGGAAGGTTTTGGTTTGCCTCATGTCAGCTACCTTAATGTTTGGAAGATTCTGGTTTTAGGTAATTATTAGACCTATCCTGCAGCCAGTGAAGAAAGTCACAAGTCTGTTCTCAGTTGCATATTAAAGGTGGGTCTTACGGAATGAAAGAGGAGAAGTTTCTGGCTCAAACACATATCTCCCACCTCAGCTGGGACAGTCCAAACTGCTCTGCCTCAAGGTCCTTTCTCAGTCCTTGCAATGCTGCCCTGTTGCTGATGTTGGTCACAGAGCTGGGCCAGGGATCTTTCCAGAGGAGAGGCAAATGTGTGAACCTGAACTTGGACTTCTTTCTGGGTTTATATTTGTAGCTGAACGCTTCCTCAGTATAATTCTTCCCTATTTCAGAGGGAAGTTATGATGGTAATTAGCTTCTCTGAGTCTGTGAGACCTTATGTAGATCTGTTAACATGGGAATATCTTACTCAGCTTGAGACATCGTGTTTTCCACATTACCTACCCTCTGATTATTTTGGTCCAGACAGAGGAGTAGACATCTGCAGTTGTTCACTCATCTAGAATGATTTAGTTAGTCAGCAAAGCATAAAGTGGATTACCTTCTGCAGGTACTTTGTTTTGGTTTGGTTTGTTTTTATCAATGAGTGTACAGGGAGTCTGGGTAACTAAGGATAATATCCAGTCTTTATATTTTTACACAGTTCTGCTTTACAACCCATTAAACACCAGTTTAAGTCAAGCCACTGAACTGTTGTTTAGCCCAAACTTACAAATATTAAACAAGAGCAAATCAGTTTATTTGAGGTAGTGACTGAGATAAACCTTTCAAAGGGAACAATGCATAAGGAAACTGGAGGCTTGAGTTTCTACTGTATTTAGAGAATAAATCAAAATTGGTACATATTTGAATATAGTCATTCTTAATGCATATATGTTCATATGACCAGGCAAGAAAAACTCACTTGACAAGATGAAGCTATTAGTGTTGTTGCTTACTATCACGTCAGCATGACTTTGAAAGCATGTTAGGGTCACGTTCACTAATGAATTATTGTATCATAACTTTTTGTGTGGTTATTGATAGCACAAAATTTTTTCTTGCACTTTCATAGGTCTCACCTGACACAGCTTTTAATGCATATTTGGCCACCGTTGCAAGTGCTCGCTTAAGCTGGCATGCTCCAAAGGGTTATTATTAGACTTTCTTCTCTTTTAAAGAGCCAAAATAATGGCCATAAATGTAGCCCTAAGGCCTATTTCCTGCACTACTGAATTTAACTGAATTCCTCTAGAAATTGGATTAGTCTCCTTTCAGATGTCCAAAAATTGCTCATCTGTTTCCTAACTGGTCCCTCATTTACAGGCAGGAGAGAAAAACAGGTACCCTCCAGATGGTTGGTCAGCTCATTTCAGAGCTGGTATCTAAGACAGATCAGATGAGCTGCTCTCCCAAAATGCTTGTTTCACTCTTCTGACTCCTAACAGCATGGGGTTTGTACAGCATGTCACAGATGCCTAAATATCTGTGTGAGATAGATAGTAGGAGAGTGATTCAGGAGAGTGGTATAGTGTTCTAAACTTGGTTGTCCGTGTACAACGGACAGCTCAGGGGCAGCCATGTACATGTAGAAAAAAGTAAATTTAAGTGTCCTAATCTGTAGCTGAATCCCACTGCTGAAATATCAGATGAATCCTACCTTAAAAATGCAAGCTTCTCTCCTGTTTTTGTAACCTAGAGTGCTAAAAGCAAGTATGTGCATGTTACACAAGATGCAACCTCCTCAGTTTGTTCAGAGCAGACTAACTGGGATGGATCTTCTCTTGGGCAGTTAGAATAATTAGTATTTCCATGTAGTCATAGCAGTGTGTAGGGCAATGATGCCAGTGTTAGACCAAAATATATAAATATTGCTAAATATTTTTAAATCACTGCTGATTTCTTATTTATGCTTTGACCACAGATATTTTTATATAACCAGCTAAGATTAGGCTGCTGATCAGTCTACTGGCAAAAGAAGTTTGGAGTGAGCATTACTGCTTCTGGAACAGTTTTCATGTATTCATCTTGGGAATTTTTACTCCTATTGAACTGCTAAAGGAGCTCTTAAGCAAGTCAGGAAAGGTTGTTTCCTTCCTGCTGTTTGTGGCAGTTCTTTTTCACATGAAATGTGAAGTAGGGTTTAAATACTCACTGTAGATTGGTGCCAAAGGAAGAAGGATTACCATTAATGTCTATGTTAGTTTGGCTAGGTGAGACAGTTTCAAATATGAAACCAATGGGACTAAACGACAGTTTCAGGCAGAATTATTATCACTGCAAAACTTTTCCTTGATCCTTGAATTGCTTAGTAGGTAGGGGCATATCCACCCAGTAACTGTAGAGAAAGACTATTCAAGATCAACAGAAATGGTTTCCTGACATCACATTTTCCCCACAAATAGTAAGCATGAAGGTTCCTCAGCAAAGAAGACCACCTTGTCCCCCAGCAGTGATCAACTGGTTCTAGAGTTTCCTAGAGGAAACTGGAGCCTGGAGGAGAGAAGGTTTTGGGGGAACTTACTGCCGTCTACAGCTACCTGACTGGAGGATACAGAGAGGGCAGAACCAAGCTCTTCTTGGAGGTAAATGGCGAAAGGAAAAGAAGCAATGGATAGACATTGGAGCATGGGAAATTCCAGCTGGATATTAGGATGTTAGATGGAGGGGTTAGTTTTTCTTTAGTTTTTCTTTTTTTTTTTTTTTTTTTTTTTTACTATGAGAATGGTCAATCACAAGCTCCATAGGGGGATGTGGAATCTATATCCTTGGAGGTATTCAAGACTCATCTGGGTATGTCTCTGAGTAACCTGGTGGGATTAGTCCTCCTCTGAGCAGGAGGTTAGACTAGTTGACCTCTAGAGGTCTTTTCAGGCCTAAATTATTCTGTGATTCTGTGATTCTAAGACAATGAAATGGGTTTTTGCACATATGTTCTAGTATCACAAATAACTGTTGAGACATTCTTCTATATGAAGGCAAGACTAGAGGAGAGTAACGCACAGAACATTACTTTGTCTATGCCTCTGTGCTCTGGGCAGTTCAGGCTGGGATAAGCAGAAAGCAAAGAGAAAAACTTGGAAGACCACTGTTTAAACTTGCATAGACTTCAGTGGAAACAGGACTTCATCTGAGCACGTAAAATTACAGTATTTCTTGGTGCCATTTTCTGGTATGTTTTCCACTGAATTCAAGGCCTATTGAGTTTTTAAGTCCACTTACTGAAGCATACCATAAATATACTTCCTTTCTCTCCTTTCCTGCCTCTCTGATTTGAAGAAATTTAAAAGTCATTTGAAAACTGAAGGTTCTGTGTTCCAAAGTGTCAAGGGACTGAAATAATAGGTTTGTTTGCAATCACAATTCTTACTATGATTAATGCATCAAACCATTGCTGGGAATTGCCTCAATACCATTTAAGTACTCTTCAAAGCAAAGGCACGTAACTGAAAGTTAAGAGGCTTCTCTCTCTTTGTACATCTTTGGGTATGTGTTTATCTAACTTCAATGAAAAAGGCTTAGTGGATTTGCTTTTCTCATCCAAACATGCATTGTCAGCTGAATAAAAATTCCTCTGGGGAAACATCTTTTGATAATTGTGAAAGATAATTTTGTCTTGTAAAGATATTAGCATTGTAAACATGGTTATAAATGTTTGATGTGTGATACTACTAAAGAAGCATTGTAATCTAAACCAACATTATGACAGGATTCTTAATCTGATTGCAAGCCGTGTGGTGGGAAATGTGCAGAATAAGGGTTTGAAAAAGGCCACCCAAGTTATCACTGAGAAGTACTGCACATAACTTAGGAATGACTTCTACAAATAAGTGTATGAAGAAATGCATTATGTCCAGCAGGAAACCAAATAACAAAATTACTGGATAAGTCACTCATTTGCTGAAGTGTATTCAGGGGAGAACAGTAAGAGGCATCTCCATCAAACTGCAGGGATCCGAAAGGGAGGGAGAAAACAAGGTCTCTGATATCTACCCTTTTAGAGGAGATCACTGAAGCTGACTTAGCCTGAAAGAAGGTAGAAGTTGCTGAAATTTGGCAGCCTGTTCAACCCACAACACACATGGCCCACTCTTACAATAAATCTCAGAATAACAAGTGAAGCTGCCAGACCCTGACCCTGCCACTGTTCCACTTTTTCCAAAAATGCAAACGAACAAAAAATGTGAGCCTGATTTTTTTTTCCCCGAACTGGGAAACTCCACACTTTTTTTCTCAACTGAATTAAAAGTTTGAAATGCTATAACTTTCTGTACTGTGAAAACTGATTTTCTTACCAGTAATGGAGGTATATACACCTAATACACCCATCTGACAAGGCTCAGCACAAGGACTACTGTGAAGGCTTAACAAGATTTCATAGCGGCTCCAAAAAGCCTCCTTTTGCGAAGGGGCCTACCCTCATTGTAAGTATGAATCTGAACCAGATAAAACCAGATAAAACTGAACCAGAGTAATTTTAGACACTGTGGGATATCCTTTCTAGTTTCCAGGTGACATACAAGAAGATTTAGGCTTTATTTACTCTGAAAACCTAAGTTAGCCTGCTTGTGCATTCATATAGAAACTGGACTTACATTCACTTCACTCTGTGGATATCCTCTGCATGCTATTTCAAGACCACAAATGCCTCGTTAATATTAGAGCAGGAGAACGCAATCTGTCTCCATGCAAGAAACTAGCAGAACAGGCCATGCAAGAAAATAGCAGTACAGGGAAGAGCAAATAAGCCTGGACACACCGACCCCAACTTACTTACTCCATGCTGCTCCAAAAAGTACTTTCTTCTTAATTCACCATAGGGAGAAGCAGAAAAAACCCCACTGCCCCAGGAATATAGAAGTCAAATCGTTCCCTTCTTCTTGCTTCTTCCCTTGCATACTGCTTGGAAGAGAAAAGGAGCTGGAATATTGCCAAGTGTCACTGCACAGAGGAGTCCTTAGCTGGCACAGAGCCTGCATAATGTTTCCTACAACCCGTTTTTTCTGATGGGATTCATCTTCCCTAACCTTCACCATCTAATAATTAGGCATCTAATCTAAGCCATTCATTATGTTCTCTCTGGAGTAGATGCAAAGCGAGAGGTTGGATGAATCGCCCTCTGGGGGTACTTGTCTCTGTGTGTTGACAACAGAGTCAGCCTAAAAGACTGGCTTAGAATAGACAGTTAACTTTTTGGCAGCTACAATTAAATTAGATGAATCCTAGCATCAGCTGTGCTACTGTGACTGGCAGACTGACTCAGAGTAAGTCACAGCTAGCTATGGTACTTTAAATGCTCAACAGGAGCCAGTATATTTCTGGCCCTGGGATCACTGTGTACATCTTTAGCCCTGTAAAGTCTGGATTAGCATATTTTCTCTGTATGTAACTGTTGGGGCAGCTAAGCAGATCCGCAAGCAAATTAGGAAACGATGCATGGAGTATGAACATGTGAACACGTAGGATCAATGCACAGTGAAGTGGATTGAAAACTGCCTGAATTGCTGAGATCAAAGGATTGTGATCAGCAGCGTGAAGTTCAACAGGGGGCAAGTCAATAATGCTGTACCACAGGTGTTGATATGGAGACTGATACCATGCAGTATTTTTATTAATGACAGATGACGGGATAGAGGGCACCCTCTGCGAGTTTGGAGATGGTAAAAATTCAGGAGGAGCAGTTGACCAGATGGTTGTTCTGCCATTCAGAGGGACCCTGTTGGTCTGGGAAAATGGGCAGAGAGGATCTTATGAAGGTCAACGAAGGGAAATGCTAATCCTGCACCTGGGGAGAAATAACCCAATGCACCAGTACAGGCTGGGGACAGGGCGGGTGGAAAGCAGCTTTGCCGGGAAGACCCTAGGGGTCCTAGTGAACACAAAGTTGACCATGGAACAGCAGTGTGTCCTCAGAGCAAAAAAAATTAAAAGCATCCTGGGCTGCATTATAAATAGCATCAGCAGCAGGTTGAGAGGATCCTTGCCCTCTGCTCAGCCCCTACGAGACGTATCTGGAGGGACGAGTTCAGTGCTGGGCTACCCACTGCAAGGGAGGCTTGGACATACTAGAGTGAGTCCCCTGCAGTTCCACAAAGACGATTAAAGCATCTGTCTCACAAGGAGAAGCTGAGCGATCTGGGACAGTTTGGCATGAAGAAGAGAAGGCTGGGGGGAGATCTTATTAATATGTATAAATACCTGAGGAAAGGGACAACAAAAAAGACATATCCAGGGTACTCTCTGTGGCACCGAGTGAAAGGACAAGAGGTGGTGGGTGCAATCTGAAGCAGAGGAAATCTCATTTGAACTTTTCTCTGTAACATATTTATTCTCAGAGTTTCCAAGCACTGGAACAGGTTGCCAAGAGAGGTTGTGTAGTCTCCATTCTTGGAGATATTAAAAATCCAGCTGGATGCAACCCTGGGCAACCTGCTGTAGTTGTCCTTTCTCTGAGCAGATGGGTTGGACTGGATGTTCTCCAGAAGTCCTTGACAGCTTCAATCATCCTATGTCATTCTCCGAATATCAAATCTCCTTGCCACATGAAGAATCAGCTGAATCTGTTATATTTCACACTTTGTAAAAAATCAATGGTTTTGATGCCAGTTTTATGGAGCATAGACAAAAAGACAGTCACATCCACTATTTCCTTTGAGATACTTTCTGATCATTTCTAATTGTTCAAAACTAGTGCATAACTGGAGCATGAAATCTGGATGAATATGTCAATAAAACCCATGAATAGCACCTAGAACGTAATGCAAAAAAGACCACAAGTATTTTTTAGAAATAACAGATATTTTGTCAGAAAAAAAAAACAAAAAACAGAACTTATGCTGGCAGGTCTTCATGCATATTTGAAATATTTTTCCTTTCAGATCTGGAGTCTGTGATCTGGAAATTCCTTTCTGAATTCAGTCATGCTTCTAGAATACAATTTAAAAAATATGGAGCCTCTCCAGAATTAACATGTTCATCTCAGATACTCAGGTGTTTGCAGGCAGCACTTTTAAGTTGGCTTCCTTAAATATTTGCAGTTGGTAGATGGTCGGTTAGGCCTACAGATACTGTGGCCAATATTGGACATTGAAAAGAGTTATTGACACTAATTGTTTACATTCTCCCCAGGTTCCTTTTGTACTCTACAGTGTGGGTTAGGTACCTGAATAGATATGCTGAATCACTTCAGGAGACATATTTCTCTTTCTGTTGGGTGTAGAGTGTACCCCAAGGCAGCAGGGGGTAGATGTATACAGTTCGCTTAATTCAGTGATTCATTTAAGACTTTAAAATCTGGCCTGAGGGAGTTTCCCACAATACGTTTTAGGTCAAGACTCAGAAATATTTCCTTTTCTTGTTCAGTGTTTAAACATTCACTTAAATTCATTAATTTCTGTAGAAATGAATATATCAAACAGGTTAATGGTAAATCATTTTTTTCTAAGGATAACTGTGGCTCTCATGTTTGAATTCCTATTTTTATCCTTCAAGAATAGTTTTAATTACATATTGCTGCATATATAATTTTAAGATAATTATACAGTAAGTAGATTAAGCTCATATTTACTTATCATGCCTGAAGATCTCATTTAGCAATTACTTAATATTCACCTAATGTAAAACTGCCTTATTAAATCTATGCTGAACAGCAAAGACCTTTTTTTTTTTTTCAAATGTTCACAACTTTGTAGGGGAAGAATAGAATTGTCAGACATGTATAAAGCACCCAGTTTTCAGCTATTATAATTTAGCTTGGGTTTTCATAAGAAAATGCATGTGATGTGCATTTACTGATGCTGAGGCTGACTAAAGTGATCTCATTATTTCTTCCTACCCAATTACACAGTGTGTGTGGTGTGTGAGCTTCCAGCCATAGGATGGAAATGTATCCACCACCATTTAGAGACAAGGAGGTGCGAATTCTCTGCCCTTCAAATCATTCAAAAAATCCTCTCTGAAGGGGTTTTCCACTGATATAAGGAGCACAGAGATTAAGCAACAGTTTTCCTAGTAATCACCTGAATAGGACAAACATCTCAAATGAAATTCACTTTTGGTGAGGGAAACTCCAAATATAGGAGCTAATGTAGGGGATCAGTCAAAAATAAAGCTGACAATCGTCTCTCCTCTGCTGACCTACAGGTCAATATCTGATGTCCTTGCACCTTCAAATCATCTTGCGGGCTATGCCTGAAAGTTGCCTTTAGGTCTCCATAGGACTGGAGGGAAATGTAGTAAAAAAGCTAGCAACATAAATGTCCAGCCATTTATCCCTGGAAGATTAGTGCCTACTATGAAAAGTAAAAGACGCTGAAACCCCTAGGTATCTTTGGGGTATCAAATGCTCAAGTGATGACCAGAATTCATTACCTTCTCTTTTGGGGGCTTTATGCCAGATGATCTATAGGCAAACAAAAGCACACTGTGATTAACAGAGTGCTCATATCTTATATCTTGCCCTCCTGCTTTAGGTTTCCCAGCAGTTACCACTGTGTTGTCCTTTAACAAGTACATTTGCACTTGCTTTGAAACCTAAAATTGTCTGCTATCTAAATCAGGATTTCACGCTTGCTCATGGCTAAGCATTTGTGTCTGTTACATATGGGTTAGCTGTAGACTGTCTCTTTATTACCTAAAAGCATGTATAATGTTTATACAGCTATATGTATGTGGGCAAGGTCTTTGATCTGAGTGTTTCAGAATTTCACTGATGTCTATTAAGCACCCTAAGATTTCTATGGAACAGATAGATGTATTCTTTTTTAAAGAAGTCAGCTACTTGTGTCAGAGAGTTCAAATAAATATACTTAAAAAAAAAAGGGCAACTGTAATCATTAGCACAAATAGGATGCAGACTTTGCACCTTAATTGTTTTGACTCCAGCCAAACCCAGATGTGATAAACTATCCTCACTTATTTTTAGGGTTTATTTGCTTTTGATACAAGTTAGGTAGTTGAATGAATCTTTTAACCAGATGATTATGATATGTATTTACAAGCATCAAGAGCTATTTTCTTGTGAGACTGGAGTCCGCAGTTCTGATGTATGTTTTACATATAGCTAACCTGCTAAGCCATGATTCACTGCCAGATGCTAAAGAGGAACAACTTAATCACCCAATTAATTCAAGATTTATCTTTTCAAAGAGGAATTTAGATTCTGGTGATCTATGACCATACCTTTAAGCCTTGAATAAATAGCTATGAATCAGTATAAACCAGAGCTGTCCTGTTTCTTTCCTGCAGCCACAGGACTTGTTGACTCAGTCGTTTGTGCAGGCTAAGCCTCCCGAATCATGTTTTCTAGAAACAAAGCGGGTAGCCCAAGCATTCAGAGCAGGAAGCACAAGCTAATTTATAATAGGATTAACTTTGCTCCACCACCCTCCCTGTGACTTCGCTGGGTTTTCTGTGGTGAGATCTCTATTACAGCTGCTCTGTTTGATTGCAATTCTGTCCATGTCACCTCTCTGCTGCAAGGCAGGGACTGGTTTTGTGTTTGTTTCGGTTTTGTTTACCCCAGTCACCATACATAGCCACCTCCACAATAGATGAATGTCTCTTAGCAATCCTGTGGAAAACGGGCAATACTCACACAGGCTTCTTTGGGAGGCACAAGTGTTGCCTTTCTTATTTGCCATGCCTGTCACTGAAGTAACGAAGTGGCTCTATGCAAAAAAAATCCAGCTTTGGGAGCTACAGAGTGTGCTATGCTTGCAGCTGCCTGCTTGACTCTACCTCCAGGTACAACAGGTGGAATGGGATTAGACAAAGACTAAAACAACTAAATTTAGCTAAACATTCAGGTATTCACATATGAGGTGTGTGTTTCAGTTCTTTCTGTGCTCAGTAGATATCTAGATCCACTTTAGCTGCTGTCGTGGTTTAACCCCAGCCAGCAACTAAGCACCATGCAGACACTCATTCACCATGCCTCCCGCCAGTGGGATGGGGAGAGAATTGGAAAAAAAAAAGTAAAACTCATGCGTTTAGATAAGAACAGTTTAATAGAACAGAAAAGAAGAAACTAATAATGATAACGATAACATTAATAAAATGGCAATAGTAATAATAAAAGGATTGGAATATACAAGTGATACACAATGCAATTGCTCACCACTCGCCGACTGATGCCCAGTTAGTTCCCGAGCAGCAATCCCTCCCTGCCCCACTCCCACCAGTTTATATGCTGGACATGATGTCCCATGGTATGGAATACCCCTCTGGCCAGTTTGGGTCAGCTGCCCTGGCTGTGTCCCCTCCCAACTCCTTGTGCCCCTCCAGCCTTCTCGCTGGCCGGGCATCAGAAGCTGAAAAATCCTTGATTTAGTCTAAACACTACTTAGCAACAAAGGAAAACATCAGTGTGTTATCAACATCCTTCTCATACCCAACTCAAACCCATAGCTCCGTACCAGCCACTAGGAAGACAATTAACTCTATCCCAGCCGAAACCAGGACAGTTGCCCACAGGTTTGTTTCTGTTTGCAATGCTATAGGTTATCTTGCCTGAAGTCCACTTTGGTTTCAAGAGGACGTGGGTCTTCCATAGCTGTGGTGTCGTATCTGCCAGCTCTCTGTGGGTATCCCAGCTACCCTAGTCTCAAAAGCTGTTGCCTGGCTGTATGAGTAAGTAAACCTACACCCTGATTAGAAGAGTCTAGAGAGGGTTCAGCTGACCAAATGCCACTGCCTGCTTTAGGATTGTTGTTCCTCTTTAGCATCTGTCATTCTTATGGTGGTAATTGAAGGAGATTCACATTCTGAAAAATATTTAGGTGTCTGCAACCTGTCAAGTCCATGATAGGTGCTTTTTAACCTTTGAACATCAGATACTGAAAGCTTTATTTTTTATTCCTTTGCTTTTGTGCAGTTCTGAAAAAACTGCACAAGAAAAATTGGAATCCCACTGTACTTCACAGAGCACTTACTGCCAGCAGAATCTCACCACAGATGAAAATAAAAAATACTCTGTTTGGATATAAGAAAAAAAAAAAAAAGTTTGGTAAATTTTTTAAGCACTGGCAAATAATGGCATGGTATAATCTTACTTCAGACTTTTATCCATTTTGTCTATTAGATAATAAAAAATTATGAGAAGGGATGTATATTGTTATTTTGTTACTAACCAGAGAGATTAATTTTTGGTTCAGCAAACCTAAATCCCTGTGAAAAGTTTTATATTATATTATATTATATTATATTGTATTATATTATATGTGATATTTAAAGATACATAAAGCAGTTTTCAGTCCCTTTTGTACACCCTTAACTCTTGGCAATAATGCTTCTCTGTAATGGCCTTAGAAGAGGGGATTAAAGAATCTGTATCAGTAGAAAATGTATAAGTGAAGACTTTGTCAGAGTTTTTGACCACCATATTAGTCATATCTCACCCTAACTCCATGACTGTTATAAAACAACTAAAGTGTTTTGATGGCCTTTTGTTACTGACATCTGTGTTTAATGGATCATTTGAGGCACTGTAAGAATATTTGCTCTGGTGAGATGGAAGTTCCACCTAACTCAGCATAATGTTTGACAAAGTTTAAAAGAAACAGGGCAAATATAACCTCATCTTTGTTTTGACGTGTTCTTTCAGCTTCTGACAATCAGCTGTTTAGGGAAGTTGGTGTGTCTTTTTATACAAGGAAAGCAATTATGTATTGTTTGAATTCTGCAGTTCAGAGGCTAAGTGACTCTCCCATGTCTATACTCTGAAAATGCATTTTCAGAGAAGAGAATATAATTTCCCTTTGTCTGTGTCTTGAAACTATCAGGAAGCTGAAGAATCAAAGAAAGTTCTAATATCAAATGTTTAGTGGTTGGGGGGGGGGGGGGGGGGGGGGGGGGGG
>JAOBAS010000071.1:41511989-41544796 GCA_025311575.1 Elanoides forficatus
GGTGGGGGTGGTGGTGGTGGGGGTGGACGGAGAGGGGGCTACCCTCTAAACCAGGGATATTCAGTTTACTCTATTTGATTTGGCTTCTATAGTTCATGAAGAGTGAAAGATATATCCAGAATATTCTTTTCATCTTAAACATATCTTCAGTGAGAAAAGTTCCCTCTGGAGATGCTACTGTGTCTCTATTTACTAAATTGGAGAGCTATTGAAGGCATCTAAGAGATGGGTTTTTCCTTTTGATCTTGCCTTGGGTTTGTAACTCTTGGGGAGGGTTTTGGTATCTGCTCTCCTTCCCATCCACAGCTCTCACCACCCTAGCCATGCTCCATCCTGAACTTTAAACCCACTTATTTTTCATTTGTGGGAAATAAATAATGACTCCAGAAAAGAGACCAGCAAAGAATTAGGCCCACTCTGAACTGTATAAGGGAACCACAAAATGAAACTTTGGTGTTTGTGTTTTCCACAATAAATGACCATAACGGTACCTCCTGGTCTTAAATTCAACATGTGCGTTACTACCACAGCTACAGAAAATTGAACATCTTTCCCAGTACCCTTCCATTAAAATTTCTATTTTACTCTTTTAAACCTCATGGAGAGATACATTTGTGTTCCCCTAGTTAGTCCATTTCTCAGGTATGGATACTGCTTCTATGCTACAAAATAAAAAATCCCCAAAATACAGAGAGTTTGGTTCTTATTACAGCCAGAGATAAAGATTTCTAGCTGTTTGAGACTCCTTTTGCTACCTGCATGTAAACAACTGTAATGATCTTGAAGGGTTGATAGCTTAATCTCTAGGGAATAGTAAAGGTGAAAGGAAAATGTCATACTCTGACAGTAATTACATAAGTATGATTAAGCTAAACTACTGAATGGATGCCTACGGACTTTGATTGTGGTACAGCTAAGGAAAAAGAAAATTATTTCCTGCTTCAGAGCACACAGGAAAAAATATATTCCAATTTTTTGATATATCAAATGACAGGAATGATATCTCAACATTTTAATTACACAAATACATTTGTGGATTTAGAATCATAGCTCAAGGAGAGTATTTGCATTGTGCATTATAGACATCAAGGCTCTAATTTGATTTGTGATAATGGAAAGAAAAGAAAAATGTGGATAAAAACGGTGCTGTGCGCATGTGTAAATACAACAGTACATAGTGCTAAAATACAGTAGTCTGTGTTAATGGTAAACTATGATTATTTTGGAAGCTGTGGAAAGACAGCAGGGACATGACCTGTTTTTCCCTTTCTCTTTATTATGGAGGGAGATGGGAATATTTATTTCAGTTTAGCAGTGTTTTCATCTGTCTTTGATTCAGAAGTGCTATCACATACCTACCCTCTTGGGTCCAGATCCACAACTAGTATAATTTGACCCAGCACCATTGATTTTACTGGAATCACACCAATTTACTATATCTGAGAATTGGGCTTGCACTGATTTCTTCTTCTTACTGTAGCTGTTTGTAGTCTCTTGTTGCCTTGGCTCTTTTTTTTTTTTTTTTTTTTAATTAAATATGTTATTTCACAGCTTATTAAACCCTGTTGTTTGCAGACAGTCAATGCAATAAAGGTTAAGGTGTCAGGTTTTGCTTCCTGATATAAGTGTTTAGGCTTGACTGAGGCCACCAGGGAGTGACTTTACAGAGGTACAAATTGCTCATTGGAATCTGTGAAAAAACTAACAGCTTTAGAAGAATCCAGATACTACATATCAACTAAATTCCTAATGGCTGAGAAAAAACAGAACACACTCTCTACAATAATAGTCCATAGTTGTATCTCATCTGATCAGCAGCATTCTTAACTTGGGAAGGTCAGCTAGGCTGATGAAGAGTCAGGAATGTGCAGAACCATTTGCTAATCTATGTATAATCTACCCCAATGACTCTTTTTAATTTTGTTTTTACAAGAAAGAGAAATTTCCAGAAGGGAAGCTGGTAAAATGTGAAAATAAATCCAGGAAGGACCTATCAAAAAGCCTGACTCAAGAAGAAAATATTGTTTTCCAAAAAAAGGATCTTTTCTGAGGGAGAGGGGAGTGAGGGAAGGAGATAGTGCTGTTTTGGGATAGAATAGTCCTCTTTTGCCTTTGCCTTTGCCTTTGCCTTTGCCTTTGCCTTTCCCTTCCCTTTCCTTTCCTAGGGCTGAGGACCGCTCTGGAGTTTAGCACCCAACAGTCCAAAGGCCCCGGAACAAAAAAATTATCTCCTTGGGCCAACTTCTGTGTGTAGGAGCAATGTTCAAAATTAGTCAATTGTATGACAGCAGATTTTTCTTGTCATTCTCAAATCCTCAGGTGGCCGTGCAAGAGTATTTGTTTCTTCATCCAAGCTATATCTCAAGATATATTTCTACATATAAACTATACCCCAGGATATTCTTGAATTCCAGCATGCTTTTGTTGGCCAGGGCCCATGCTTCTTTTATGCAGACACAATCAAAGGTATAATACATTTTCATCTGTTCTTTATAAGACATGTAGATGCAAGTCATCAGTCCCTTTCTGGTCAGTTTAGAGGAGAGGGGGCATCGGATAATCCTTGCATGAGAAGTGTTGGATTTACTGGCTCTGCTGTCTTTCCCTTGGGAAGGATTTCCTGCACCTCTCCTCGGACGTCTGCCATGCAAACGCAGATGTGAGCATCTTCTCCCAAGGCTTCTGTGACCATCAACGGACCAAACCAGGTAGTTGTGCCGCATGGCTCATCTCACCTACGGTAGATGTCTAATGGAGGATGAGACAAATTGAAGAGTCCTGTCCATTGACTGAATTGATTAGATCTTCTGAAGGAGCCCTGGGGGACTAGCTTAGGCAGAAATGCCTATTTTTCAGGCGCTTATGGTTAGTGAAGGTAAGTTCTTTCCTTTCCTTTGTGATAGATCTTGTCTCTTTTTCTTTCACACAGATGCCTAGAGTCCGCTTTTTTAGCCCAGAGCTTTCTGTTTACTTCTTTTTTTCTTCTCCCTTTTTTTTTTTTTTGGTTTTGTCTTGTTTTGTTTTGTTTTTTTAATTATTAAGATATCCACACACAATATCTCTGCTGCTCCAGGAATTTCCCTCCTCTTCTTTTCATATCCTCACCTAGAATTGCCATTTTTTCCCCCTGGACTCATAATTATCTCCACAGCAACTAATGGGGATTCTCAAAAAAAGCGTTGTTATTTCAGTTGAAAAATAAGCAGCAGAAACAGACACATGACTGCTGCAGCAGAGGTACTGTCTGGTCTGCTTTCCAGAGATTTTTGAGCATCCCCTGACCTGTTTTATTCAAAAAATATGACTCCAATGTCAGCTTGAGTGCATAGCTCTTTCCTTACATATTCTTGCTACTAAAAATCATTAATTAGGTAGATACTGAAAAAAAGCTCTTGAATACCAAAATATTAACTTGAAATTTAAATCTGAACTTCTTGCTCAAATGAGCAAAAAATCTAAAGATAATCCACCATTGATATGGAATTGTTTAAAAACAGTTTATTTTCTGATAATATCAGAAAGGGATAAGTTTTGAAGCTGGTGCCTAACATTCGTTAGCCGGGAAAGGAATAAATATCATTCTAACATTTCACCAGCATGACAATGAAGGAAAAAATAATACTTGTCATGTATGAAGGAACCAGTATTCCCAATTGTCACAATATTTATTGCAAGTCTCGGAAAGAAGGGTGAAATTAATTTCACTTAGCTATATAGAAGCACCCAAACTACCTGTCCCAGCTCCCTCTATGGTCAGTGAAAAGAGAATGGCATCTCCAGTGTGTGATTTTGCCTAGACGTCTTGCATCTGATACGAAATTACCCTGTAAGATGAAAGACCAAATTTAAATGACACCCCAAATTTTTATCTTTTTTTTTTCTTAAAGACCCAGTTCCTGTGTCAATATGAATAGAGAAAAAACTTAGCTATAATTGAAAAGAAAAATAAAAGTATCCACCTTTCCTGACTGGCATGGAAAGGCTTTAAAATGTGTCACGATGCCTCTGTAGAAATTGAGAAGCAAAATAAAAGGAATTATGATATTTATTACTTTTGAAGAATTATTATTTATTTCAGTGGTGCTTTTGGGTAGAGGTGTCCCTGTAGAAGATTGTTATCATTTTAAGATCTTTGGGTGCAACTGCTAAGTAAGCATTCCTTCAGTGGAAAACTGTGACTGTCCGTCCAGGCCACATTTTACAGTGAAAGCCCACAAGACGGTAAGGTAGAGCATTGACACATTGACTGGCAGTTCTCTGGATCAAGCTATGTTGGAGCCATCGCTTCCCTTCCAGACCTCCCAAGTCAATCTTTGAGACCCAGGTGGCCAAAAGGGACCGCTGCTCGCCTGTTAGGCACTTCATACCACCACGTTTAGGAGTCTGAGTTAGAAAGGAAGTGCTGACGATATTCAGACACCAAATGCTTAACTCAAGTGCCCCTATTACAACAGGTCTGAGTCATCAGCTCTATATAGCACAGGCAATTGGTGGTGCAGGGGAATGGAGACCTCCCACATCTGTAGCGGCTGGTGGCCCTTACCCCTGGTGCCACTGGAGGAAACCCTTCTTTTGAGCCAGATGTTCTTTCAACTGCAATTTGTCAGGCTTCTCACAGGGGGATCTGAAAGTTTGCTGGGGTAATTTGCTGTTCAGCAGAGAGCGTGGTGAGAAACAAGTGAGAGAGCAGGTAAAGGTCATAGTGGTCACCTACTTTGCCACGAAAAGCAATGACCTATTCTTGTATAGTTGTTGTCATGGCATTGGCAAATTAAATAAACAACCACTGAGATACAGCTTTCCTGGAGATTTGCCCAAGAAGAATTGCACATACAGTGATCTTGCATCATCTATGCTGTTGTAAAAGCACACGGTGGTCTAACAAGCTGTAAGTCCTCTGGTGACATGACTGCTTTAAGGCAAAGCCAGAGGATCACGAGTGACCGCGTTTAGAGAAGTTACTATGGTTTTTGTCACAGTGTCACAGCTGGCTATGCACTTACTGTTACTCCATTGGCCTGCAGTCAAAATCAGCCATGTCAGGAGTGAAGAGGTCTCATTTTACTTCAAATTGCCAGAAACTAAGGGTGTACACATTGCCCATAGTCACATCTCAGCTGTTAAGGATAGCTCATCAGCCCAGATTTCGTGTGGGTCTGTGACCAGAGACCACATCTCAGGTGTTCCTCAGAGAATGGAATGTGCTTGTTTCTCAACTCCCCCACTTTCCATCCATGTTATTACTAAGACAACTTCATGAGCTTGACAGAGAGGGCAAAAGAGTTTTGGGAATCCCACACCCCTCCTGAGCTGCTGTAGAAAGTTTAGCAGAATGGAGGCAAACCCACGAAACACTCATAAGCTTCAATACAAGTAAAGGAAAGAGAAATCAAGAACGTTAAGAAACAGAAACAGGTCTAATCAATAGTGGGATTGTCCAGCGCAAGAAAGCATACATCAGGTGGGCAGACTGCATCTCCTTTGGTCCCAAAGGATGTGGGGTTTGTAGTCTGTGCATATTTTAAGATGGCAAACTCACAGAAACAAGCATTTCCCAGGAGCAAAGGGGTAAACTAAGTTGGACACAGACCTCGTTAGAGTGGCAGATTTGGAGATTTTAGAGCAGCAAGTCTGCCTGATGCTGGTAGTATCTACTGGGTTTAGAGGAACAGGACTGGATGAAAATTCTGTGCAAATTCTTGGTCCTTGTTCACCATAAGGAAATAGTGAATGAAATGAAGTTCTCTGCCTTTTGCTGCTGTTCATCCAGAGAAATACCCATAATCCAAGACTGCGCTTATTCCTGCACCAAGAATTTTATGAATAATTATTCTGTACATTTGCATAGGCAACAACAGTATTTCTGAGACTCAGAAACTCCTGGAAATGGAAAGAGTCCACTCTTTTGCAGTCTTAAAAAAAGAAAGATTTGGTGAAAAAGTACTCACATCCAGATAAGGCAAGAATTTAAAATTTTCAGCTAAGGACAAGACTAAACATTTATCTGACTCAGCTGTAAGAGGGAGTGCTGCTGAAGGGTCTTATGGAGAAAGAATACTAGGCAGAACAGAAATGGAAAGCATGTGGTGGCTGTGGAGTGGAGAGGTCACTGAAAGTATGAATCTCATCTGAGATCTCTGTCTACCTGCTGTTAGGATCCATGTAAAATAATACAGAAGCCACTTCACAGGGTAGATCCCTGCCTTTCTTATAGCTGCCAGCAAGAGAGCTTGAGAGAATATTTAAGATGGATAGACACCTAAATCATATAAATTTTTCTTCTGATTTTTTATTTCTGTGGGTGTTAGGTGTATGGCCTTGTTCCATCATGACTTTGGAAGTATGTAATTTAGGACTACAGTCATATTTGTTCCCTCCAATGTCAAAAGAAACAACCTTTACAAGCAAGTTTAGCCATTTTAGGCATTTTCCTCCCCTTGTGCCCAGTCATGTATCTCCATCACACTTCTACATTACTCTTTAAGATCCTGTTCGTAGAGGTCACAGTTAGTAACTACTTAGACACCGTCTCAGATGCCACAGTCTGAGATCTGCATATACTCAAAAGTGGAAAGTGGTGGTTTTTAAATGCATATATGTTGATTTATTTGTGATTTGTACAATTTTGAAAAATGCACCTTTCTGTCCTTTGTGTCGGGAATCAGATCTTGCCTTCTGCACAAAGAATACTTCACCCTCCTTTACAATCAGAGCTGTGCTAAAGGAAGGGTAACAACAAATCACCCATCCCAAGCAATGATGAGGAACCCAGGTTCCCCAATACCTGTCCTGGGGACCAGATCCTCATTCCTGTTAGTCACATGGTTAAAACATACTTTTTCTGTCTTCAAGATCCCTTCTTGCCCTGGACTAACAAAGAATGAACTTTTGCATTACGATAGCCTATGCAGAATTCAAACTTCTCCTTCACGTGCCTTAAAAAGTCCTTGTATGGGGGTTTGCTTCATTCCCAGGGATTGAGGTAAGGTAATTAGCATGTAGCTCTCTGTACCCTCCTTGTCTTTTTGTAAGGATTAACATAGCTTTTTTAAAATTTTATTTTTTAACATTGGAGACCTCTCTTAATCACTGAAAACTTTCAAAGAAGGTGGAGAGTGGCAGCATTTTGTCAGCCAGTTCCCTGCTGGATGCATTCAATCTGGCTCCAGGACTTGTACATGTCCAATTTACCAGGTTCAGGAGTTTACTGGATTCCCAAATTCCCAACCCAGTGCTTGAATTTCTTTCTCTCTGAGAAGAGAGGTATTTTTTTGTGTTCCTCTCTGAATCCATCAACCTAATTATTATGAACAGCCACAGCTGAGGCAAACAGTATCTACAACATCTCAATTAATGCTCTATTGAAAACACTTAGGACAGGATGTATTCACTCCACCCCTTCCATCCATTCTCCTTTTTCCCCTCCCAATCTTAAAACAAGCCAGATGGAAGAAAAATTGTGTGCAACAGACCATACATTTCCTTCAGGTCACCACAGTGAGGCATGTAAAACGGATTGCATTTGCAATGTTGCACGTAGCAGAACAGAAGCTAATTTTACTTGTCTTTTTAGTCCCTACTGAGCAGCTGAATCTGTGCTTGACAGAAAATGGCTTATGATGAGAAACAGCTTTGTCTGTCAATGTGGCATGTTGTTTAGCCCACCTTCCGTGGTCCAAATATTTGCCTGAAACCAGCATGTGTTGTGGATACAGTTGTCGATGATTAGAGCTTTTCCCGGCATGTTCCCTCTTCTCCCATCTGGCATATATCCCTCAAAGGTTGTTGGAGGCCCAAGTAAAGCCATAAAGTGCAGCATGGGCTGAAATTACCCCCTTTCTTGCTTGGGACACCAGGGAGAAAGTAACAATTCTTGCCTGAGATGGAGGGAGATAGAAGTATAGGAGCAGAGCACTTTTATTTTACACCAGACAAATGCTCTGTACAGTGAAGAATTCACAGATGAACTGGCTTTCTTCAGTTTGGGCCTCTTTCTGACAGTGCTACAGATTGAAAGGGCCAAAGCTAAAAAGGAATCTGGTCTGTTATCTTCAACTGATCTCATATACAGCTGTAAGGAGAGGATGAGTGGGATCCAGCTCACTAAGAGTAGACACCGACTTTATAGACATTTAACTCTGGGGTGGACACCATCGACCGCTCTTTATAGTCAGTGGAGATGCAGGATGGGATTCTGAGTCCTAAACAAAATTGCTTGCTGACATTCTGCCAGCTTTACAGTTGTGCTCCAGAAGGGCACAAACCTGCTATACAGCCTGCCGTGGTTGCCAGGCCTGTGTGGATGTCTGGTACCCTCAACATTAGAGCATCCCTAATGCCAATGGGCACATCCACGTAGGTAAATGAATCTCTCCCCTGAAGTCTGGCATGGTAAAACTTACCCACATGGGCTAATTCATTCCCATTCCTGACTGTGTCTTTAATTGGTCCCCACATGGTTAGAATAAGATTTCTGTTTTGTCAGAGGGGGGGAAAAAATGATTGTTTCTTGATTAAGATGTTATTTTATTCCATTCTTAAAGAGTTCCCTAAATGACATGGGAAACAAGATGAAATTTTAACAATGACAAATGTGATTAATATGTTGGAAGAGCTGGTAATTTTATTTTTCTAGTGAGAAGGTTTTCTCATCCAAACAATGGAATGCATTTAAAATTTTTTTTTTTTGGTGAAAAAATAGTCAGAACTATAATTCTAACCAGCTTCCTTTTCCTTCCTGGAAGCACTTTTTTCCCCCAAAAATGAAGGAAGGGAGGAATTACTTGTTTGTTTGCCCTTCTAGGTCATACTTCATATTGTTAAATCACCCCTGTCACATTGAATAATGTCCTTCTCATGGAAATGAGATATTCAGTGTATTTCATGAAACAACCCTGCAAACCACATCTTAAGAGATAGAAGCTATGTACTCTAGTGAACACCTTAGGATAATCTCACAAGAAGATTAAATTAAACAATTAATTAAAACAGCTCCTCTGTAGAAAGAGTAGGACTTACGCAGTATTTTGCTTGAGAATCACTGCACACAGTACAGTGGATTTATCTGTATTAATTTTGTTCCTGTGTGTCTCGTTATGTGACTAGAGCCTGTCCACCACCCTGGCTGTGCCAGAAGATGCATAGTGATGTGGAGATGCACGTTAATGCCCTTCAACTACATGCCAGGACAAAACCAACCCCTTATGTACCTTGGATTCTTTTGGCTGGATGCCCAGGCATGCACAGAACCTATAGGAAACCTGTACTTTTCTGTTCTGGTAGGTGAGGGCCAATCAGAAGACCATAAATGTCATTTTTTTGACCAACTAATTCTCCCCTTGATGTCTTCTTAGCATCCTAAGGGGTATTCTAATGTCCTCCGACTGCTGATCTAGAAGGAATTGGTCTCCTGTTGGTGCTGTGTAGTATCTGCCAGTCCCATGTGGATGTTCCATGGAACCTAGGATGGCTGAAAAAGCATTAGAAGCTTTCATTAGGAGCAAAGCTCTGAGAATTGAATGACTTGGATTAAAATTTTAGCAAAGATTCTTCTGATTGATTGGCTAACTGTGAGCCCAATTGGAAGGGATTAAGAAAAAGGTTAGTAAAAACTAAAATTCCAGAAAACTTAAGAGTCAAAATTAAGGAGGACTAGAAAATTAAAATCAGAGAGGATGTGACCAAAGTATCTATGTATTTTTGAGACCTTCTGAAAATCTTATTTTCCTCCAGAACAGGATTTCAGTTTGAAAAGGAGAGAGAAATAAGAGGAAGTTCTCCAAGGGAAAGCAATAAAAATCACAACCTGCCAGAAGGTAGAGATGACACCCAAGGGAATCATGATGATGACAGTAAAAACTTTCTGTGCATGTGAAAAATGTAGTGATATAAATGTTATTTACAGAGCACAGAGGTCTCTAGAGTACTGACCAGAACTAAAAGTACTGTGCTGTCAAATTATTGGCATTTCAGAGAACAAAGGAGGTATAAAAACCACAGAAGCCATTTCCTTTCAACAAACTGTTGCAGCTCCTTTGTTCCAGTGTATATCTGTGGACTTTTTTCTTTCTTATTACTATTGTGTCTCCCTGTGAGATGTTTTGCTTCCGGGGTAAAAGGCAGTTACAAGTGTTTGCAAGAGTGCCTGCCTGCCAAGACTTGGGATCTATTGCTGCTGAAAGATCAGCCATCAAGTCAGTCTCAGCACTTATTGATTTGACAGTAGTGACTATTCAACTGCATAGAAGTAGAAAGCTGCAAGACTATTTCCAGGCAAAAGCAAGAGCTTGACCTGACATCAGGAGTGTTAATAGGCCGCTAAATTCAAGGTGTGCCCAGGAAGATCAAGTTCTCCTTAAGGCTGTATACAGCATTATTTGGCGTACAGCAAGTTCTTCCCTTGTGCATGTGCTTGCTGAGGGGCTTAAAAGTTCAAAGATGGCTTAAATCAAGGGTATTTTCTGCATGACAACATCCTTTGCTGTCCTGTTCTGCAGCCATGTGTTCTAAATAAAAATTTTATGCCCAACATGGACTGAATAAAACCCCTCATTTCTGGATGAGCTTACAATCTTCTCTGGTTGAAAACTCACATTTTTGTGAAGAGGAGAAGCTTAAATACCAGAAAATATATTGGGGTACGTTTTCATTTCAGAAGGAAAATGGAGTTGACAGCCACAATTTGAATTTTTCTGAAAGTAAAATTTATGAAAAATTAAAAATGCTCCATAAATGTATGACCAAAAAAAATTTTTTTGGACCAGGGAAAACAGAGGAAGAAATGGAGAGGAAGAATAGGAGAAAGAATGTGAGCAGGAGCTCTTATTATATGGTCATAATTACAAATCAAAACTCTAGGACTGTAAGGTCATTAAATCTGTCAATTTGTTCTGCAAAGGGAGTCAAAAGTCTGGTCTTTAGAGAAAAAAAGTGATCCTAATCTCCAAAATCCACATGTGGAGACTGTCGCTCAGAAGTGCCGAAGATTCACAAAGCTTTAGAGTGACCTTCCCCTGTGATCTTTTGCTTGGGCTCTTCCTTGTGCTTGGAAAGAAGTTCCCATAAGGACCCACAGTATCTCATTATCTTGCTATAAATACTCCTTTCACACATGCCTGCAAATATATTGTTAATCTATTCAGCTGGAGATTGTGACCTATGTTACTGATTAGTAATATTGACCAATAGCTTCTTAAAAATTTTCTTTAGAAATTAAACAATCTACAAATAAGGTTTTCTCTGTGTTTCGCTGTTTGCACTATGTTGTCTTTCTCCTTGCAAGTATATTCCAAAGGTAGACTAATTTTAGGCACATAAAATAAAAGTTTGTTTTGTTCAGATGAACATTTCAGTGAATGGATAGATGATTTAAAAAAAAAAAGAAAAAAAGATTTAAAAATCAGCTAAAATAGTTTCTTTTTAGGCCATTTCAAACCAACACTGGTTGTTGCTGTTCTGCATGATCTGCAGAGAGATCAGGTTTTGAGTGAAGTAAGGGACCTGCAACAGCAGTGTTATGGGAATAGAGAGGACTAGGCAGAGATAGCCAAAATATGCATTGCTTGTTTTCATAAGAGTTTTAGGAAAGACTCAACTATCACCAGTAAAAAAAAAAAAAAAAAAAATTCCTGAAGGCAAAAGACAGATAACTTTTTTATATACTGATGTTGCAGTTGTTTGGTAGATAATGGGAGGAAACAAGTGCATAACCCTGACAAGGTTAATGTGTTTGACAAAAATGGCAAAACCAGTCTTGTCAAACATGAGGTTGTTTTCCTAATTAATGATTTATAACATAATTATAATCCTGTGTTTAGATCACAACCAAGGTCCTTTGCTATAACTAACTCATAAGTCAATGATCAAGATTCAGATGTAGCAGGTTATAGGAGATTTAGTAACACGAGGTAGTGACAGAAGGCAGAAGCCAGTCTACAGACACTAGATGTTTAGCTGAGATGTGGAGATGTATGTAAGAAGAATGTGTATGACCCAAACAGGATGATTTCATTAATCTAAAACACTTTGTGAATCTCTTTATACAGTCTCTGAGGACAAACAGGCAATGGTGAGTCATGTGCAATATCTAAGCTCCTTACCTTAAGCTTAGGGGAGACATTGAGTATGAGCTTCTTCCCCAGACCCAGACTTGGAAATCTTCTGAGGGAAAATGTTGAGCTGAGCAGAGCTCCTCTACTATCTTCCTTCTCTTCATATAGTAGCCATATGATCATACTATCCCCACCAGCAAGGAAGGATTCTGTTCTTCGGTTTTTTGGATGGAGACGATTTGGATCCAGTAGCCCTGGGAAGATTTCTTAATTAGTAGCCCATAGGTTATGTTAAGAAGGCTATGATGGATGTCTGCTTTGATTTTATTACATTGCTTGAATATCTGGAACGTAAGAACCACAGATTTAGGTATCATACCTTACCTTAAAGTTCAAGCAGATCTAGGTGGGATCTTGTGTAGTTTGCTGAGAAGAGGGACATGGCTACTCTGTGCAGACCAGCCTGCACTGGCCAAATGTCCAGTGAAGACATCGGTCCTAATCAGAGAAACAACCTCTAAAGTTTTACCAGAATTTGTGGCAATCACCATATCTGCCAAATACATGATATATTAAGTTCATGTTGTGTATCATCCTTTCAAAATGTTTATCTGAATCATATAGAGAATAAGAGCCTGCTGAAGCAAACAGATTGAGTTCTCTCTAAACCTATACAATAAAGTCTTTATTTGGTTTTAAATACTTCTCAGCATTGCTATACACCACAGTTTAACATATACATTAAAAAAAAAAACCAAAACAACAAAACCAAAACAACTATTCATGGCAACTTCTTGTAAATCAGGAAAAAATATTTTCTATGAACAAGTAAAATGAATGGAACCACTTCTGCTACACACTTTGTTAAGAAAGAAAGAGAGAAACAGAATAAGGAAGAAGGAAAGAAGGAAAGATGGTAGGAAAGAAGGAAGGAAAGAAAGAAAGAGGGAAAGAAGGAAAGAAGAAAGAAAGAAAGAAAGAAAGAATTATCTTTATTTCAAATGACAGTATTTGATGAAGTTAGAGATTAATTAAATAGGAAATATAATACTTTGATTTTTAACGTTGACTACAGGAGAGCAATGATGGCAATAGATCATGATGATTGTGCTGCTTCTCTATCAGAATGTGCACTCTATTATATATGGGGTAGAGCAATGCATGGCTTTCATAAGGAATGCTTAAACTCATAGAGTTGAAGGTAAAAAATCATAATCTAACATGATTTTTCATGATCTAATATGATCCCCTGCATGTCACAGCCTGCCAGAATACAACTAGCAGTCATATATGGTTGACAGGCCAGGTATGTTCCATCTTTATTAATAACATTACAAGAAAAGCCAAAAAGGATCATAGCTGCTTCTCAGGACTGCATTTGGCATCCAAAGAAGAGCAATGAAGCTGGTGAAAGGTCCAGAGAAGAAATCTTTTGAGGAGCAGCTGAGGGAACTGGAGTTGTTTAGTCTGGAGAAAAGGAGGCTGAGGGGAGACCTTATTGCTCTCTACAACTGCCTGAAAGGAGGGTGTAGCGAAGTGGGTGCTGGTCTCTTCTGTCAAGTAACAAGCGATGGGACGAGAGGAAATGGCCTCAAGTTGCACCAGGGGAGGTTTAGATTGGATATTAGGAAAAATTTCTTTACTGAAAGTTTGTCAAGCATTGGAACAGGCTGCCCAGGGAAGCGGTGGAGTCACCATCCCCGGAGGTATTTAAAAGACGTGTAGATGTGGCACTTAGGGATGTGGCTTAGTGGTGGACCTGGCAGTGCTAGGTTAATGGTTGAACTCAAAGATCTTAAGGGTCTTTTCCAAGCTAAATCATTCTATGATTCCGTGGATCTATGAAATTCAGCCCATGCTGAGCCTGTGCTCAATGATTTATGTCTGGCTAAAGCATATTCCCCAGAAAGACATTAATTTTGATTTGAAGACATCAGAAAGGAAGAATTTATGGCTTGGCTTAGAGTTGTTTACCATTTTAAGTACTAAAAACATGTTTTATTTCTAATATGAAGCAATCCGACTTTAACTTCCAGCCACTCCTCCTATGCCTTTTACCATTAAGTTAAAGATCTTACCAGAAGGTCTTATTTCCTTCCAATATGGTATATTCATATTAGAGTACCATCAGTCATCTTTATGATAACCAAAACAGACTTTTTTCCTGTCTTTCGGTCCGTGATTTATACAATTAAATATCAGTTTTACAATAGAAATATCTCTACTGGAGTTATTCCCTCTTGACTCTTGGCATACATTGGAGAGCCAGTGGAAACAGTCAGTGGAAACCAGGACACGATTTATCTCACCCTAAAATAAATATCTGAAATATGCTATATGACTTGCACCTGAAAAGTGCCTATTTCTTCCCACTGACTATAAAATGAGCCTGGTATGACCTGCTCAGCAGCAAATGTCTGTTTTGCAAATAAATAGTGTCAAACATTTTTGGTAAGGTTTAGTAATTTTTTTTTTTTTTTTCAGCAGGAGTGCACAAAGGCATGCAGTTTTCCTGGATGAATTCCACAGAAACAGTATGGAGAGCAAAAATGACACATTATTATCCTCTTCATACATCCAATAACTGCTTCCAGTCTTTTTTGCATAGACAGACAAAGAGCATCACAGCGAATCTTATTTTCTCTCCCTCTGAAACCTTTTTGCAGTAACTGCTTGTCTAAACACACCCCTGGTTGGGTCTTTCATTCCCAGTTGTCAGGTGCGTAACTCTCCAAATCACTAGAAATCATTACACTGGTCCTCTTGGGTTAAAGTGCCTCATTTGCTGTCATTAGATTATTTGCTGTGAAATAAAGCACACATAGAAGTAACTTTTTTTTCTTTCCATGAAAGCATAGATTTAATAATGGTCAACATCCTTGTTAATGCTGGTCATTACTTATCTTGCTCTATCTATCTTTGGGCCTACATTTCATCTTCCATCTAGGCCTTATCAGGATGCTGCAGTTGTCAATTAGCCTCATTATCTGCAAGGAAAAATAGACTCAAAACTGCTGGCTCATGTGAAACCTTTAGTGGTCATTAAAAGAAAATTTGGCCATCTGAACATAATTCTATTTACAACTGAAGAGTCTGCATTTTTATTACAGTCCTGAGCTCCTTTCCTGATCAATCCCTTTGTCTGAGACTGAAAAGTTTGCCTCTGCACTGATTAAAATCATATTTACATTTATCATCAGTGAGCTGGATAGGAATCTTACAGTCAGCTTCTAACCTTCCCTCTTAAAGCTCTTAGATTTGTTGGCTTATGAACTAAAATGCTTTCCACATCTTTAATCTCCTTTAATAGATTTTTAAGACTGTTCATTGCCAGTTAGGCTAGACAGTTGCAATATTTTAATATTACCCTTTATTATATTTAGAAAAACCTCCCCATTTTGCTTTAATGGGAATGACGTCTTCGATTCCTTCCAGACCTCACCCTTACATCATTGAACCACGGTACATAGCAAGTAAATGCTGATACTGCTCATGAGTGATGTGAAAAAAACCAACAACAAACCACCAAAATCAAACCACAAACCCCAAACCAAACCTGTTTGGGGCCTGGGGATCCCAGGCAGCACTTCTGTGCCATCATTGCTCTGCTCTTCCCTGTGTTCCTCTGCGCAGGCACATGATATGCAGCTCAGGGACACAGCAAGGTAGAGATAACGAGTCCAGCTATAAATCTGCCAGAAACTAGACAAGCGAAACACTCTGTAACAAATCCAAGGCACTCAGGGGCAGTCCAGCTTCGATTTGCTATGTGTCATAATTGTTTGCTATTCCAAAGTGATCACAGAGATAATTCCCTGACTCTAAGGAAGACATTTTTTATACTGATGGTGGTAAAACCCTGGCACAGGTTGCCCAGAGAGGTTGTGGATGCCCCATCCCTGGAAACATTCCAGGTCAGGTTGGACGGGGCTCTGAGCAACCTGATCGAGTTGAAGATGTCCCTGCTCATGGCAGGGGGGTTGGACTAGGCGACCTGTAAAGGTCCCTTCCAACCCAAACCGTCCACTGCCTGAGATAGAGACTTTCATTATATGGGGCACACTAGAAGGCTCATGGAGGACAACTGGATATTTTTTATTTTCTCTTGAAGCAGACGCAGGTACACATGTATGTCCTTGACTTATAGTCTCATCACTACCCACTCCATGACGGATTTATTTGTGAATTAGTAATTATTGCCTAGCAAGACACAGCTGGATGTAATGAGTGATTCTGGAAAATAAAATCTTACTGGGAAGAGGTGAGATTCTCAGGCCATGACTGGAAGACCTTGGCTAAGAAACAAATACCTACTCCTTGAAAAGACCCTTGCCAGAGCAAGATGAAGTTTATTTACATGCTAGGTAATGAAGTCTATTTGACATTTCTTTGAGAAAAGAGGTGTTCCAGACATACTGAAAAGCGTTAACCAGAGCGCAGAAACAGGAGGCTGTAACAAAATATGATTGGAAGTAGCTGTTTTACTGATGAAGAAATAAAGTTGGGTCCCAAAGTTACACTACTGAGCAAATCTCGCATAAGACGTTCGTTTCCCAAAGAAAGTCTCTATGCTCAAAAGTGTTCTCAAACTTTATGTTGGATCCATTCAATGGCTTTGGTTGTGGGGTTTTCTCCCCAGCCCACCCCTTAACTAGCTAATGTCCAGATTATGTTACTCTTTCCTCACAATCTAAGTGTGATTTATTTGGGATTCTAGTTTTAATTGTCCCTTGGACACCCTGATCATAGACATTACGTTGTACAGATTCTATTTGAGCCCAATGCATTTCTTAGCATAGACCCAGCGTGAATGTAGTGATAGTGCCTTCAGGGTCACCTCTGCTCCAGGAAGAGATTATTGGCATTCACACAGCATGGAGACCAAGCATAAACATTCTGAGGTTCAATGCTGGCCACACGCTGAGCACTACAAGCCTGGCACAGAGACCCCCTTTTCTCAGCAGCTCTGCAAGTGGCCACTTGGGGATTGCTGGGATTTCTAACTCCAGCTGAGCGCTGTAAACCAGGTCTGACTCCTGAAAACCAAGTGGGCTGACTCTACACCAAGTCTCTTCTGTTATATGGAGAGAAAAAAAAAAAACAAAAAACAAAGCAAAACAGGCAGGCTTCATGCCTCCTTTCCTGTCCTCTCCTCCCCTCTTTTCACTTGGAAAAAAAATGTGGTCAACTATATAAGATTAAGGGAGAACAGCACTGTGCTGAGAAAATAGGAGCAAAGCAACATTGTGCAAGGTACTGTACAAACCTCTAAAGGTGAAAGTCCCAAGAGCTTCACAAGAACCAAAGGGGCCTTTTTTTACAAACAAGCTGCAGCAGATGTCCCAGCTGAAGGTGTGATTGCCATGCATGTGGACCTGAAACGGCTTCAAAGGGGCTGGCTCAGGGGGTGACACCATCATTTTCTGGTCTAGTCTTCATCTTTTCCAGATTTTCCACTTATTAAATTCCTATTTCTTCCACTCTCTGTGCTGTCCTATTGCACAGCCATGAATGTACATTCCATCCAAAAGGTGACTTTATTTTTGAACAGGGTTAAATCAATCTCAACTTTGTTGGTACCCAAAGCCTTCCTGGCCTGAAGGTGGGGCTGGTGTTATTGTACTTTTCCTTCCCTGCCTATTCAGTTTTTCAGTGGCCTGGAAAGTAATAAATTTGGATTACTCTAGAATGGCATTTGACTCATTTTCCCTGGTGGCTTGTGGTAACTAACACAGCTGAGATGTTTGTAGGCTTAAATTTGCTATTTTTTTTCTGGACTCACTCATGATGAAAAGTTTGCATTGGCTACTTCTAGTTTCCAAGGCAAGGCTACTTAGGTAGCTCCCTGTAGGAATTCCTAGCTACCTAAATGCCTTTAAAATCATTGTCTGATCATCAGCAATCTCAAATCTATAAAACACTCTCCTTTCCTATTTTTTTTTTCTCTACCACGTTGACATTTATAGTCACCTGTGCAGGAAAAATACTTTTATGTTTGGAAAGACTCTAAATACAAAGGGAAGAGGGCTTGAGGCTGTCTAAGAATCATTGTGAACATCTATCCCTTCTATAACAGTAGATTATCCAGGGGGTGATGCGCTGTTAGCAGGTACTGTGCTTCTCTTCAGAGGCACAGCTTTTCAGTGACGCAGAATACGAACCCTGTACTGACTGCCTGAGGGCATTGCAGGGCTCTGTGATGAAACATATTGCAAGCACGGGGGATAATTATTATTTCTACAACACTTTCTTTGTTATTCAGGAATCCCTGGGCTGTTTGGTTCCCCCATAGAACTAATTCTGATTCATATTGCAAATTTCTGCCTACGATTCCTTCGCAGATGAAATGAAGTACTTCAAATGAGAACGATCACTGGCAATTTTACTTGGGGACAATTCTGTGCAATGTGAAATGATTGTGTTAAGCTGGTCTGCTTGCCTGTCATGATTTGGGAAGCTCTTTGAAAAAACCTGAAAGTGATGTTCACAAAAATTGCAGCTCCACAGCTTATAAAGTCTTTATTACTAGTGATGACATTTTGGTTGTTTTTTTTTTTTTTTTTTTTCTAGATTTCCAATCCATGTTCATTCAGAGCATTTCATTATGGTCCTAAGTGTAAAAGAGCAGAATTGATAGAATGATGTGCTTTACCGCTCATAAAAAAGAACTAGAAATGAATAAAGGGAACATTTAGTGTTCAGAGGCACTGCAGCTGGAGTGCGTTTTCATGCTTATTGCAGAAAACTGCATAATGTTATTGCCTCCATGGCTCATTGAAAAATTTATCAGCAAAAGAGATGCTTCAAAATTATCTGTGATAGTCACAAATATATAGAGAACCAACTTTAATTTTGGCCTCTCCATGCTGATGGCAAAGTCTCAATGGAATGTGGGTTGTCCTGGGCTGAAGTGCCAGTTTCTAGTCCCTGAGAAAACAGATGTGTCCAGGGGTTGTGTGGCTATATCTCATGTGTGTGTGTGTGTGATCATGTGTTTCTCTGAGATGGAGGAAAAATACTCTATATTTCATAGTTGTTTTGTTGGTGTTTTCCAAGTGAGATCGGTACCATAATTTCCATTTTTATTGGGAAACTGAGGAAGAGAAAGAGAAATAAGACAATACAGTCACTCAGACCACTGTCCCAACTTCAGCTCAGGTCTTCGATACCTCAGGCATAGCCATCACTTCAGAAAAGGAATAACTTTGGCTTGATTCTTAGTGTATTTGCAGGGTATATATTTTTTACTTAAAAAATATGTGGAGAAATTGTTTCAGAAGATTAGATGTTACTATAGCAATTTTGTAATATGTAAATTTATACTGTATGTAAAGCTAATAGTATTAAGTGTGCATGTACTTGGTGAAAAGCCAAGGATATCATGGGAGACATCTGAGGGATGTATTTTATCTCTGGCTGCTAAATGCACTTAAAAGCAGCATGAGCAATGTGTATTCTAACAGAAATTATTGACCTTAGTTGTGCTGAGTATGTGTACATACGGAAGAGGAGGCTGTAGTGATAGTCCCTCCATATTTATACACGTAAACATTTATACTGTAGACATCTTCACTCAGTAGAACAAACACATCTTATATTTTTGCTTTCAGCAGAGACAAAGTATTTTAAGAATCCCTTCACTAAGAGGAAATGGGTTGAATCCTAGATTTTCATCTGTGCCAGTTTTTCTAAAACCTTTCATTCACCACTTCTTGTAAGGAGGGTGGTAAATTTGCTCCTGAAGGTTGCGAGACACTCAGATATGGCATTGCAGAGGGCTGCAGAAGCTTCTAAAATAATGTAAGTGAACCAGACGAACATGTGGCTGAGCCTCTTCTTTGGAAATGTCCACAGAAGAATGAGAAGATGAGAGAAAGAAGTGAAAGACAATACACAGGCAGATGAAAGCAGCATCTTTAAAGCAGCGGCACAGGTGGACAGCAGCCAGAGGAATGAAAAATAGAAGACAGACGCAAACAGCTACAGTTGGATAAAGTGCAAACATCAGAACTGGTTGAAGAGAGGCTGCTGTAACCTTTTTACAAGGTTTTAGACTAAAATGAGTAAGAAAAGAATTAGGCTTTAAGGCAGACATTTAGTGAATTAATATATTAATGAAAAAAAAAAGAAAAATAATTCTTTTCCCTGGACATAGGTAGTATTTGATTCTTGCTAATCTTGCTATTGCAGTGCAAAAAAAAATCCTTATAAACCACCAATTTTTTAGGAGAGTGTGTTATATCTACTTTATGTTGTGGCAACCTGCTAGGATCAGACTGTGCTTTGATTAAACAGAGAGCAGAAACAAAGCTGGTATTTAAAATAAGCAACACGTGAGGAACTCTTTATTTCAAATGTGGAATATGTGTAGAGTTAAGCTAAATTCTGAGGTAATATTCCTGTGACAAAAATACAAAAGAAGCCATATTAAACCTTTTGACTTTATGCACTGTTTATTGTAATATTATGTAAAACAAGTATAAATTATTAATAAAAATGGAAGTTAGACAGTTCAAAGATAAAAGAGTGCTAAAGAATCATTTGGGGGAGCTTTTTGCTGAAGTGACATTCCACTGTGTCTTGTTTCTACCATGCTAGGGTGTGAAATATGAGGTCTTTTGTTCTGTATGACTTTGATTTTAGTAATTAACTGGCTTTCTGTTTTGCTTTCTGTAACATGTATTTCTCTGTGTAGCTCTCATAACAATCCTTGTTACTGTAGAAAGACAACTGACAAAGTCAAGAAACCCACAACCTATTTAAAGAAATAATAAGAACTTCAAAAAGCAAAGTGATAAATCCCAGCATAGAATAGAATAGAAATCCAGATACAAATAAGAACAGAGGGTTGGGCTTTTGTTTGTTTGGGGTTTTTTTTTATTATTATTATTTACATCAGAAAATAAGATGAACAGGTTTTCTTTTCCAGGAAGTTTTGAAAATATAGGGATCTCCTGATTCCATCAGGTCCTTTGTCTATCTAATCCAGTCTTCACTTTGCCCAAGACAAGGTGTATTAGATGAAAGTGTAAGAATCTAATGCCTAGGGTAATATTTTTTTCTCTGTTATTTTTGCCCTGGCCTTTAGTAAATAGGGACTGATTAAAACTTTCAAGCTTTAGCATATCCTACTAAATTCATTTTATCTTTATTAATGTTTCCTCTGGGTAATCTTGGTATTTTTCTTATTTTCCAATTCCTTCCATTCTGAATCGTACTCTCAGTCGCTATAATTTTTTTATGGAAATGTGTTCCACCACTGAAAGCTTGTCTTACAAAGTATTCCCTTTTGTCAGGCCTGAGTTCCCCACCTTTTCATTCATCTGGCCATCATAAGCCACTAAATTTTATCCAGTTATTGAAGTCAATGATTTATGTTTGGATAAAGCATCTGCTTAAAGTGACATTTCATCTCACCTATCTTTAGATGTTGACAATACGGGTACCTTTTTCTGACCCAAGGTTCCTTTAAAGTTCGCGGAAAGAAATAACACTTTTAGAATGTGATTTTTCTCATTTAATTTACATGCCTCCCTTAGGTTAAGGTGATTCATGCACTGATTTCTGGTGACTGTATGAACTAGATTTCTTTTGACTAGAAAGGGAAACAAGGATTAGTTCAGTTACAGGCATCTACACTGCAGGTACATCTAACATTTGATTAGATGAGTCTCTTACAGAATAAGAACCTTCCCCTTCCTCTGGTACATTATTGCAGTGATTGCTTTTTCTACTTATTTAAGAAAGCATTTTTTTATTTCTGAAAAAATTTGTCTGGCTTTGCTTCCGATCACTAGCTTCTCTTTTTCTTTTCTCTGCTACGTTTGACAGAGCCAAAGGAGTAAGTGTGCTCTTGTTGTGAACATTTTATCTAATTTAAAGTTTTCACATGTTCATGTTACAGGAGATGAAGACAGAAGTTTTGTATGAGCCTGCCTTTGACTGTTTGCATAGCAATTTCATCCTCAGAGAAGGAAAATGGATTGTCAGGGAGGCTACAGTCTCCCGCAGGAGATCAGATTTCATACCGATGTATACTACACTGCAAAGAGTGTCGTGAAACATGGGAGCAGCAGAAGAGATATCGACTAGAAGTCAAAGGAAAAAGAGTTTTTAGCCTTGTCATATTTGATTTAAGACGATTGGCTTTCAGCCAAAAGTAGAGGAAGACAAATTAAATGGAAAAGAAAAAATATATATAAAGGGAAAAAGCAGGGGAAAAAAGAACATATCTGAATACAATTACCAGTTATGTTCCAGTGACAAAGCATGTCCATTATTACAGAGTCTGGCTTACTAAATGATGACAAACTCCTACTAGCAACAGTCACAGCTATTCCTTTGATGTGAGTGCAAGTAGGAGATATTTTGTAATGGTTAAAGTCACATCTCTGTTCATTGCTAATGACTCATATTGGAAGGTACTATTTCACATAATAAATGCTCTTGGCACCTAGGACCCAAGGCAGTGTATTAAGAAGAACAAATATATGTAATAAAAGGAGTAAGAAATTAAGGTGGTGAAGAAGTTCTGAAAGAAATATAACCCAAACAAATTTCATTATCTATGTACAAGATTATTTCCTCATTCCACATAAAGAATTGCATCAGGTAAAACAGCCAGCAGGCATCAGTCCCACAAGAGAAAACAGCATTAGTGGCGTTTGCAGATGTAGCAATAAGCTCCTTCCATTAAAACCTTTTCATTGTGGCTTGGCTAACACAGGTTTGATACTCAGGCTAATCATACACCTTCTGCAGCTCACACTAGAGTGTTATTTGCTTTCACCTTGTCCTCTTTTGAAGGAAAAGATATTTGCTGGTCATCTTCTAGAACTGAAAATTTGTCCAGTTGTCCTCCTTTGGCAGTAGAGAAGAATCTCCCTCCAAAGGTATTTCATGCAAGAAGAGAACACCAGATACTAGACTTCAGTAATTTTGAGTGCCAGAATCAAAGACAATGACCACAGTTGGATGATCCTCACCTCACAAAGAGGAGTGCAGCAAGGAATTTAACTTAAGACATCCTGTCAGAGAAATTAGAATAAAACCATTTGACTGCAGGGTTAGAGGAGCCATCTGTCTACGCCTAGAGACAGATAAAGGAAGGCAGAATCATCCGAAGTGACAAAACCAGCTTATAAATCAAGATAGTTCAGATGGGAAGTGTGACCTTTGAATTTAGGCACAAGTTGGTCATTAATAACTCTAGTAAGACCTGTTTAAGGAGGATGTAATGTATCTCTCAGCTGCTGCAAAAGAAGACTCTGAAAGATGAAGGAAGGTGTGTGTCAGTTGGAGATGGGAGCTCGATAAATCAGTGACTTCTTCCTCAAACCTGCTTCACTAGTGTCTTTATTACGCTTGAGTTAAGGAGAAGTTGTCTGTGTCAGGCCACAAATCCTCAAGCCACCAATCGCCAGCACAAAACCTCTCACATGGACTCACCTTCGACCACCTTCTAGGTTTGAAGGTCAAAGTGGAAATTTTCTCAGGTAGCTTTGGTTTTAAGAAAAGATTTGATAAATTCTGATAGGTATCCACACTCTTCAGGTAGAATAAGAACCCCTGAAGGGAGACTTCTGCTTTTCAGTCACATTCTGATAAATGTCCATGAAGGTTTGTATGCTTGTGCAGGGTTCTTTCCATACTTGTTGGCAAGCAGGAACTACAGACAACTTTCAGCCTTCAGAAGACACCTATTTCTTCTAGCGTTTTTTGGCTTAGGCTCTTTATCTCACTACAATATCCACTATTCTAAGATAAATACTGACAAGGAATACTCCTTACACCTGCATTTATTTATGGTTGCATGATTTCTTTTGAAACAATAACAAATTCTTATTAAAATACTATTCATAAAAGCTTGGTGTATATTGAGCTTCTTTATAGTTATAGGTGGAAATTCAAAGAGAGTTATCAATTAATCTTTCTGCAAACCACTAGCTACTGATCACCGAATTACAAGAGAAGGCACAGATGTATATGCCTTGGTATATTACTGCTGCTTTTTCCAATTCTTTTTACAAATAGTCAAAATCTTTGATTGAAAAATAAATCTATTGTAGTAGCTCTTTTAGTGAGAAATGTTTTTGAATTTCTGTTTTGAGAAATAACAAATACATTGTTACATTTTTTCTTATATCTGTTTTGGAAATTGAAAAAACCCTCACCAAATCATTGAATTCTGGTGTTACTTAAAGACGATCCTCTCATCATACTCTCCTGCCAGTACTCCTGCAACCATCACCCCTCCAAACAAACAAAACAAGCCAAGAAAAAGCCAAGAATATTTCACTTTAAAATTGCCTTGATAGGTATGGTGATACCTTCCCTGTCTCCACACAGAACTTCTTCTGGCTGCCTTATTTGCTCTGTGATGTGCTTGAGCAGGACATAAGTCACAGCTCAGAGCCTGTCCCTAAGAGCTTCTCAGCACTTTATTGCTGCTTTCCATTTCTGACCAGAGCTACGAATACCCAGTGTATCTTCTTCCCCTCCTTCCAAGAAGGCAGAAAGCTTAATTCATCTGTGATTATTTGGTCTGGGACACAAATGGTCTGTCTGAGAGTCAGACTTCTAGGAACAAAGAAAACAAGAGAAATCGATAGACTGGCTCTCATCTCAACAGAGTAGTGGCAATACCAGCTGCTGTCTTCCATGTGAAACTTGAGTATAACTTCAGATATGACAACAACAGGTTCATAGGCTCATCCTGAGGAAATCCAGAGCTCCAGCCTGGGCTTAAAGCGCAGTCTGAACAACAGACTCTTTCTACACTCTTGTTGTATTGGAGGTGCTCATCGTCAGCTTTGTTTTCTGTAAGAAGTAACGCATCTTTTTGTGCCCTGTGCTCTTTGGGGCATTGCATATCTATTCCTCCTGCCCTCTGATAAAGAAAATGGTGCTGTCAGAAGATAATATACATTTCCTTTAGTGAGTGCCAAGTATGGAGACGCAGTGTAACCATTGTTGGTCTCTCTTCTACTCTTCCAATTTCAGTTTTATCAAGGTTTGGGAAGGAGAGAAACTCCCAGATGTTTCACCAAGGACATGGGAAAACTTCCTCCTGGACAGCAGCATAGAGTTGAATGGTATGAGGTGGACATTATCCCCTCAGATTGTTCACGTTGGCATTTGTCTCCCTTGCCCTTCAGCAACACCTGATGCAGTGTTCCTTCTCACATCAGCATACTCTGTATATATCTGCATGACTAGACAGCTCTTACCATCTAAACCAAAACCACATCTGGTTGGTTTTATTTATGCTACTCGTGTTTCTCATCACTTCATTCCTCATGCAAAAATCAGCAACCCTGCCCCCCAATCTCATTAAGGAAGAGGATAAGGGGGGGTTGAAATTAAGGAATACTCACTATAATCCTTAACAACTAATTTATTTAGAGAGCTCACATTTTGTTTATTAGAAGTTCAAAACTTAAACAAATTTTATTGTTTTTTCCAGTTTCCGCAGAACTTTTGGTGGGTCAAATTTCAAGACTGTATTGCAGTTTAGCATGCGTATTGAACCTTAAATACACACACGCAGACATTTGTTTATACAATCAAGGAACGAAACTGTTGCAAAATTCAACTAAAAATCAAACTAAATTTTTTAAAGATTGTTATTGACTGAACATAGACACTTGAGTGCCTTCCACTCAAAAAATGCTTTAGAGATCATAAATATAAAGATGGATAAAAATGGACTACATTCAAGGAATTGAAACAGCTGAGAGACAGGAATATGTCTGAGAAGGGGGATAACTCAGCTACCAGAAATCCCACCATTAAAAGTATTACTTGCAAGTTATTTGTTCATGCCTAAAAACAAGTGAGACCTTTTACAGATGGTACCTCTGCAAATAATTTTCTCTTCAACAGTAATACTTAATATCTTACACCTGAAAGTACTACTTGGGTGGTATATGTGATAACCATATTACACATTTGTCCCATGTAACCCAAGTCACTTCAATGCAATTTAGAGTATAGACAGTGTGAGCTCTTTCTAATAGTCAGTGAGCAGGCAGGGATGTTTCAGAAGTACCCTGACAATCACAGGAGGGGTTTATCTCTAGAAACAGACACCACAGAGCAAGGAAAGTCCTAGAAAACTCATTCATCGAAGAGTCTAAAATGTGGTAGGATGGATCTTGGCCACATAGCAACAGAGAAGTTATAAGTAGAACTGCAGGAATGTTGGAGCTTTCGGTTCAGACTGGAATAGTAATTTATACAATAAATTACATAACTTATATTTATAGATGTATTTATAAAATAAATGTATATAATATATACATTATATATTTATATGGCAGTCAAGTGAAGTCCCTGCCGACTGGAAAAAAGCGAAACATCCCCATTTTTAAAAAGGGTAGAAAAGACCAATCTTTCAGCTTCACCTTTGTGCCTGGAAAGATTGTGGAACCGATCGTGGAACCTTCTCAATCTGGAGAAGAGAAGGCTCCGAGGAGACCTTATTGGAGCCTTTCAGTGCTTAAAGGGGGCTTATAAGAAAGATGGGGACAGACTTTTTAGCAAGGTCTGTTGCAATAGGACAAGGGGTAATGGTTTTAAACTAAAAGAGAGTAGATTCATACTGGATATACGGAAAAAAAAAATTATGATGAGGGTGGTGAAACCCTGGCACAAGTTGCCCAGAGAGGTGGCAGATGTTCCATCCCTGAAAACATTCCAGGTCAGGTTGGACGAGGCTCTGAGCAACCTGACCTAGTTGAAGATCTCCCTGCTCATTGCAGGGGGGCTGGACTAGGTGAGCTGTAAAGGTCCCTTCCAACATAAACTATTCTATGATTCTATGATATTTATTATTTCATATCAGTCCAAAGCATCTTTTTGCCCACACAGTCTGAAAAATAGTACAAAATTTCTTTCCAGATCAATTCAAGCTTTTTTCTAAAAATGTCAAAATGGAGACCAAACTGTCAAAACATTTCATTTAGAAAGTACTAAAATGAAACCTCTCCGTCCTTTTCTTTTTTAACTTATTCATCACACACATCCTGATTACACAATAGTTTAGTTCCTTAAAACTGCATTTTTTCCTAAGATTATATTTTTGTCCTAATTTCTCCCAATTATTTGTTGTCCTGATTACAAAGCCTAGGGCTGAAAAGTTGAATGTTGAGGTACATTGAGGTGAGGACATCAATAGCATTATGTATTTCTGAAAGATGTCAAATGAAACCTTTGCTTCAGATATGTAAATCTCCAAAACCAGAGAGATCTAATCCCTAAATCGTAGCTTGGTAGTTTCAGGCTATTCATACTCAGGAGTGGTAAGATGTTACTACCTTGTGAATGTGTACCTGAACCTTTCGTTAGAAGTAACTGTTCTCCAAACAGAGTTTGCAGAAACAAGTATCTCTAAGCTTCCCAGATGCCACTGCAGCTGTGTGAGCTGTGTATATCACAGTCTAGTGACCAGACTAAAAAAATCAACAATTTTGGCTAATAGATTGGGTGACAAAGTGTGGCAACCAAAAATGTAAGAATGTCTACATTGAGTTAGACCAGATATCAGCATGTAGTCTTGCAAGTCCCTAGAAAGAATATAAACAAAATGCAAGCATTAAGGTATAATCGCCCCAAATTATCTCCGAGCACCTACTGTGTTTCAGAGATTTTCTGAGGCAGAAGTGGGCTCATGGTATTTAGTTGCCTTTGTGGACTTTTCCTCCATGGATTTGCTTTGAACTCTTGGAAGCTTCTAGTATCCACCAGGTCATATAATGTTTTAGATTAAGATTCTGTGTTGTTTGGAACCAGACCTCCCTGATTTTTGTTCAGCATTATCATTTCATTCTTGCATTAGGAAAGACAGTGAACATTTTTTCCTTATTCACCTCCTCAATACAATTTTTTATAAACCTCTATCCTTTTCCCTCTCAGTAGTCTCTATTGAAAGCTGAAAAATCCTAATCTAACCAGTTCTTATAGGTAATTCATTCCATACATTTAATCCCCTTGCTGACCTCCTGTTGTGTCTTGTTTGTTACCACTTTGCCCATTTTCTCTCTGTCGGAGAAGCTCACACATATTCCCTTCTGTTGACTCCCTTTAGTGGGGATGTAACTTTCACTGGAAGGATGATTCACACAATCTAATTTCTTTAAACAGCAGATCATGAATCATAAGAGTTTGTCAGAGGGCATCTTTAGCTTATTTACCTGAGAAGAGGAAAGAAATTCTGCCCTCATGCCAGGTGGGGCTGGGGCTCCAGAAAGAGAAGGTAGGTCAGATAAGGATGATAACTCTGTGTTTATTTGTAACTGTACTCTTGACTTCAAGAAAGGTAGGATACAGAAGCCTTGCACTGGTCACCTGAGCCATATACTTTTTTAGTAGACCGTGTGTATGTAAAACATTCCATTGAGACTGACAGATACAGTACAGGAGCTGCATGAGACCCATGGTCTTGTGGAGCAGCAGCTGGTGGAAGAAAAAGTCCTCTAGGGCATCTCAAAAGGCACTGGACACCTCTCTCTAGGTAACTGATTGCTACCTAAATTTACCTAACCTATGGATGTTAAAAGAACCAACAGAGTTCAGGGAGCTGTTCGGTGGGTCACATGCAGCCATATGAGAAAGACTTGGGAGTACCGGTGGGTGAGAAACTGAATATAAGCTGGCAATGTGTGCTTCCAGCCCAGAAAGGCAACCATATCCTGGGCTGCAGCAAAAGCAGGGTGGCCAGCAGGTCGAGGGAGGGGATTCTGCCCCTCTGCTCCGCTCTGGTGAGACTCCACCTGCAGTACTGCGTCCAGCTCTGGGGTCCCCAACATTAGAAGGACATGGACCTGTTGGATTGGGTCCAGGGGAAGACCATGAAGGTGATCAGAGGGCTGGAGCACCTCCCCTATGAGGACAGGCTTGAGAGAGTTGAAGTTGTTCAGCCTGGAGAAGAGAAGGCTCCGGGGAGACCTTAGAGCAGCCTGGCAGTACCTAAAGGGGCCTACAGGAAAGGAAAGATAGGGAGGGACTCTTTACAAGGAGTGTAGCGACAGGATGAGGGGTAACAGTTTTATACTGAAAGAGGGTAGATTTAGATTAGACATTAGGAAGAAATTCTTCACTGTGAGGGTGGTGAGGCACTGGCACAGGTTGCCCAGAGAAGCTGTGGCTGCCCCATCCCTGGCAGCGTTCAAGGCCAGGTTGGACGGGGCTTTGGGCAACCTGGTCTGGTGGAAGGTGTCCCTGCCCGTGGCAGGGGGGTTGGAACTAGATGATCTTTAAGGTCCATTCCAACCCAAACCGTTCTATCAGTCTATGATTCAATGCAGGTATCTACGGTAGGGTGAGCTCACCGTATCCCTAATCTTCACTGACTATAATGACTAGATCTCCGTTGACTATAGTGAGAGCACATGTAGATACCCACATTCATTTCTTGATCTGCAAACTGACTCCCATCCTTCGTCCTTGGGATGATAATACCTTGTTATACGGCAGTGTGTGAAGGCTGATCAAGGTAAGGTATGGCTACCACCATTTGGATAAGCATGCCCTTCTTTATAGCTGGCCTGCAAGTAGGCTAGCAGAGCATGCCTTCCTGTCGCGCCCAACTTCTGGTGGGTGATTTCTGCAATTGCAAAAGCCTGAGTCAGGGGCAGGTTACCTGCATACACTGCAAACCAAGCTTAATGTGCGTCCTCCCTCCCCTCATTTTTCTAAGGAGTCAATTATAGCATCTTCTGTAGCAGAACATGTGTGAGGGAGGAGAGGAGTTAGTGAGGGAAGGTGCGGTTCTTCTCCAATAAACCTCATTGTAGTGCTAGGGGAGGCAAAGAAAGGCTGGATAGGGGAATCAAGGGTTTTGATTCAATTAAGTTCCTTTTGAGGATAGCCAGAACAACAGCCTCTTGTCCAGCCAGCTGGGAGTGAATTTACAGCACCTCAGCTCCTCACTGACGGCTGCTGTGCCACCTTCCAGCATCCTGAGGTACACATCTCTGTGGGTTAAGCTACCTTATATTTACTAAAAGGATACCTACTGCTCTTTAAGTTCACACTAAGTACTGCCTTTTAACATAGTGATGTAGACCTTTGCCTACACACCAAGTATGTCCCAGTTTAGCAGACTGCACTCTCCCTGTCTGTGGACACAGTTCTACTAGTAGAAAAGACTTAAAACAGTACAGCTCATTTACATATCTAGAAAGGGAACAAATGACTCTCGTTTGCATAAATAGCTGTTTTCTCCCACTCTCTACCTCAACCAGATCTCATCCTCAGGAACCAGGAGTTATCTCTTTCTGACTGTTAGAAATCTACTGGTTGGTAGGAAGCGACTGAGCAATATCCAGACTAGAAGGTCCTGTCTGGCATGAGGTCTTTCTCAACCTCACATCTCAACTGCAGCACAGGAGATCTCTCCTTTCCTCTGGGTCTCTTTTTGAGCCCTGGCACAGCCGATCATCACATCAGAGGATATGCAGGCCAACAGGGTCTGGCAGGTGGGATCTTGGTGTGGGTGGGAGGCTGTGGCACTATTTGGGGGTAGTTCTTATCCTGGCAGAGGAGAATAAGTCAACTGGGTGAGTCTCAATATTTCAGGCTTGTCAAACCTGAGAGTGAAAGAGGGATTCATTTCATTAAACCGCAGAGGTCTACTTTGTGGGTGTTGACAAGCTGGGCTGGTGTTCCCAGTGCATGGAGAGAAAGAGACACATTTAGGACACAGTTCCTCCGAGCTGTTTTCAATATCTCCTTGGGTTGAGATGGATCGTGCCTTATATTCCAGTGACAGTACTGATAAGATCTGACCTTAATATGTAGGGAGAGATGGTTGGCCAGCTCAGACCTAGCTGTTTGGTCAGCTGAATCACACCTGAGGTGTCAAAATAAAAGAGCAAGCATCTTCCAACAAAATACCTTTAACCTAGTCTCAGCAAACACGCTTGCAGTCAGCTTGCCAGTGTCTTGCCTCTATGTAGGATGACGGACGGATCACTGTGTAGGTCATTTAGCAGTAACTCACACTTTTCTCTCAGGAAACCTTCTCCTGCCCCTGTCAGTCTCTCATGCCAGCCAAGATAATGGCTGTTATGCTTTATACACACTTAAATAATGAAAATCTATTTAATAGACTGCTTATGGGATAATAATAAAGCATATTTTTTTTGGCTTGAAAATGGCTTAATTGTTTTCTCCTAAAGAAAATTGGCTTCTTTGGAGAACAAACTTCTTAGATAGACTCTCCTGGCTACTTCAATAGGAAACCTGATACGGATATCATCTGAGATCATCTAAGGCAGTCCAACTGCAGCTGGATATGGGCCATTAGATGATTCTCTTGGCCCGTTGCCTTTCTCCTGGGAAAGATAGGGAGCAGATGTTGGAGTAGCACATAATAATTGAACAGCTGGGAGCCTTCTTCCATGCTCAGCAACCCAAGGCAACAATTCATAGTGAGGCTTCTGGTTTTTGAGGTAGGACTGCCATAAATTCTGGAAGTTTTGAGGGGACACATCTGGGGTTCTGTCTGTTTTGTTGTGGTGTTTTTGTTGGGGGGGGAGAGAAGTTCTTTAAGTCTGCAGAGTGAACACAGATGTTTTATCACGGAAAGAACAAACATTTTGCTGTGGGGGTTTCTTTGTTCTGCATCTTACCCTTTAGGATGCAGAAAAATAAGGCTTGCTGAGATACATCTGACTAACAAATAAGTGTCTACATTTGATTTATTTAGTCTTGGCTCCCTTTATACTTTATGAAAATCTAGTCAGGTGTTTTATACTACGTAGACTTATAAAGTAAGTGCAATGGGTGACATCCTAACAGTGCCTCGCTCTCATCAATGTCTATATAGAGTGCATAGGCTGATTAGCCCAGCTGTGCAGTGTAAAGGTCTACATCTTTTGTTTGTTTTCTTTTTTTCTCTTCACATTTAGTGAAGTAACTGAAAGCTGTGAGATGTGGCTAGAAAAGATGGCATAACTGGAGGAAAATATGTAAAGGAAAGCTTTGAAAAGTCTAGTTGATTTTTTGGACTGTGCCATGGTGCTGGAAGAAAACCAGAACTGAGTGCATTCACAATGTGTATGTGCGTGCTTTTCTCAAGAGAAGCCATCGATGCAGCCATGGGGCTGTTACTGTGCCAAGGGCTGTCTGGTCTAGTGCTGCTGTTGCGGAGCTGTGTCCCCTCGGGGTCCTACACCTGGACTAAGAGCCACAGGGACTATAACATACAAGTAAGTAATTGGGTCAGGGATTTTCACACTGGACAGGTAATGGATTTAGTTGCTTTTATGACCAAACTGCCTTTTTTCTCCTGTGTTTATTCTGGAAGCAGGGTAAAGGCAAGGAGGATTTGAAATGAATTTACATGTTAAGGGAAACGGAAGGTGGAGTTGCAGAAAATAAAGGGGAAGTGGTAAAAGATGAGCAGAAGAAAGGGCTTCCACAATGGGAAGAGCAGCAGTATCGGTGTCATGGTTTAACCCCAGCCGGCAGCTAAGCCCCACACAGCTGCTCCTTCACTCCCCCCTGGTGGGATGGGGGAGAGGATCAGAAGAGTAAAAGTGAGAAAACTCATGGGTTGAGGTAAAGACAGTTTAATAGGGAAAGCAAAAGCCAGGTGTGCAAGCAAAGCAAACCAAGGAATCCATTCCCCACTTCCCATGGGCAGGTGGGTGTTCAGCCATCTCCAGGACAGCCAGGCTCCATCACGCCCAACGGGGACTTGGGAAGACAAACGCCATCACTCCCAACGTCCCCCCTTCCTTCTTCTTCCCC